>CM053623.1:189364756-189385776 GCA_028646595.1 Phalanger gymnotis
GACTATTGGTCTCCTCAGATCAGGGATCTACCCAGGGATGGTCCTAAGAAAAATTGTGAAAAATTAGGCAGTTTGTTCTGAAGCCCTAGTCTCCCTCTCACATAAAAATATGTAATGCAAATACATACATATTTGCTTAATCACTCATTCATCTATCTATCTATCTATCTATCTATCTATCTATCTATCTATCTATCTATCATGACATTTAAAAAGTTTGAGACATAATTTCTGGGCAATTAGCATTTTATTAATAAAAAAAGGTCTGTGGCCTCTCCAATGCCAAAGACTCCTCATGGTGGTGGGCTTACAGTTTATACGCCCTTGGAAAAGTAGGTGTTCCTGAGGGTGGCAATCAGCTCTGACTGGTTAACAATTAATGAGAGAATGAATATTATAATGAGATGTGGATCTATGCTGATGAAGGACTTGGGCTTAAAAAATTTGATTATGTCATTTACTTCTAAATTATCCCCAGCCTTGAGCAATCTAATAAAACAATATATCCATACCCAAGCCTGAGTAGAACACAATAGGCAAGAATTCACCTCCGTAAGATGGTCTAAGTGGGGGTAAATTTTTGGCAGAGGTCAGTAATGTTCTTCAAAGGCTGGGCTTTGAACAAGGAAATAGGACTGGGAAAAAGCCTGGATCTCCCCCATAATTGGTAATTAATAATCATTGTTCTATCTATCTATCTATCTATCTATCTATCTATCTATCAATCTATCATCTTCCATCTAATTATCCCTTGACCTCTTCAGGCTTCTAGCTTTCATAACGCTCATTCATGCTAAGCTATAACATTAATAGCAATTTAAAGTTTTAAATGTCTCCTAATGACATTTTCATTTTAAAAGGAATTAAATTTATAAAGGATCCTTTAAAGGGATAAATGGCTTAGTATAGAATTTCAAGCATGAATCAACAGGTGGGAAATATGTTTTTCTTTTCCTTTTTTAATTAGCGTTTTCCAAGACACTTTCAAGACAACCTCACCATGTTATCAATCACTGGTTACCAGATGGCTGGCTCTTACTCTACCAAAATTACTATTTTTAAAATCCCTTAGACTAGATCTATAGGGAAGGCTTTATTATATCTACTGCTGATAATTTGCCACAGTGTGCCCTCAAAAATCTTAATTGTAACAATGGGTGGTTCACCGAAATGTTCTTAAATCAGAAAGCAGAACAAGCATGACTGCCATGGGCTTGCTTTCATAAATTAGTCAGGTCTATGAAGCAACTTGAACAGCCACACACTTGAGACTGAATTCCATAAAGACAATCAAGAAAGATTGAGAAAAAAAATGATTTCATGGCCACATTATATGCTGATCATTCCTCATGTATAGCTGGTCTATATCATTGCTGGTAGACAGAAAACACTGAAGAGACCCCTGCTTGGGGAGAAAAGCAACAGCATTTGGGGGGTGGTAGTGGATTGGATTAGGAAGAAAGAGGGGAGAGAATTGAGCAATGTTGACATGTTGAAAGTCTTGGCTGAAAATATAAACCTAATTCTTCTAAGAATAAAACTAATAGTTAGAACTCATTATTTTTCTATTCCAGACAGCAATTCCTTGGGGAAATTTAAGAAAAAAGATCAAGGAAAAAGCATGAAAGAGAATAGATAAATGTCATGTGTTTATGCAAAGATTCATTAAACTGACCTTGCCAGCAAGGAGGCTGACATCTCTAGGTTTTCTTCATAAACCATGACTCGATCAAAACTTCTAAAGGAATCATTTTAAGTAAATTTTTCTCTCCCAATTAACTTTATGGACTGGATCACCTAAAGATGAAGAATATAGCTGATATATTTACCCTCCCAGAAATATACACAAACATATGTATGTATGTGTATATGTATAAATGTCTATGTAGTTGATATATTTACTGTCCCCAAAACATATATGTATATGCATAAATATATGTACATACACATATTTATTTTTAAAGGCTTATTATTTTCTCAAATATAAACATCTTGGTTTGGAGGGAGAAAGGAACGAGCATTCATTAAATGTCGACTATGTCCCAAGTGCTGTGTTGAGCACTTTACTTAGATTATTTGATCCTCACAATAACCCTACAAGGTATTATCCCTGTTTTACAATAAAGGTTAAATGATTTGCTCAGGGCCACAATATAGTGTCAGAAATTGGATTTGAACTCAGATCTTCCAGATTCCAAGCCCAACACTCTATCTAATGTATCATTTGGTCTGTCTATGCTAATTAGCTAATAACATATATCTCAAATGAATGTATATTCTCTAATTACATAGCTTAAATATTAGTCATTTGAGAAGATAAATTCTGTTGCAGAGAAGAATATCATTTGGTGAAAATGAAAGACATTTTGGTAAAGTGGAGAGAGCCTTGGTTCTAGAGTCTGATATGTGGGTTTGAATTCTTGTTACATACCTCTGTGACCTTGATGAAGTCTCTAGACCTTATTTACCTCGTCTGTGAAGTGAAAGGGTTGGAAAAGGTGATATCTAAGATCCTTTCCAACTAAAAGTTCAAAGAAAACTTCTTTACATTTTCACCATTTTTAAAAGGGAAAGACAACCATGAATTCACAGGGTGAAATTCAGCTATTGACCACTGGGGGGTAGTAGCACATTTCTCAAATCAATTGAAAAGGTCCAAGCATTGAGAATTTCTTTGTTGCTATTTTGAAGTAAAGTGACAGAAAGAGTGGGGATTTTAGACTGTGTGCTTTATATAAAACTTTTTTTTCCTTAAAGACTCACTTCATGAACCTCTGTCAATGTGTGTTTCTAAAAGGAAATATGTTACAATTTCTTTTTTAATGAAAAGGACAATAATTATGTAAGAAAAACATCAAAATGCCAACCAGTATCGATTGCTAAAAATCGGTGGAGATAAACAATTTCTAAGTGCTTTTTAAAAAACCTTCAGAAAATTGATATAGTTTATTGAAATCTTATGAAGAATTCTGTAGGTAATCATCTTTGAAAAATGCTTTGAAAACAATTTTATGTGACGTGGGTAGGCAAAAATAAATTAGCAAGCTTATTTTAATAATCATTCAAGAGGAGTCTATATCTTTGCTGTACCTGGATCATAGATTTAGAGCTAGAAAGGACGTGAGGGGTCATCTAGTCCAATCCTTTTATTTTACAGAGGAGGAAACTGAGTCCTCCAAATTTGAATGACTTGTCAAAGTTTCTTAAAGATAATAAGAACAGAACCTGGTCCTCTGAAGATAAATCCATTACTCTTTCCACTGTCCCCATTGAAGGCAAACCTGAAAGAAGTGTATTGCAAATTCTTGATATGCCCTGGAAAGATGCACTTTTCCTACTAGATAGCTACCAAGAACCAAATGAATTTCTTGAATCATAACACTTTTTGTACACTGGATTTTGAAATTCTTGGCTGTTAATTTACTTTTTTTCTTGAAATGGAGATCTTATGATAGTTCAGCAACATCCTCTAATATTTCTGTTGCCATTTTGAGGGGGCCTATGTCCCCCTCAAATCTTTCAATAGAGCACATGATTCTATTTAATGACCTTATGGAATGAACACATTAAGAATTTTGCTTTGAAATTTTTTCCCATTAGGTAGGTATTAGCCCAGCTTCCCTGACTATAAGTAAGCATTTTTTTTTGTTTATTTAATGAGGATATTTTTTATAACCAACTCTGTATATAAAAGACTAGGCTGACTTAAAATATATTAAATCAATGCTTTTATCTTAATGTATTTTAGATTAAAAATGAATCAGTATATGGTAATCCTAGAGGAACTTAAATTAATTTTGCCTTAAATGGTATGTGAAAGAAGCCTAGGATTACATTAAACAGAAGATTAAAATGGACGAATGCCACATGACCATATTTCCTCCCTTAGGAACAATATCCTGTTCCTTCACAAACTGTTTCCCATCTGTCCTTTCTTTTCCATTTCCATAGCCATAATCCTACTTCAGACCCATATCACCTCTCATATCTACTTCTATAAGGGCCACTTCACTGGTCTCCTCAATTCATTCTCTCCTCTTGTCAATCCCACTTCCTTCCCTCTCTCCCTTTTAAGTGTCTTGAGAGCAGGACTACTTCATTTTTGGTTTTTCAACATCCAGTATCATGGACAATGCACAATGTAAGAGCTTATTGATCTATTGATCACGAGTCAAGGGATCATGAGATTTTGGAGTTTGAATGGTCTTTAGAGATTAAATCCAACAACACCTCCATGTATATTTTTATAGATGAGGAAACTGAATCTCAGGGAAGAAAGGGAGACTTGTACAAATTCATAAACTAATAAATAGCAACACTCACATTTGAATTCAAATCTACTGACTCCAAATGCAGCTTTCTTTAAAAAAAAGAAAAAAAAGTCTTTTTTTTAAAAAAATCATATCATCTTTATTTTTAAATATATTACTCCTCTCGTGTCCAATCCAGAGAATCTCTAACACAAAATAATAAATGGGAAGAATTTTTTTCAAAAAAGGCAATTTTGAAAAACTAATCAATATATCAGTTGAATGTGACAAAAAGTGTATCCTCAAAAATCTTGGTGTAGCTTCAAGTTTTAAACTTTAATATCTTAAAACTTCATTAAGACTTTTGGGACACTTTGTTTATTTAATGTTTTATTCCCAATCCCCACCTCCGCAAGGTAGAGAAGGAAATGAATTTTCTCATTTCTTCTTCAGGCCCAGGGTTTGGTAATTACAGTTATATAGTGCTCAGGTTCATTTGTTGTTTTTTCGTTGTTATGGTTCTTTCTCTTTTCATTGAGGGAGGGGGAAGTAGTCTTGTGTATGTGTGTGTGTGTGTCCGTGTATACATACACACACACACATATATATATATACACACACACACATACATACATGCATATATATACATATATACACACACACATATATATATACGTGTATATATATATATACGTATATATATATATATATATATATATGTTTGGATCTACTTGCTTTACTTTGTATCAGTTGATATTTCTTCCTGTGGTTCTCTGCATTCTTCATATATTTATCATTTCTTAGAGCATGATAGTTCATTAAATTTGGGTGCCACAGTTGGGTTTATTCAATTGTTTTTTCAGTTGTGTCTGACTCTTTGTGACCCCATTTGGAGTTTTCTTGGGAAAAATACTGAAGTGATTTGCCATTTCCTGCTCCAGGTCATTTTACAGATAAGGAAACCGAGACAGGGTTAAGTGACTTGCCCAGGATCGCACAGCTAGTAAGTGTCTGAGGCCATATTTAAAGTCAGGAAGATGAGTCTTCCTGACCCCAGGCCTGGCACTCTATCTACTGTACCACTTAGCTGCTCTTATACATCTACCTTGAAGGAACTGCTATTTGCTAATCTATGAGCCTACTCCTCTTTCTTGAAGAGCTATCTACAAAAGTATGTAAGATTGTAAGCTGAGTCAGTGGAGGGAACATCCACACTAATGAATTCATGTACTATCTGAAGTATTGACACAGTTGGCTGCTAAGTCTACATGTGCATCTTCTTGAAAGTTGGGCATCCACTTTACTAACTCTTTGAGTCCCTTTCAGGAATCAGGCTCTGGTGGGAATAATGGTATTTTGGAGTTTCAGTTTGGACCTGTGCTCCTCTAATGACCTCTAAAGCCCATTACCAAGCTTAAAAGACCATAGATAGAGAACTGTTACAGGGTTACACTTTGAAAACCTTCCCATGTCTAATTGTAGGACAGGTATGTGTTGCAACGGACAGAGTGCCAGGCCTGGAGTCAGGAAGATTCATCTTCTTGAATTCAAATATGCCCTCAGATACTTATTAGCTATGTGACTCTGGGCAAGTCATTTAAGCCTGATTGCCTCAGTTTGCTCATCCATAAAACAAGCTAGAGAAGGAAATGACAAACCAAGCTCGTATCTTTGCCAAGGAAACCCCAAATAGGGCTGCAAAGAGTCAGAGAGGACAGAAACCACTGAACAACAACAACCACAACCGTGCCTAATCATTCCAAATTTCATTTTTTTCTTTTGAATATTTTCTATATTCTTTGCCTTGGCTCCCATGTTCATTTTTGGGGCCAAACTATGTGTTATGTGCCAGTGTCTTTTTTCTTTCCCAGAGCTCCTAATTGGGGCTGACAGGATAGCTTTGAACCAATGGAAATACATCATTAACATTATTAGAATGAATTTGACTGTGCACCCCTGGTCATTTCCTTTCTAAATAAAATGGACTTTTAAAGGCCTGTTGATTTTAGTTACTTTTAGTACTTTTAGTTGCTTTTAGTACTAACATATTTTTATTCTCATTTTAGCTTTTATCATTATGGTGCACAGACTTTAAATACTGGCATAATCAGTATACTTAGGCAGAATTTAATAATTGTTATTCTATAGTCTTTTAACATATAACATGGAATAATGATAATAGGTAACATTTAACACTTTAAGGTTTACGAAGTGCTTATTATTGTCTCATTTGATCTTTATAACGAACCTTTGAGGTGGGTGCTATTATTTTACACATGAGACAACTGACGCTTAGACAGAGTAAGTGACTTGCCCATGGTCCCACATCTAAAGGATTTGATCTCAGGTCTTCTTGATTCCCAGTTAAGTTCTCTGTTCACAGTGTCATGCAGAAGGAGCTATGCAAATAGAATTAGTGATGTACATTTCAACAAATAGAATTTAGGAGTATTGTTTTATAAAGCTACAAAGTTTTCATTTTTATCACAAAACAATAATTATGGAATTCAAATTGTAGACTCCATTTTGGAGCTCCTCTGCTCCATTAATATGAGGCCAGAAAGTTTGTCATTGAGGATTGCATTGATCTGTGCTCTCACTGTCACACCTAACCCCAAAGTCCCTATCCTGTGTCTTTTCCCTACAAGTCTCTGCTCATCATTGTTGGTCTTCAAAGTCATTCATACATCTACATATCCATTCATTTCTTCATTCCACAAATATTTATTGAAGGCTTATTAGGTATGAGATACTGTACTAGGAGTGGTGAAGGAATCTTTCCATTGAGAGTCTACCACCTTAGTAGCTATTCTTTCTGCCCTCAACAGCTCCTACCCATTCATAGGGTCATAGATTTAGAACTGGAAATTAATTAATTAATTAATTAATTTCCCCTACTTAATAATATTTTATTTTTTCTAATTACACATAAAGATAGTTTTCAACATTGACTTATATAAGACTTGGAGTTCCAATTTATTTCTTCTTCCCTTCTTTGCCTCCCTGTCCCCAAGACAGCAAGCAATCTGATGTTGACATATTGTACAATCATATAAGACATACTGCAAGTTAATTTAAAGGCCATGAGGTTCAATATCCTTCTTTTACATACCATAACATCAAAGATCTGGATCTGGAAGGAACCTTAGAAGTCATCTAGTCCCAAAACTTTGTTTTACTGAGGAAGAAACTGAGTCCCAGGAAACTTGTGCAAGGCAGTAAGCAGCAGAGCCAGGATAGAATCCAGGTTCTATGACTTTCACATCCATTTTCTCCCACTTTATAGGTGCTTTGAAAGCTCTGTTAAATCTCTAATAAGTGAGCATTACCAGCTCTCTCTACTTGAGGTCTCTGAATTAAAGTTAGATTCCCACCACAAAGAAATTGAGGCAATAACATCCATTCCCTTGAGATTTCTTTTCCCAGTCAAGGCAAGTGTTTCTTTTGACCACTATGGTGACCAGTTTCTGTTTCCTTTCACTAACTTACTCTTACCTTTCTACTTCAGTCAGTAGGTCATCTACATCTTACAAGAAGCCTGCCAATGTCAGCATTTCCCAAAGTTCAGATTCTGCTGACAGGAATTTTTAAAGACCAAACTTTCTTTTTGTCTATTGAACATCATAACTTGTTTTAAATAAAACTGGAATAAAGTTAGAATTCTTTTTAAAACGATTATACAAAAATGACTTCCTCTCTGTAAATCTGGAAAGGACTCAAGGAACCAGATAATATTTCAACCATTGGATACCAAGGTGGCAGTGACATTTTTGAGTTTCAGATAACTCCCAGCCTCGTCTTTAACCAGCTACTCCATCTAGAAGCAAAGCATAGTGTAATATAGAAACCTGGGTTCTTGTCCCAGTTATATCTCTAATTAGCTCTGGGCTATTGGATAAATCAGTTCACCTTTCTAGGCCTTCATTTCTTCATATACAAAATCAGAGGGTTGGAATAGATGAGCTCTAATGTTTCATCAAACTATAATATTCTGCACATGAGACAAGCCTGGTAAATATGATTATTTTGTGACACTTTCAATTCTGTCTCAAAATTTCAGTCATACTTAAAATATATTTAAGGTGGAGTGGGGGAGAAGGGAAGAGAGTTGGAATGAACTAGAGATATTTTAGCTTAGAAAAGAGTAACTATAAGGGAGACATAATAGCTGTATTCAAGTACTTACCACTAGAAGGCAGAATTAGGAATAACGGGTGGATTTTATAGAGTAAGACTTTGACAACATAAAGATAAGCTTCTAGACAATGAGGGCTACCCAGAAATTGAATGGGCAGCCTCAGTGGTTCTGAATTTCCCGTTACTGATGGTCTTCAAGCAGAGACTGGATGATAGTTTGATATGTTATCGAGGGATTCCTTTTCATTGACCTATATGACTTCTAAGACATTTTAAAACTCTGAGATGATGTGATTCTGTAAAGAGGAAACACTTTAATTCCCTTCTACTCTTAGGGAGAAATTGCTTTTTTATGCCTGCTGTAGGCCTCCTTGGCTCTTTTACCTCTTAGGCTATTCTTCTTCCCTGGGAATTTCAGAGAGTGGGTAATGGAGTAACTGATTACAAGAAAAGAGGAGGAGGAGAATTGTGGGAGTAACAGTAGCATCGTGGAATTTCATGAAGAACAAAAGGTGGAGAAGAAACAATTTTCAAAAGTTAAATTTAAAGAAGATAACATAGAACTTGAAAGAAAAGGCAGAATGAAATAAAGGTAAAGGGAGTAAAAGGGGGATGAAGAAAGCCTTAAATTGGTCAAGAGTCATTTAAACTCCTACTAAGAAACTTGACATTTGTAAATCTTTGATGGGAAGTGTTTGTTTCTATTGTATTGAAGAGGAAGCCTGGAAAAAGATCACTGAATTAGGAATGAAAAAAGACCTGAGTTCTCATTGCAGCTCTGCCATTTAGGCTCTTTGACCTTAAGCAAGTCTCAATTTCTCTGAGCCTCAATTTCCTCATCTGTAAAATGAGGAAAAAAAGCATTGGTATTGCTTCTATTGAAGAATTGTTGGGGGAATCAAATCAGATCATAAGATCATATATCTTGAGTTGGAAGGGACCATAGGATCTTTGGGATCAATCCCCTCATTTTACATATGGAGAAACTGAGACCGAGAGAAGTTAAATAACTTTACTCAATGTCACACAGGTAGGAAGTGGTAGAGGTGATATTTGAACCCATGTCTTGTGATGCTAGATTCTTCCTTCTTTCCACTGTAATATTCTGTAAACTTCTTTGTAGCCATAAAGAGATATACAAATATGAGTTCCTAATACCACTGAATTATGTTCAATTTTTAAACACTTATATTAACTGTAAGCCTCATGCTATGGTGATACTGAAATCTAAACAATGTCTGTGTTTGTGAAAGTCTGTTGGAGTAGGGGAGAGTTGAAGAGATAAGAGGGAGGAGAGTCAATTCTGACAAACTGTATTTGGATTTACCAATAGTTACAATATAGTTGAATATCAGTTCATCAATATGAGAGACTTTCAATCATCATAAATTCTTAGTGTTATAACTTTAAGAAAAGGGAAACAAACCTTAGGCAGCCTTTGAGGCTGGAAATCAGGAGCCAAAGTTGTCTTATTTAACCACTTTTTATCAATAACACACACTTTACAATTTATTTAACATTCTTATCTCTGATATTCTTGCTCAAGATTCTTCTAAATATTCCAGGAAAGTGCTACATAGAACACCAGCAATTTTGTTTCCTGGGCTTCAATATCCCAAACAGAAGAGACTGAAATAACTAGAGATGGAATTAATTAGACCGGGGGACTGGGTAATGCTCTAACATAATGGGAGCATGGAAAAACAACCGTGGAGGTTATTACTTGGGGTTTCTCATCTTGTCTGGACGTGTATTCTTTACCACAGTCAGCTGGCATGGCTGCTTCCAGTTTGGGTTAGCAGTGGATACAGCATAAACGGCTGCTCTGTGAGATCAGCAGTAAGGATCTAATTGATATCATACGCATGACTATAAAGCAGAAAAATACACTTTCTTAATTATCTTAATTTAGCATAGTAAAGCATTCAAGTAAAACTTATGGATGACCTACTGAAGAGCTTACTAGTCTTGGGTTACTTTACCAAGTGACACAAAAGCATTGGTTCCACCCATTGGCAAAGGATTGAAGAGGGCATAATAACATGAGTGACACCTCTTAATAGCCATTTGATTGAATTATCCTTTAGACAAACAGCATGGTGTAATGGATAGAGACATTAAGATGTGGGTCTAAGTTCCATCTTCGAGAAATACTAGCTGTGTAAACATAGGCAAGTCATTTATTCTCTCAGTTCCTTAGTGTTAAGTTATAGATAAGGGAGGTCTATGTGGAGGGAGTTAAATCACAGATCTGGATTTTTTTTCTTTCTCCTGAAAGAATAAAGTCTATACCTCTTTGTCCCCCATCCATTCTTAAAAAAATGTTTGTTTCAGATTCATCAACAATTCTTTCTGATAAAAATTTATTGAATGTTTATAAATATTTAGCACTGAGTTCTTGTAGACAAAAAGTAGAGAAAAATATTTTTACTAATTACTTAGAAATTCTTGCTCTTTGCTAACACAACTTAATCTAGTCCTATTATAGCTCAACTTTATACAGAGTTCAAAGCAAAAATGAGAGGAAAAATTGACATATTTCTACGTTCCTAAGATAATTGAGGAACAGAGGATTTTAATGGCTTGAATTACTCATATTGGTTGTGTCTATTTCCCCACTTCAATGCTCATTGCCAGCTCTTTAACTTAATTTATGCTGTGTAGACTGGTATATCGGGTATTAGAACCCCATGGAAATTTTGGTAAATATTGTGAGAAGCTTAATGTAATGAAAGCTTTATTTAGACCACTTAGGAAAATGGCAACATACATTAAAACTGAGACAGAAATCTTGGCTACTAGGATTATTGACTGAAACCCTTAAACTTTTTCTTAATTGAATTCCTTGTCTCCACTGGGGATATCTGGAAGAATTTTTAGAGAGACAAAAACAAAAGAATACAATCAATATAGGATGGAAAAAAAAGATAAACCATGCACAAAGAAAACCCAGCCTGTACCACTTTCTTTCATACCTAGAGAGAAAGAGAGAAAGTAGAAGGAGGCTTAGGAGAGAAGGAAGAAATTTGAGAAGAGGAAAATGGGTCCTTTTGTAAGAAACAGCTAGAAGGAAAGAAAATCTAGGTGGTACACAGAATGGACCCTGCAGAGAAGAAATTCTAAGGAAGGAGACTGAGTGAGTGAGGGTACTGGGAAAATTATCGGAAATAAAGAGGAAAAAAAAATCAACCATGACCAGAAATGGTTTTTCATCTTGGAAATACAACATCAAGGGCTAGGCTTAAGGGCCAATTCTCAAATAAGAGGGGAGAGAGACAGAGCCAGCAATACAGATGGAGGAAACTTAGAAAACATTGGAGAAGACAAGGGTTTTCATATATATGAACCCCTATCCTCCCAAAGTGGAAGATGTCACACCAAAGAAAGAGTCATAGTTGATTAGAATCTCTCTGGCCCAGAGGATATTAGGGTCACATATTTGAGGTTTGGAATCTGTCGTTTAACTAATTGCATTGGCCTATACCTCTCTGTCTTCCCAGACTTATTCTTCTTCCTCCCTGTCTGCTTCTCTATCCTTTACTCTACTCACTTTTGTTACTCTTGGAATGGTGAGAGGAGAAAGGGCTTCTTCCCCTTTTAGAACAAGCTGGAAGATGTCAATATCTATGAAGAGTTCTCTAACAGTGAAATGCCATTGTTGTTGTTTTAATAACAGTAATAGCTAGTATAGTACTTGAAGCTTGGCAGAGTGTTTTACATATGTGTATTTAACTCAATTGATCTTTCTAACAGTAGTCAGAAACAGGTGTTATTATTATTCCTTTTTTTACAGTTGAGAGAACTGAGTCACATAAAGGTTAAGTCCCTTTCCCAGGATCACACAAATAATGTGTGATAAAAGATTTGAACTCAAGTCTTCTTGACTTTAAGTCTGGCACTACATTTACTGGTTCACCTACCTGTTTATTTAATGATAATTCTTTGGTCCTAAGGAAAGAACCTACCTCAGCTTTTGTTTCCACAGAGTCATACAATGTTAGATTTGAAAAAGAACTTAGTGGTGTGCGTGGAGTCAAGATGACAGGTTGAAGGGTCACAACTGTCAAACTTCCCCCCAAAAATCTTTCCTATACGACAATTACAGAAAATGTCAAATCAAATTCTGATGAGAAAAATCAACGAAAAAGTTACAGTGACTCATTTTTTTTTTTTAGTTCTCACTGGTATGGGGACTAGCTGGGAGTAAGGAAAGTACTTGTCCACAGGACTGGGT
Source organism: Phalanger gymnotis (assembly GCA_028646595.1). Taxonomy (NCBI): domain Eukaryota; kingdom Metazoa; phylum Chordata; class Mammalia; order Diprotodontia; family Phalangeridae; genus Phalanger; species Phalanger gymnotis. Next base: position 189,377,378 of record CM053623.1, read on the forward strand.
GCCATGTGGCATCTCTGTAGCTTATTACCCAGTTCCAGGTCATAGTTTCAGAGCAGAGAAGAATAGTTGTGGTTGAGAAGAAGTAGGGGCCCTATCCGGATATGGACCAGAGGGCAGACCAGGAGGACAATGACCAGAACTCTCCCCAGATTGCACCACCTTGGAAGCACTGAAAACCTACAGGTTCCCAGATTAAGCTACAAAAATTCAAATTAGTTATACCCCACCAAAGGCAAGCAGAGCCCAAAGTCAAGAAACAGTCTGGGAAAATGAGCAAACAACAACAACATAACCTGATCATAAAAAGCTTCTATGATGACAGAGAAGCTCAAGACACAAACTCAGAAAAAGACAGTGACTTAGGAGCATCTACAAGCAATGCCTCAAAGAAAATTGCAGATTGGACACAAGCCCAACAAGAATTCCTAGAAGCACTAATGAAAGAAATCAAAAAACATAAAAATGAACCATTTAAATATTTTAAAAAATCATTTTAAAAATCAGTAAAGAGCAGTAGAAGAAACACTGGGAGGAAATGAGAGCTGTGCAAGAAAATTATGAAAAGAGAATTAACAGCTTGGCAAAAGAGGCACAAAAATATAACTGAAGAAAATAATTCCTTAAAAAATCAGAATTGGCCAAATGGTAAAAGAAATAAAAAAACCTCACTAAATAAAATAACTTCTTAAAAATTAGAATTGGACAGATGGAAGCTAATGTATCCATGAGATATCAAGAAACAATAAAGCACAGTCAAAAGACTGAAAATATAGGAGAAAATATGAAATATCTCATAGAACAAAAAAACAAGTGACTTGGAAAATAGATTGACAAGAAACAATGTAAGAATTACTGTACCACCTGAAACCCATGATTGGAAAGGGATTTGGAGATCATCTAGTCTCATACTCTTGTCTTATATATTGCCGACTGGTTACATTAGGAACTCTGAAAATGATTTAGCCAGGGTCTAATAAAGGAAAGAGGGTAACAGTGTGTTAAAAAATAAAGTGTGTCTGGAGTTAAGAGCTGCTCCACTGAAGGTAAGAGGAAGGGCACAGCAGATAGATTTAGCTTTCAGAGTACTGGATCTAAGGTCTGAAGACTTGCCTTCAAGTCCCAACTCTGATATTTACTCACTGTGTGACTGAGGGAAAAATCAGTTAACTTTTAGGCATAGATATACAGATACAGATTTCTAACAATATATACAAGGTTTCTCAAAGGCTTTTGTGCAGTTTTAGGCTTTAGTAAGGAGCTTTAATAAGCTTAAAATGGCAATAAAACTTTTGGGACACACTGTATGTATGTGCCAGTATATGCACAGTGAGTAGAGAGGGCTGGCCTTAGAGTCAGCACCACCTGGCTATCTCCATGAGTGAAGGGACTTTTCAGCCTGGAGTCCCCCACAACAATGAAATCACGTTTCCAGAACAAACCAAACAAAAAAAATCACACACACATACAGACACACACACATACAACCATACACACAGTGTGTAGTGGTCCAGGAATCTATAGGTCCATGATGATAAATGTTATGTTGGGGAGTTCCTCAAGTAATTTGTATTTTAGTTTGCATAGTATCAAGACAGGAATACAGTGAACCTTATGGGAATACAGGATTAAAAATTGAGAGCTAGTAGAGATCTTAGAGATATCTAGTTCAAGCTTTTTGTTTTACAGATGAGGAGACCGAGGCTTTATTTTTTCAATGACATGTCCAGTGCCACACAGGAAATAATTATTTAGTTTCATAGATTCAGAGCAGGAATGAACTTCATCGCTCACCTAGTCTAATCCTCCCATCAATCAGTCAGTCAACACATGTTTATTAAGCACCTAATATATGTCAAGAATTGTGCTAGGCTGGGGATATATTCTTTAATGAAGCAATCCCTACTCTCAGTGAGTTTACCTTCTAATAGGGGAGACAAGATATACACATACAAATATCTATTGCATAAATATAAAGTTAATAGTTACAAACACAAGGCTCACAGAGATGAACAAACTTGCTGAAAGTCACATAGGAAGTAGTAGAACTGTGAGTCCATGATATCAGTCATATCCTGAAATTTTTATAAGGGTCAGTCAAGATGTAAGTGGAAATTCTTTAAAAAGTATACATGTAATGTAGATAATGTGGAAATATCACATATATAGTTTACACATTTTTGCATGTAATCTAATAAACATTTGGTTAAAATTGATATTTAGAAAGTCCTGGGACATCTTATAAAGAATTGGGATGGAGTTGGGATGTGTCTGCAGACTTATTTTACTGAATTTTACTAAACCACTTCAGTATTCTGTTGTACTGTTATTGATCTTTGATCATGAAAGCTGATCCAACTAATGAGTAAATCCTCTCTAGGGTCCTGTTTTGAATTGGGCTGAAGGTACCCAGGAAGATGAGCTTTATCCATTTTTAAAATTAACTTGCTTTTCAATTAAAAAGTCTCGATTATCAGTGATGGAGAAACCCCTTCGATTTTTCTATTTTGACTAAGGATATTGGATCCAATGTCAAGTCTTTGCAGGGGTTGCATACCGAGAAATGGATGTGAGTCATGGGGTTGGCTTTGATTCACTGTAAACCACAGCAAATATTGCAGGTTGCCATTTCTGCAGCATGTGCAGTTTCATATGGGACTTTGGAAAGAGAATTGTAAATTTCATAGAAGATATGTCTTACCACCAACACAGAGACAAAGATCTCCTAATATATTCAGTTAGCCACTCAGAAGAAAAAATGAAATGTTGGCAGCTGTGGAGGTTAAGTAGGCATAATTACATGTGGCTTTGAGGTTCATTATTTTTACTGGTTATTTTACCAGCAAAAAAACTATGTGGGAAGCAAAAAAAAAAATACATTTCTGTGAGGCCCTGAACAAAAGTTTTTACTTCTCTTTTATTGAGAATATATTTTTCAGAAACATGCTTTCCTCTCTGTTTTTAAAGCAACATTTATAATTCAAAAAAACTTAGTAAAGCAAAAACATTAGCTTCCATGCCTACATTTCATGTTCCCTCATTGAAAAAATCCTAGAAAACAGAATGAAATATTTTTATTTTTGTTTGCTAGTTTGAAGATCACAGAGCTTATTCTTCATTAGATTTGACCGTTTCCTGCCAAAAAGGGTACCAGTGAGTCCATTTCTCCTTTCTAAGAGAGACAATGGGAAGTTATTATCTGGATATGTTGAATGTGATCCAGGTAAACATATTTTTGAAGTTGTAGAAATAATCCTGTGTATTTCTTCCTCACTGAAGGCACCTCATATGTTGTGCCTACAATCTTGAGTCTGAGGACACAATAAATTAAAAATAATTATATCGTTGGGATACCAAATTATATAGCATTATGATGGTAACATTTTGACTTTGTAGTGATTAATATAATGGCATACTATTTGGCAACTTTGGCCAAGATCTTCCTTACCACTTCAAGGAGTAACCCCACTCCACCCTATAACCATTGCTGGCTTTGGGAACAATATTCAAAGCAATACCACCAATGCTACTGGAAAAATATTGATAATCAACTGCTCCATAGTTACATTTACCATCTCTGTGACTATTTAGACCAAATGCCTTTTCCTTACCACTCTCCCTCCACTATTTTAGTAACATCCTTGTGGTCAGAGCATCTCACTTTTTCAATTGTATCTCCAGAACCTAGCATAGTACTTGTCACATAGTAGGTGGGTAATAAATGCTTGTTCACCAACTGATTGATTGAAATATGAAAAACAAAAAGACACATAGAGAGACCTTTCCAAAATAAATTCAAGAAGACAAAAAAGGCAGAGCCAAAAGAATAAGGTTCACACAAACTATGACCATATAAGAGGAAAAGAGGAACGAGAGCTGGGCATGGTGACATAACCTTATATATTCTGCTACTGGAAAAGAATTCAGTCACTGAGCTTGGGAGTTCTGGGCTGAAAGAAGGCTAAAATTGAACAGGTATCCTCACCATTTCCAGAATCAATTATTGTGAGCCCCAAAGCACAGGGTTTGGAGTACAGATGAGCATCTTGGAGCTTTAGTATTCTCATCTGTAAAATGTGAAAAACAGTACCTGCTAATGCTCATGTTACAGAGATGCTATGGAGATAAAATGAGAACACATTGTGAAAGTACACTTTCAGATACAACATCAATGCAGACTGTGGTTGCTTTTGTCATTGTTAGTTCTGGTGTTCCTGATATAGTTGGAATTAAGTGGAAGAAACTAATTGGTTTGTTTTCTTTTTGGCATTCTCACATAAAGTATTTAAAATGAATAGTTAAGGAAAATTGCCGGACAATTCCAAAATAAAAGTAATAAGTCTAGACTTTTGGATGATGGGGGTGGTGTCGGGGTGGTGCTCCCAGGAAGAAACAAACTAAAAAACAGAGCACAAGAAAGTAAGGGAACTTGTGTTTGAATTTTTCAGATTTGTCTTCATTGAAATAATAGTACAGGATAAGTGGGCCAATAGTAATGTCACCCATGCAGATCCTGAAATGAAATAGGCCTCTGTCAAAGGTGGCTTGGAGATAAGAATATCATACTTTATTAGAGTGTGGGTTAGGAGGGCTAACAGTAGTGGCAGAATCCTAGGGTGAAAATGGCCTCTGAAATTTTATTGTTTATATTTTCTGTCCTCATATAGTTCTTCCTCAGCTCATAAGAATGGAAGATCAGAAGGGTGACAGTAATAGTGGTCAAGAGACTCTTGTTTGGTTTGCCACTTTTCCTAATGATTTATATTCTAGATGATATCATATATTTATTACTTCTTGTGCTCCAATTATCTTGAAATTATGTTTGTAGCCTACATGTGACTTCCCATCATCTCTCAATTTCCCCTAGTGAAACCCACAACTTTGGTTCTCCAGCCAAACAGCAACATTAGGCGAATATAATTCTGCTACACTTTAATTGATCTCGGTCCCTATTGATATGAGTACTCTCTTCAACTGGGAAAATATTTATATCCAATCTCTCCAACTATAGTATTGAGAGAAATGATTATTTCTCTGTTATATTAATATCCAATTATTGAATTAGGACCAAGGTTTTTCCCATTTTCTTCTTCCTTATTCAGAAATCAGCCCCTGTAGGTTATTCAGCATCCTTTGAAGCGCAGGGCTCGTAATGAGAAGGAAGACTCAGATCTCTTCAAAAGGTAAAGAAATTTTAGTTTAGTTGAATTGATGGATTCTGGTCCATTGTGTTTTATTCAGATAGGTCTGGGAAAAAGTGGATTCTCCCTTTTGTCTAGATTGCACTAGATGGGGTGATATGGTTATAGATAAGTCTCTTTCACCAAGCCTGAGAAATCAGAATCACCTCCCTCAGCCCCTCATTAGAATAAACCCATCTCTGATTATAATATTCATTCTGTCATTACTTGTTAACCAATCTGAATTGATTACCGTGTTCAGAAACACCTACTCTTACAAGGGCATATGAGCATTGAGTGGGTTCCATGAGGGGTCTTTGGCATTAAAGAGTGTCACTGACCCCTTTTATCAATTATTGCTTGAATGATTAATAAAATGACTTAATTACCCAGAAACTGCCTCTTGAACGTTTTATACATCACAGTTAAAATCAAAGATATACAAAAGACGAAAAGAAATACATGACCAAAGTCATTTCTCAAAAGATGTGGCCAAGGAATATGAAAAATTTTCAAAAAACTTTGCATGTTGAGTATTGTGTAAGACAGCTCTAAATTATAAATAATGAAAATACAAATCAAGAAACTCAGAGGTTTCATCAGAAAATTGACATCAGTAATCAAGAAATGTTAGTATGGGAAAATGAGCAGATGTTGTTGGTGAAGTTTTGTTTTTGTCCAAATAATTCTGGAGAACATTTTAGAATTAAACAAGAAAAGTAGAAGAACTACTCATAGCTTTTGATCTAGAGATCTAACTGCTAGGCATATGTGCCATGGGGGTAAAAGACAGAAAGAAAGGCTGTATACATGTAGAATATTCAGAGCAGCCCATTTTGGGGTGGCAAACCTTGAAATAAGATGGATGTTTATTAACTGGGGAATGATTGAACAAATTGTGGTATGTGAATGCAATAGAATATTTTTAATGTATAAAATGATGATGAAGAACTCAGAGGAAAATAGTAAGACTTATGTGCACTAATATGCTCATTGCTGTCCAACTTCTCCTCACCTAAACTAGACCCTTCTGTACTGATCCTTCCAGAAAGCTTATCTTCAGGCCTTGGAAGAATTAATCAACCTAACCTTTGAAATCCCATCTTGGAGCTGCTCTGCCTTGCTTTGCAACTGAATGGCTATAAAAATGCTTGGTTGAGTCTAGACCACTGTGTTTCAGTTCCTAACCTGCCATTCACTTAGACTGTCTGCCATGTGTCTTCTGCCCTGTCCTGTATGCTTTTATTTCCTCCATCTACTTCTTGCTTTGGATGTAGTAATCATGTTAATACCATCGTTACTTCTGGAAAGGGCATGTTAGTTGACTCTCTTTGATATGTATTGATTTACCATGAGAAAATGTACGTTCTTTGAGAGCAAGGTCTGCTTCCTTATTTTATTATATTTTTAGTACTTAGCATAGTTCTGTGTGTTTAATAGATGCTTTTTTGAGCATATGTCCATCCATCCATCCATCCAACTTATGATTTTGCACTTAATAGTATTTTATTTTTTTCAAATACATATAAAGATATGTTTCAACATTCATTTTTGTAAGATTCTGAGTCTCAAGTTTTTTCTCCTCCCTCCCCCTTCCCTAAGACAGCAAGCAATCTGATAGAGGTTATACATGTACAATTATGTTAAATGTATTTCCACATTAGTCATGTTGTGAGAGAAGAATCAGAACAAAAGGCAAAAACCACAAGGAAGAAAAAAAGTGAAAATGTTATGCTTTGATCTGCATTCAGACTCAAAAATATCAACCTATATACATATGTATGCCTCAATTGCTCCCCCCTTAATAATGACAAACCCCGTTTTTTCTAATCATTTCTATCTTCACCTCTTGAAGATATTTTGAAAAAGAAAACTCTTGGTGGTTTCAATATTGTGTTTTCTAGCATAGATTTATTTTGTGTGTGTTTGAAATTTTTCCTATGCCATCTTTTGAAAAAACATTTCTGCTTCCTCAAATAGCTCTTCAGAGAATGAGGATTTTGGGTGCAAATGAAGTAGTGTCATTGATGAGAATAGCTTCTATTAGAGTGCTGACAAATCTATTTCAGTTTCTATTTTCTATCTTCTTTATAGTTTAAATTCTAAATGCTTTAAGGATCATTTGGCTCACTTTGGTTTTCTGCTACTTTTTTTTAAACTCCATAGTGCTTTTTGTTGTTGCTGTTGTTTGATGTTTGCAATAGTTCTTGTAATGTTAAACTATCATCCTCTGTGATGTTATTTGGATGGATTTGCACTGTAATCTGACTTGGCCCTCAGTTGCTACATCTCTCTGTTTGTCAAGGATATCAATGTTTGCTGGATGAGGTTCTATCTTTTTGTTCTTAACTTCCTTACTGTGGCAACTCCTTTACATTGATTAAACTTTCTTAAGAAATGGTGATCAATATCTTTACCTTCAACCATTTCCTACTTTTCAGCCTCGATTGCTTTTTAGAATGCTCAGGCCAAAGCTGTCATAATTGTGTGTAGTGTCTTCTAATCTTTGCCTTTCCTTCCAATTTAGTGGTCACTTTAATTTTTGCTCTAGCTAGTTCATTATCTAATTGTGCAGAGAGAAAGATGATTTAGAAATAACAGCCATATCAGTTAACAGTTATTTCATATTCAAGGCTTTCAAATTCTCTTTTTTGAAGAATATATTTATTGTGTACACAGGTGAAGCTAATAAGCAGGCTTCAAGACTCTGCTCTTTCTTTTTTCTTGATACTGAACCACATTTTCCATATATGTGTGTGTGTGTGCATGTATAAATGTATGTATTTGTATATATGTATATGTATGTGTAAATATGCATATACATATGTATGTGTGTATATATTATATACTCCCCAGTTGACTTTCAAATTGAAGCCTCTGTATCAAGTATTTGTTGAAGTACTTCAGAGGATTTCACTATGCTCATTTTCTGCAAAAGATGCTGTAGGATAAACTAAACTAGATGCATCATCATATCAGTCTTTCTACTTATTTCTATCTTGACTACCACCAGGCAAAATGACCAAAAGGCCCAGAGAAGGATGTCTCTTATTACCTTTGAGTATATGATGAAACAAAATCTGCGAACTCTTTTATTTATATCTCCAAAGTTTGATCCATTTATCCAACTGCAACTCATATCATAAGACAGACAGATCTGGATGTGAAAGAACCTAGAAGCAGGGGTATGCTGGAGCTAGTTCTGACAGGCTCTGTGAGCTG
>CM053623.1:189386276-189402051 GCA_028646595.1 Phalanger gymnotis
CTAGAAAATAAGATGCACAGGCAATGGGGCATAGAGATTTATCTTGCCCTACAAGAAAGTGGGGGAGAGGGAGATGGAAGGGGAATGGGGGGACAGAGAGGAGGGCAGACTGGGGAACGGGGCAACCAGAGTGTACGCCATCTTGGAGTGGGGGGGGTGGAAATGGGGAGAAAAATCTGTAATTCAAACGCATGTGAAAATTAATGCTGAAAACTAAAGATGTTAATAAAAAAAATTTAAAAAAAAGAAAAAAAAAGCAGATGATAAAAAAAAGTGTAAGAAACCCTGTTGTAAACTATTGCAATGACATTCTGCATGGCCTCCTTGTCTCAAGGCTCTCATCTCTCCATCCAAAGGTGGGCTAACCATGTTACTCCTCTATTCAATCAACTCCCTATTTCCTTCAGAATCAAATATAAAATCCTCTATTTTACTTTAAAAGCCTTTCATTACTTGACCCCTTCCTACCTTTTCAGTATCATACCTTACTCCCCCATGGACTCTGCAGTCCATTAACAATGGTCTCCTTGATGTTTCTCACACATGCCACTCCATCCTAAATCCATACATTTTCACTGGCTGGTCCTAATACCTGGAATTCTACCCCTCCCCCATCTTTTTTTTTTTTAATCCTTTGTCTGGTTTCTATCATGTCATGAGCTAAAATCTCACCTCTGAAAGAAACTTATCTTGATTCTCCTTAATGTTGGTTCCTTCCATGATATCATCCCAATTTATTCTGAAAATAGCTTATTTTAGCTTATTTTCCATATTGCATATGGCGTCCCCTATGGGCTGTGAGCTCGTTGAGAGAAGAGACTGTTTTATTTTTCCCCTTTCTTTGTTTCACCAGTGATTAGTACAACTCCTAGCATATAAATATATGCTTATTGACTTATTAACAATTATCCTTAGTCCTCTGAGACAACTTTTTAAAAGTCTAAGCTGAAAACATTTGTTGATCAGCATTGATGGTGGGAATTTTATCATCAGGAGTTCCCTATGCCGATGAACTCTCAGATCTAGTTTAAAAACTTTAATTATTTTTTTAAAGAAATTAACACTTAGGTAATACCAATTTTGGTATATACTTTCAGAACTATAAAATAACCATAGCAGATTTGAAATATATCTTAATAAAAATCTATACAATATATTCAAAAATCACCATAAAGCTTCTAAAGAAATGCTTATACTTTCTTGCCAGGGAGGAGAAATAAGATTGATAGACATTATCAGAGCCTGTGCTAAACAAATCCAACACCTATAGAAATGCTTTTGGAACAAGAAAACTATCACTTCACCAAGCATTAGTTTAGGTTGCTGAAAGGTACATGCTATTGAACTTTTCAAATGTAGCTGAAAGTGGCTTATCTCTGGATAGAACCTATGAAATTGCTAAAGTTCAAGAATTAAATCAGTAATTGCTAAAATCTAAGAATCAAGGCAGCTGGGTGGCACAGAGTATGGAGTCAACAGCGATTCATCTTCTTGAGTTCAAATCTGGCCCCAGACACTTACTAGTTATGTGACCCTGGGTAAGTCACTTAAGCCTGTTTACCTCAGTTCCTCATTTGTAAAATGAGGCAGAGAAAGAAATGGTAAACCTCTCCTTGTATCTTTGCCAAGATAATACCAAATGGGGTCATGAAAAGTTGGACAGGACTGAAAGTACTCAACAACAATAACAAAGAATTAAACCAAAAGGCCTTCCATGAGTTACATTCACATGAACTGCGATATAGTGATCAAGAACTCATTGAACAAATGGCTGCTGTACGGATTTAGTTTTGGAATTGGAAGGATTTATAATGGAAATTCAGGATCAGGTCTTTGCCTCCAATGATTATAGAAGGATTATCCTCAGGCAATTCTAAGATCATCTGTTACTAGGAGTTACTTTCCTGCATAATTGGAGGGAATTTCCACGTAAGGAATCCTTGGCATGGATGAAATCACAGGTCCTGACCCTGTGCAAATCTCCAGCCTCTAGCCTTGTGCACAATAGGTATTTAATCAACATCTTCTCTAAAAATGAATGAATGAATGAATGAATGAATGAACAAAATGACTTTTTAGATATGCTGGCTAAGTTTTTATTTTTATTTTTTGTTTTAATGATACCCAAGAAATTCATACCTAACCAAAAAAAAACTTCATAAGAGAAGAAATGAAACAGAAAACAAAATAGCTATCTATCACAGCATAGGGTACAGATAATGAGAAGGAAAGTTGCCAATGTATTCATGTGACAGCATGTTTTTGCAAGAAGAAGCTTATCCTATGAGCAAGGTCCATAATTCTTTCAGAACAATTTACCCTCCCACAATTCAATAAAAAAATTAAATTAGGGGCAGCTAGGTTGCTCAGTATATAGAGCACTGATTTTGGAGTTAGGAGAACCTGAGTTCAGATCCACCTTGTGGCACTTACCAGCGTGCCCCTGGGCAAGTCACTTAACCCTGATTGTCCACAAAAAAAGAAACAAACAATAAAAAAAAATTAAAAGCGCTCCAATTGGCTGGAATACAAGCAAAGAGGAAAATTTGATACGTTACCATTAAATTACATGTATGTGTGTTTGTACACATATTTATGCAGATGTTTAATATCTAAATATCTATGTTTAGCAGTCCATCTAAGTCTAATGAAAACTATATGAAATAATATAATTTTAACTCTTTTGGATTCTTCATATTGCAGTGACCCATTGATATAATAGAAGACATAAAGAAAGCAGTTGCTAAAAGTAGCTTGTGTTGCAACAAGGAAAAACCACTTCAGAATGGATAGTAAAAAGGGTTTTCAGCGAAGAGCTATTGAATGATAGTATGGAGTCATCCAGGGAATGAAATATTGTATTATGTCTTAGTGATAGTTCTTCAAAGTGTGAAACATTAGGCCTTTAACTTAGTACCCATTTCTTATTCAGTCAAAGTATTGAAAGGGAAAAAAAATCTTTCTTATTTATTAAAAGGATAAGTAGATAATCAGTGATCTGTTTTTTTCTTGGGAAGCTTTTTATACCTTTAGGAGTGGGGAATTGATACCCTAGTTAAACATTTGTTCTCTTTAGCAAAGCAGCTGAGGTACATTTGCTACATTTGTCCAAATCCCCCTTCCTGTATCTTCCCCAGAGCCTGATACCACAGTGTCCAGGGGTGGGAGTGGAGGGGAGGGGAGGGAGGGAGATGGCCCTTGAATCATACATATGGCTGTGCTTCTAATTCTGAATTATACAAACTCTGTGGGCCTTAGCTTCCTCATTTGTTAAAGAGGCCATTGTACTAGATGGTATCTTACATCTCCCCCCCAGTTCTAAAATTCTATGAATCTTACATTTTAAAGCAACATCCTGGCTTCATGATCAATTTACATATGAAAGCTATGCTTAATGGTGTGCAGTAGTGTATTTATCTCATTCCCTATCACATTTACAGCTGGTGTGTAGCTCATAGCAACAATTATGGAGGCACTATCATAGAAAATTCCCATCATTGATAGAGGGATTCTGGTTTCTCTCATTACTCAGAGGGGAGAGAGGATGTTTTTACCACTCTGTTTCTGAGGGTTTGAAATGTCGCATGCCCTTGCAGCACTAATCCATTAGGAATTTCTTTCTGCTGTTTTTAACTCAAAACTCCCATCAGATGCTTGTGACAAAAAACCGAATTAAGGGATCTGTCACTCTCAGAGTTTTCTTTTGGGAGTTTCTGTAGCCATCTGTCAGAGCCACCTGAGAATAGAGAGGGCCCAGGTTACCTTCGTGGATTCACACCTCTCATTGCTCTGATTCCCATTTAGAAACTTTGGGGAATGCTATACTGACCTTATACTAATACCCGCATCTAAGCATACTGGTAATGATCTAGCAAATGGAAAATTTATGGGGGGAAATAAAGAATAATTAACTTATATTCTTCTCTACTAGCCCCCTTCACACCTTAGAGAAAACCTCCCTGAGGCTATGTTTTCCTAATTAGTGACTCTCTCAACTGGACCCCCACCACTGGAGAGGCCCCAGCTATGATCAGTTCACTTTAGGCTTGATTCAGTCTCCCGACTGCTTCTTTGTTATCTTGCTTGTTTTTTAGCTCCTCTTCATTTATTCTCTTTCTGAATTAAAATGTCGAAACTATCGGCCTTATTTGCTTGTCTTTGTATCTCCAGGATTTAGTGCAGTATCTGACACATAATAAGAACTTAATAAATGGCTGTTCTATCTATCTATCTATCTATCTATCTATCTATCTATCTATCTATCTATCTATCTATCTATCTATCTAGTCAAGTGAATTGTAACCCCCAAACTCACTGAGCATTCCAAGTATCACTTACAATCTCTGCAACTTCTCTTCCACAAATTATCTGGGTGAGTGTTCTGGATTCCAGTAACTTTCTTAAACCAGCAGAGGAGAATTCAAATCCTTTATACCATAAAGCCATGCTTTCCTTTTCCCTTTTCCTTTTTCTTTAGATTATGCCTTCTTAAACAGAAGTAGAGAATTGTACAGGATCCTGGATGGTGATTTTTTTGAAAAATATTTATTTGTTTATTTATTTTTAGTTTTCAACATTCACTTTTCTAAATTTCTCCCCCTCCCTCTTCCCCCCCCTTAATATGGCCTGCAATCTGATGATGGCTATACTCGTACAATCATATTAAACACATTTCCACATTAGTAATGTTGTAAAAAAGAATTAGAAGCAAAGGGCAAAACCATGAGAAAGAAAAAAATAGCAGAAAAAGAGAAAATAGTATGCTTTGATCTGCATTCAGACACTATAGCTCTTTCTCTGGATGTGGATAGTATTTTCCATCATGAGTTTGGGAATTGTCTTAGATTCTTGCATTGTAGAGAAGAGCCAACTCTATCAAAGTTGGTCATGCACGATGTTGCTGTTATTGTGTACAATGTTCTCCTGGTTCTGCTCACTTCACTCAGCGTATAAGTCTTTCCAGGTTTTTCTCAAGTCTTTCTGCTCATCATTTTCTTATGGAATAATAGTATTCCATTATATTCATATACCACAACTTGTTCAGCCATTCCCCAATTGTTGGGCATCCCCTCAATTTCCAATTCTTGTCCATGACAGAAAGAGCTGCTATAAATATTTGTGTACATGTGGGTCCTTTGCCCATTTTTATGATCTCTTTGGGATACATCCCTAGAAGCGGTATTGCTGGGTCAAAGGGTACGCACAGTCTTATAGCCCTTTGGACATAGTTCAAATTGTACTTGGAAGGTGAATTTGGGCTGCATTTAAAGAGGTTTATATATAGCTTCCAAGCAAAGAAAGGTGATGGTCCCTTTGCACTCTGCATTGGCCAGAGAACATTTGGATTGCTGTGTTCATTTTAAAGTGACACAGCTTAGAGCAAATTGGTAACCTATGTTATACTGATAACCTAAAGATTGTACAAAGGAGGGCAATCAGTGGAGGGAAGGGCCTTTAGTCTATGTGGCATATGAGGATCTGTTGAAGGAACTAAGAATGTAATCCCAGGGCTGAGAAGACTCAAAGAGAACATTAAAGTTCTCATCAAGTATTTGATAGCTTGCCATGTGGGAGAGGCATTATGCCTATTTTGTTTGCTCCCAGAAGACAAAACCTGGGAGGGAGTTTCAAAGGATCAAACTTAGGCTTGTTAGTAGGGGGAAAATATCTAATGTTTAAATGTATCCCAAATGGAATGGCTTATTGTTGATAATTCCCCTTTGCCCACTCTCCCATCCAGCCAAATGGGCTGCCTTCCTGTTCCCCACACAGAATATTTGATCTCCCTTCTCCAGGCCTTTGGACAGGCTGACTTTATGTCTCAATGGAATACTTGCTCACCTCTCTCTCTTAGAATTTCCAGTTTACTTCAAGACTCATCTCAAATATCACTTCCTTTATGAACATTTCCTGATTGTTCTGGGTCCTCTCCCTGTCTAAAAAAGTTAGCTCGCATTTTGTATTTTGTACTGACACGTGCGCATTCGTCTCTCCTTGAGAGTAAGAATGTCTTCATTTCTGTCTTAGTTTCCTTAGTAGTTGTAGCATGTGCAGTGGCCACACCCTGGTAAACTGCTTTGGCAGAAGGGCTAGACTAGGTTAAGGGTAACCAACAGGCCACAAATCAATGAGTTAGAAGGGTGTCTACACCAAGTACGTGAAGACTTCCCCCAGTGGAATGGATGGATGAGAACAATTTGTTTCAATGGCCATGAAGGTAGTAAAGCAGGCACTGTGAAAGGACTTAGAGCTTGGTAAGACTTTGGAGATGTCAAGGTCATACACTGCATCCCGGGTCATCATCAGTCATCTTTAAGTTCATCTTGCCACTGGACTTCACTGACTCTGGAAGAGAGAGAGAGGATGATAACTGGGCAACTCTGCCTCACTTAAATTCAACTCACACACAAGTCAAGACACTACCCCATGATGTAATTGGTCCTCTTTGAAAACAGAGGACAAACAGCAACAATAATCAGTAGTACGTGGAAAATAGTGTTCATTGATTGATTTAACAATATGTTTTAGGAGATAGTAGATTCTCCTTCTCTGGAATTCTTTAAGTAGTAAATTGTATTACCATTTGTTAGGAATGTTACAGTGAGCATTCCTCTTGGTATAGGTTGAACTAGCCTCTGAGTTCTCTTGTAACCTTTAAGGACTGTATAATAAGTCTTCCAAGCCTAGACTTGTTTAATCTGGCCTGCCTTCACCTTGATCACCAATATCTCGATTGATAGCATGGTATCTGGTTTGGTGACTTTCATTTTTTCAAATAATACATTTGAATTTCTTATCTTTCTTTTTTTTAAATCTTAATAACTGTAACATTGGTACTGCTTTAAGAAGAGTTGGAACTGGCATGACTATAGTTCGACATCGAAGGTCCTCTCAATTACTTGAACATGGTTTATATTCTCTATTGTCACTGCCCCTGAAAGTGCCACATGTCATAATATTTTCTGTAGCCATTGTCATGCTCTTAGATAGTACTGGAGAAAATGACATAGAAGTCTATAGCATTCTTGGTGCTACAAAGTGGTGATCTATGGCTTCATTATGACAGTAGAGTTCTCTCTTTTTTAAGGCACAAGTTTGAAACACATCATGCGGATGACACAAAGCAGGAGAGATAGCTAACACACTGGATGACCGAGTCAGGATTCAAAAAACCTTGACAAGTCAGAACATTGGATGGAATTAAATAAGATGAAATTTAATAGGGCCTTATATAAAGCGTGACATGGGGGCAAAAAATGAATTCTACAAGGGTGAGATAGAGAAGATATGGCTAGACAGCAGATAGTCTGAAATGAAGTCTGGGACTTCAAATTCAAGTTGAGGGGCTGGAATGTTATGGCCATCAAGGAAGCTAATGGAATCTTAGACTTCATTGAGAGGCGTAGGCTAGAGAGTTGATAATCTCATTATACTCTGCCCTGGTCAGGCCCCATTGAGGGATTGTATTCAGTTCTGGGTATCATATTTTAGGAAGGAAAATGATAAGCTGGAGATCATGCAGAGGATAGTAGCCAGGATGGTAAAGGGCCATGAGTTTATGCTGTGGGATTAATCAGATGAATCGAAGGAAATGAGGACGCTTTTCCTGGAAAAGATAAAACCTGGGGGAGAGAGGAGGTAAAGATGGGGAATGTGATAGCTGCTTAAAATTTTTGAGGAGTTCTCTACTGGAAGAGTGATTAGGTATTTTTATTTAGTTGGAGAAGGCAGAACAAGGAACAATCTTGGAAATTTTAAGTCTTGATTGAGAACAGATTGAATGAAGACGTACCTGGCCTATTATGCTTGGCTTATCAAAGACCCCATAACAGATTATGATTCAACTTCCCATCTCATTTAATCTTTCGTTCAGGTCATCTGACTATCTGCTTAAGCACATTTTTGTCTCTCTGTCCACCCCCATCCAAATCTTTCCTTATGCTTCCAGGCATATTAATAAATACTGTCATTGTTTCTGGAAAAGGGCATGTCGGTCAACCTCCTCATGGTTCTACTCACCATTTCTGTGACTCCCTAGACACTCTTTTTCCTGGCCATAAATCTCTCATATGGTTATCTTATTGTCTTCTTTGATTAGAATGTAAACTTCTTCAGGTATGGAGAAAATACTTTATTATTTATTAATAGTTTTAATCTAGCCTTGTATGGTTAAATGTTTGACTTAAAGCTTATACATAGCTCATGCTGACCCCAGAGATGCTTCTAGGGATCTGGAGATCCCTTCAAAAGCATGCTTGGATCTCACCCAGGTCTTGTTTCGGATCCATCCCAAAAGTTTGTGTTTGTCTTCAACACCTTTTATTGAATGCTTAGACTTACCTGTTGATATTCTGTGCCTTATTTGGAAATCACCTTTTTTGGAAACTGTCTAGTACAGGCCATTCAACTGGTACCCTTATTTGAACCCTATATAATGTCAAACTTACAGACCTCCAGGGGAGCCAGCTATACCTTTTCCCAGCTTTCCCTTCTGCCAAACCAACTTAATAAAATTCTTTTTAAAACCTTTTTAAGGTTTCAAATTTCTTCTTAATTGACAGAGGGCAGGGGCTTTCTTAACTTTTCTATGTATATCTTTAGTATTTTGCACACCAGCCACAGACTAAGTGCTTAATAAATGTTTTCCCTTCATTCATTGAAAAAGGTAAAATTTAGGCTTGATGTAAGGAAGAACTTTAGAGCAATTAACCCAAAGAGTAATGAGTTGCCTTTTATTGGAGTGGATTCTCTCTCATTGAAGATCTCTAATTTGCTTTTATTTTAACATTTGATTTATATTTTTGAATTTCAAATTCTTTCCCTCTCTCTGCCCCGACCCCACTCATTAATAAGATAAGCAGTGTGATACCCCATTGTACATATGAGTCAAGCAAAACATATTTTCATGTTAACCATAGTGCAAAAAATGGCAAGAAATATAAAGTGAAAAAATATGCTTCAATCTGTACTCAGAGTATATTGGAGATGTTTAAGTTGTAGAATGGGCTTGGAGCTAGAAAAGACCTTAGAGGCCAGTCTCTTCATTTTATGGAGGATTAGCCTAGAGAAGTTAAATGATTTGTCCAAGGTCACATAAGTAGTAAGTAGCCCAGCAAAGATAAGAATTCAGGTCCTCTTACTCCAGATTCAGAGCTCTTTTCCTTATGACAAACAACATCTCCTAAAGAAAAGAGTACAAGTCCACTGGTTTTACATGATTTAGAGTAAATCTAGGGGTGGCTAAGTGATGCAGGGGGTGAAGTGCCTGGCCAAGAGTCAGGAAGACCTCAGTTCAGATCCTCAGTCACTTATTAGCTGTGTGATCCTGGACAAGTTTCCCTGTTGCAAAGCACTCTAGTATCTTTGCCAAGGAAACTTTAAATGGAATCAGGAAGAGTTGGACACAATTGAAAAGTGTTTAAACAACAAAGAGTATATCATTTTTCTTTTACATTTAGGTTAGACTAAATGAGACTCGAGTTCCATTCCAACCTTGAAATGAGGTGGTTCTGTGATCCCGTGAACATAGACTCTCTGACACTCTCTGGTACCTCCTTTGTTTGTTCAAATCCAATACCAGATACTCTCATAGCATTTTAGTAGCAAGGACTAGACAGGGCTCTACTGAAAGGAAAAGCTTCTCCTCTTCTGATAGGGCAATAGAATTCCTCTGAGAATAATGACAACTTCCTTGACCTGCTGAGGGTGCACATCTGACAGCTATCTCAGTGCCTGGGCAAGGACCTTGCTATTCATACTAAAGCCTTATTTAGGCTATAGGGAGGGAGGCTGGTGATATTCTAATAGTTTTTGCAACATCTGGAAATGGATTTTTCTTTTCCTAGGAATGAAAGAATTCCTTTAAGAATTCAACCATTAAAATGGAATTTTGTAATCACTTTAGCTTGATGCTTCCCCTTTCCTCAAGTGCCTGTCCAGGGCATTCAAAATCTTACATAGGATAGCATTTCCACTGGTTTCCTTCTAAAAATCATTGTTCATATTTTGCATTTCCCCATAGACTTCAAAGCATTCAATAAAACTTTCTTCTATAACATTGCACATTGTTTGTGTGTCAGTACCCCAGACAGTAGACTTTTCCCATGTTCTCCTGATGTCATACACAGCCCTCCCATTCCAGCAGAGTCCTAGCACAAGATTACCTGTTCACGGGGGCTATTCCTTCATTCTTTTCTAGGGTCTCAGATCCTCATTCTTTAGACCTCTTTCTCCCTAACCCACACCCATCATCTCCACCAGCTTTGCATCTTCATTTTATGTGTTGCCATTCCTCATTAGAACATAAGCTCCTAGAGGGCAGGATCTTTGTGTTTCATTTTGTTTTGCTTTTATCTGTATTCCCAATGTTTAACACACTGCCTGATACATAGTCAGTGCTTAAATGCTTGTTGATTTGACTTGAGTAAAGTTGCATAACACTGCATAACATATTAACTTCTTTGAGCTTTAGTTTCCTCCACCTAGCTGGAACAGAGAGAGTTGGCAGTAGGAATTCTGGTATTTTGTACAAGAAAGTGGATGGAAAACAATGAAAAGGACCAAAGGGCTGTTTCAACAATCCGGCTAGCAGCTTCTGTGGGGGTGTAAGATCTACTCATAGCCAGCACCCAGAAAGCTGCCAACAGCACAGGTTCTTTTGATCTGCTTAACTAAGGAAAGCAAGGTGAAGGGGTTGATGAGCTTACTTTAATTCAGCATACACATATCATTCACTTAGTTCAGGGGAAGAGACCAGCACACTGAACTTCAGAGCAAATTACAAACAAATTACAAACATCAACAGACAGACCAAATACAGATTCATAGTTACCAACATCTAGGTTCAGCCCGGGAGCTCAGAACAAGGGCTGGCCCAGAGTCACGCACTGCTGTGGGTAAGAGCTCCAAAGAAGAGGAGGCCAACCCCTGGTTTTATATCTTTTTCAGTGTCAGGGGTGAGTCACACATGCCACTCACCCACATGACCTAAAATCGTCACAAAGAGGCGACTAAAACCCACGTGGTCTAAGAGCCTCTGCTGTCCCAGACATGTAAACTAGGCCCTCCCTAGAGTTAGCCCTACCTTGGACCCCACCTTAGTTGCCAATCCACACCCACTAAGGTTTTACACATAATAGGGGTTTGGGCCTGGGGCTTAGCACCTAGTAAGGCTCAATGAAATACACTGAATTACTCAAAGGAAGCAAAAGGCCAACTAAGTGCTAAAAGCTCATTTTGCTTACCAACACAGGGGCCAACACTTGGAAAAGGGAAGTGTTGGAAAAATCTAGACAGAAAGAAGGAGTGAGGATGCCTAGAGATCCCATCCCAAGAAAATGCTGGTTATAATGGCAATAATAATAATAATCAATAGGACTTAGTATTTATATGGCACTTTAAAATTTGGAAAGTGCTTTACACTGGCTATCTTATTTGATACAACAACCCTGTGAGATAAATGCTAATATTATTTCCACTTTACGGACAAGGAAATTGAAGCTAAGAGAGGCCAAATGATTTGCTCTATTAGCAAGCACCTGAGCACACCCATGATGGTCCCCTAGCTCAGGTTCTTTGATCTGCTTTTATAAAGACAGCATCAAAAGGGTTAACAATTAAACAGTGCAGATTTTATTCTATCTAACATTCTCACAAAGGTTGCTGAGCACCTCCTACAGCATTCCCTAATCACCCTTCTTGCAGGTGCTGGTGAGAAGCGTGGGGCAACTCTCCCATGTCTCAATGGAGGTAATCGACACAGGCACAACTTGTGCATTCCGCTAAATTCCCTCAAGCTTCAATGGGGGCCAGTTGAGGCAAACACAGATTTCCCCCACCCGAGCCTTGGTGGGGGCCAAAGAAGGCACACACAGCATCCTAGCTTGTGTGTTTCAACCCTAAAGGTTCCCCACTCACTGACCAGTGCCCACTGCTTTATACTTATACTCCACCCCTCCAGGGTCCTGACCTTTACAATCTAGACAGGTGACACCTGACCCTTACAATCTATGAGGGTCATGGTGGAGATGTTTTGAACCATAGAAGTCATATCTAACACCTGGGGACAAGAGATTGTTATGGCCATGGATCCTGGAAAATCAAACTCCTAAAAATACTAACAAACTTATGCTTACACTTGCCCAGAGACACATGGCACTCTAGCCTTTAAACTTCTCACAAGCCTAAAGCAGATTTTTTGTCTCATACAGTTTGTTTCACAGAAAGAAACAGAACAATGAAAACTACTCCTCGGAGATACTGAGCCAAAGTAATAGCCTTATTGTGAATCTAGAGAATAGGGATTTATATCACAGGATTTTTGAATGGCTCATTCTGAGGTTTCTATTTTGTTTTGCTTCCTCTTTATTATTATACAATACATTTTCATGTGCAAAAATACTTGTTTGTTGATAATTGTCAAATTTATAATATAAAATTATATTTTTAAAAAAATCACCAAAATAAGAGAACAAGGGAAGAAATAGCAAACATCACCTGGGGTTTTCTTGTATGATAGGAGTGACTCAACAGCTTTTTGGATACCCGGTATCCAAAAAGATATTTTCAGATGTTCCCTTTGCCTCTGCTCCTGAAAAGTCTAAGCTAGAAACTGCTGTTGTCTATCTATCTTGTAAGTACCTAGTTACTTGTCTTGTCTTCCCCATTAGAATGTGAGATCTTCAGGTCAGACTCTGTTGCTTGTCTTCTTTGTATTCCCATCATTGAACACGGTGTGCAGAATGTAGTCAATGCTTTATAAATGTTTGTTGATGGACTGACTTTGTCACTATCATTTTTCTAAGTCAGCTTAGGGGAAAGGGGAGAAAATTAAGAACTCATCACTCACTATAGGCTACAGGGACGTGACCAGTCCACAGCAAAGTAGAGGGTAGAGTTGTTTATGAACAGCAATTAAATTCCTCTCAGAATAATTACTTATATTCTCTTGGCAAGAGTTTCTATTGCAGTCACCACGAAGGGCCTCTTCTGCCAACAGACACATTAAGCAGCTAAAAGCTGAGAATTCAATCTCCCTTGGAATCTTAGGGCAATATAGAAAGGTTTGGAATGGTTCATCTCTTTTCTCAGGAGGAGACAATAGTAGTTCCATTCTGAGACATAGGAAATTCAAGCTGATAATTTCCATACAGTGTCCTCTAAAGTACTTTGGAATTACATCTAGGGAGTAATTTCATTTTTTTAAATATCTGGAACTTTGAGTATCCTACATTTATTCTCTTTGGAAAATTGACAAAACCATAATCACTTTAGGGACAAACTCAGGAGTTGATTAACAAGAAGTTTTACTCAATACTTAAAAATTCAAAAATTTGATAAGGTAAGTAAAATCATTCCTGAAGAACAATACATTTTTTCTTGAGTAGCACATTCCCAGAAATATTAAAATACACATACATGTATATGAAAATACATGTATATGCATGTGTAAATACATATACACATGTAAATGTGCATGTATGGGCAGATATACACATGCATGTATGTGCATGAATGTGTATAAATTTTGTATGTGTATAAATTATATGCATACACATATAAGTGTCTTCATCTTTATCTTTATATCTATATCTATCTACCTACTGTATATCCAACAAAAACTTCAGGAAAGAATGGAAAATACTTTGGCAGAAGTTAGATTTATACCACCATATTACATCAGATGAATATTTGAACTAAATATAAACTGTCTTATCATCAAAAGAAAATATAGAAGAATGGAGAGAGGTTGATTTATGGCTATAAGAGAATACTTAACCATATAAATTATAGAGGTATTCTTCAAACTAAAACTATGGAAAATGTAAAAGCAGTTGCAAGAACAAAATGATTGAATAAATGGAAGCATTTTAAATGCTTATTATGTGTCAATCATTGTACTAAGTGCTTGGGATACAAATATGAAACATGAATAGACCTCTCCCTCAAGGAGCCAACATTCTCATAGTGGGAGATAATACATATAGGGAAATAGTGGCCAGGGAAGGGTGCTTCAGTTTAGAGGAATTCTAGTGATGGATAATGACTGCATAGAAGATGGATGCTTTCTAGAGATAAAAACTGTGTCGATTTTAGTATGGTTTCAGATGCCAAGCGGAGTTTAGGTGGAGGGTACATGTGTGCCAGCAGAACAGAACTTGAAAAGACTTACTTAAATGATGTAGAGGCAACTAAGTGGTACAATGGATAAAATACCAGGCCTAAAGTTAGGAAGACTCATCTTCCTGAGTTCAAAACTGGCCTCAGACATTTACTAGCTGTGTGACTCTGGGCAAGTCACTTAACCCCATTCCTCAGTTTCTTCATCTGTAAAATGAGCTAGAGAAGGAAATGGTGAAAACTCCAAATGGAGTCATGAAAAGTCAGACATGACCAAAATGACTGAACAATGAAGAGCTAAGGAAGCAGAATGAAGAAAACAAATTACGTCATGATGACAATATTGGAAAATAATATTTAAAGGAGAACAACATCAATTTTTTGAGAAGTATTGAAAAGACATTATAAATCTAATCAATGCAGTGACAGATTTTTCCTTCGGGAAATTGACAGCAAAGCAGGCTTTTTCCTCCTCCATAAACAGGTCATGGACTATGGTATGGCATGAAATAAGGTTTATGTTGTTAGATATAGGTTTTATGCTGATTTGCTTTACCTATCTACGTTTCTTTGCTTTGAAGGAGGATTTTTTAAATTATGGAATAGGTCTTTGAAAAATACAAAGACGTAGAAAAATACATCAATAAAATATTTATTTCAATATTTTTATCCTGCATTTATATATGGCTTCTAGGTTTGCAAAGGGCCTTACAAATACTATCTCATTTTGTCCTAACAACCCTCAGATGTGGGTGCTATTATTATGCACATCTTATAGATGAAGGAACAGAAGTAGACAGAGGCTCAGTGATTTGCCAAGGTCACACAGCTGAGACCAGATTTCAAGTTGGTTCTCTCTAAATTCAAGTTCAGAACCCTATGTAGTACATGTTTTATCCAGGCTAAACAATTCACTTTAACCTTCATTTATGTAATACATATCCATACTTTATTTTAAAGTAAAAGGTATGCTCAGATATATTTTTTCCCAATTATTTTTGGAGAAATGACAAATTTGGATTTTCTAAAGTTTGATATTGTGTTGCCCCATCTATA
The DNA here is from genome assembly GCA_028646595.1 of Phalanger gymnotis. Classification (NCBI taxonomy): domain Eukaryota; kingdom Metazoa; phylum Chordata; class Mammalia; order Diprotodontia; family Phalangeridae; genus Phalanger; species Phalanger gymnotis. Next base: position 189,401,451 of record CM053623.1, read on the forward strand.
ATTTGAATCAATTCTTAATTCTTATTCTTCAGTTTTCTCCTCTCACTTATCAAACCCTTTTCATCTGGCTTCAGACTCCATTTCTCTGAAACTGTGCTCTGAAAGGTTATTAATGATCTCTTAAACACTATGTCCAATATCTTTCACCGTCCTCATCATTCTTGTTTTCTCCATGACAGAGTGACTGTCAGTCACTTTCATCTCCTGGACACGTCTTCCCTAGGCTTCAGTAACAATGTTCTCTCGGGGGGGCGGAGCCAAGATGGCGATTGGAAAGCAGTAACTGGCGTGAGCGCCCCACCAAGTCCCTGCAAAAACCTATAAAAAATGGCTCTGAACCAATTCTAGAACTGCAGAACCCACAAAGTGGCAGAGGGAAGCAGGGCTCCAGCCCAGGACAGGCTGGATGGTCTCGGGGTGAGGTCTGTCCCAAACGGAACTCCCAGCCCCCAGCTGAGGGGAGCGGAGCTGAGCCAAGCAGAGCCCAGCGCTCGCGGCACCGACGGGACCAGGAGTGGAGCCAAGAGTGCCCTAGCATGCTGAATTACTGAGCCGTGGCATGTACCAGACCTCACAACCCACAAACAGCAAAGACTACACA
>CM053623.1:189402551-189420218 GCA_028646595.1 Phalanger gymnotis
GATTTTACCTCTCAGGGTGTCATTTTCTCTATTTTGATTACGACTCTCCATAGCCATTTCACCAATCTTATTTTTTAAAGACTTGATTTCATCAGTGGTTTTTGTTTCTTTTTTTCTATTTTTTCTTTTACCTCCCTAATTTGTTTTTTAAAATCCTCACTTAGCTCTTCCAGGAATGCTTTTTGGGCTTGAGACCAGTTCACATCCCATTTTGAGGTATCAGATGTGGGTATAGTGTCAATGCTATCCTCTTCCAAATTGGTATTTTGATCATCCCCTTCTCTATAAAAACAATCAATGGTCCTCGGTTTGTTCATATTCTTCTTCATGTTGGTTAGCTTTTTCCCGGCTTTACAGTGAATTTCTGCTTTTGGGGCTCAGATATCTTTGTCCCAGGTTTCTTGTTCTGGGGATTGTGAGTCTAGTTACTGGATTTGTGTATTATAGCCTTCAGTTGCCTGAAGTGTGGGAGAGGTCTGGCTTCCTGAAGCCTCCTTTTCCCCTGGGGCTGCTCTCAGCACTGTTGCTCTTCAGCAATGGTCTCAGCTGTTTGTTTTCTGTGCTGGTGTCTGCCACTTCCTATGGCTGTGCAAAGGTGTGTCTGGGCTCCTGGTGTTGAACCGTGCTGGCTCTGCCCCTCTGGGACTCAGGGACTCCCACTGCTCTGCCACTGAAGTCCCACTTCTGTCTCCTCTATTCCAGCATTTTTTTCTGAGGAATTCTCTGAGTCAGGGAGGGAGGGATTAGAGCCATTTACCTGGCCATTATGTCTCCTGGAAGTTCAAGAAGGCACATTTCAAACCTTTGGACTGCAAGCCTCAGGAGTAGATGCCTGACAGCCAGAGGTGTTGCACTGCTGCCTCTCATCCCTTTGACAGACTCCCGTCCTATAATGAGAGGCCTGGGGATCTCTGCTGGTTTTGGGACCCAGTTTTCTCCCAGCCTGGATGGCTGGCTGAGTTCTGCAGCTGCTTCTGCTTTGGTGCTATCTGGTGCAGCTCTGCACTCCCAAGTGTTCTCCCAGCCTACAGATATGTCCCATCGACCTTCCAGATTCTCCTGGCTTGGAAATTTGCCCCACTTGGACTGCTAATGGCTTCTAACTCTCTCAAATCTGCTCAGATTAATTTTTAGAGGTATCTGACAGAACTTGTGAGAGAGCTCCAGTAAGACGTTGCTTTCAAGACATGGCCATCTTGGCTGCACCCCTAAAATTACTTCTTATGAAGTGTTTTACATTCCTTCACTCAGATGCACAAAATTTAAAGCTTGTACTTGTTCAGCTGGGGTTTGGGGGTACATTCTATGGTTACTTAACAGAGACTTTGAAGGTAAAAGGAACAGAATCGGGCTATTCTTCCGAGTTCTCGTTGACAAGTGAGGTACTGATCTCCATAGTTTGGCATAATCATACATCATATTATTATTTTTTTTCTAAAAGAATATACTTTACACTTGTGTAGAAGAGAGAAAAACACAGAAGGATAGAAGAAGAAATAAAAATAATCAGAATTTCAGAATGGGGAAGATGGTTGAAGAGGAGAATAGGCAAAAAAAAATTACATAGGGTACATCTGGAGCATTTATTTTTTGGGATTCATTAAAAACTACCCAAGGGCCTTCCCCTTCTATCCCATCATCTATTATTGTGCCCCCATGCAAAACAATTGGCCTCATTTATCACGGTCCACCCAATCATAGAATCATTGTCACTTAAATCTGTAAGAGACCTTAATCTAACTGGTCTTACTTTATAGGTGAAGAAACTAAAATCCAAAAGTTCATGAACTTCTCAAAGTCACCAGCTTAACCAATAGCAGAATTAGGAGTTGAACCATTTTGATTTTTTCACACTCCTTAGTAAATTCAAAATAAGCTTAATCTCAGTTTTAGCTATTATATCATTTAATGTCTCTGCACTTCAGTTTTCTTCTCTGAAAATGAAGGCAAGTAGTTGGTCTCCAAAGTCTTTTTCAGCTCTAAATCATATGACTTTATAATCCTGTCCCACGGCATAACTGCTTTGTCTTTATGTGGTGCTCCCCTTCCTGCTATAGACATGTTATATGAGGAAGGATTACGCTTATTGTTTTTGTTTCCAGGGGTAGAATTAGGACAAATGTGTGGAAACTGAAGACAGTTTGCCTTAATATAAAGAACACTTTGTCCTATCAAATAAGCATATATTAAAAGGGAGAAATATAGTGCCTACTATGTGCCAGACACTGTGCTGAGTGCCTCACAAATATTATCTCACATGATCCTCACAACGTCTATAAATAGGCTCTCTTATTCTCTTTCTTTATTTTCCATTTGAGGAAACTGAGACAAACAGATGTTAAGTGACTTGCTTAGGGTTACACAGCTAGTAAGGATGTGAAGCCAAATTTGAACTTGTCTTCCTGACTCTTGGCCCCAAATTGCTATCCATTGGGTCACCTAGCTACCCAATTTGTTAAGGACTTGTTATGAGTAAGGCACAAGTATTAAGTACTAGTGATAAAAATGCAAAATGTAAATCCAGTCCTAACCTCTATTAGTTTATATTCTACTGGTTTGAATTCTGTCTCTGCTACTTACTGCCAGTGTATTCTTGGGCAGGTCAGTTAACCCTTTGAGGCCTTGGGTAGGTCACTTAATCTTTTGAGGCTTTAGTTTTCTCATCTATAAAATGAGTGCATTAGACTAGATGTATTCTAAAGTCTCTTCCAACTCTAATTCCATGATACTAAGCCTCTTCTTTTTTTTTGTTTTTGCATCATATTTTATTATTTAATATTCTTAGTTTTCAACATTGATTTCCACAAGATCTTGAGTTACAGATTTTCTCCCCATTCCTACCCTCCCCCCAACTCCAAGATGGCATATATTTTGGTTGCCCCATTCCCCAGGCAGCCCTCCTTTCTGTCACCCCACTCCCCTCCAATCCCCTTTCCTTTTACTTTCTTGTAGGGCAAGATAGATTTCTATGCCCCATTTCCTGTATATCTTATTTCCCAGTTGCATGCAAAAACAACTTTATTTTTTTTAGCAACAGCTATCAGAACTTTGAGTTCCAAATTCTCTCCCCTCTTCCCTCCTTAGCCACCATCCCTAAGAAGGAAAGCAATTCAACATAGGCCACACATGCATCATTATGCAAACCACTTCCACAATAATCATGTTGTGAAAGACTATTTCCCTCCATCCTATCCTGTCTCCCTTTATTCATTTTTATCCCTTGACTCTGTCCCTTTTCAAAACTGTTTGCTTTTGATTATTTTCTGCCCTGATCTGCTCTCCTTTCTGTCATCCCCCCCTTCTTATACACTTCCCCCTACTTTCCTGTGGGGTAAGATACACAATTGAATGTGTATGTTTCTCCCTCCTCAAGTCAAATCCAATGAGAGCAAGATTCACTCATTCCTCCCCATCTGGACCCTTTTCCCTTCCAACAGAACTACTTTTTCTTGCCACTTTTATATGAGATAACACACCTCATTCTACCTCTCCCTTTCTTCCTCTCTCAATATATTCCTCTCTCACACCTTAATTTCATTTTATTTTTTAGATATCATCCCTTCATATTCAACTCACCCTGTCTCCTCTGTCTATGTGTGTGTGTGTGTGTGTGTGTGTGTGTGTGTGTGTGTGTGTGTGTGTATTCACTTCAACAAACCTAATATTGAGAAAGGTCTCATGAATTACAAACATCATCTTTCCATGTAGGAATGTAAACAAAACAGCTCAACTTTAATAAGTCCCTTATGATTTCTCTTTCTTGTTTACCTTTTCATGCTTCTCTTCATTCTTGTATTTGAAAGTCAAATTTTGTCTTCAGCTCTGGTCTTTTCCTCAAGAAAGCCTAAGAGTCCTCTCTTTTACTGAAAATCCATATTTTGTCTTAGAGTATTGTATTCAGTTTTGCTGGGTAGGTGATTCTTGATTTTAAACCTAGCTCCTTTGACCTCCTGAATATCATATTCCAAGCCCTTCAGTCTCTTAATGTAGAAGCTGCTAGATGTTGTGTTATCCTGATTGTGTTTCCACAATACTCAAATTGTTTCTTTCTGGCTGCTTGCAGTATTTTCTCCTTGACCTGGGAACTCCGGAATTTGGCAACAATATTCCTAGGAGTTTTCCTTTTGTGATCTTTTTCAAGAGTCAATTGATGGATTTTTTCAATTCCTATTTTACCCTCTGGTTCTAAAATATCAGGGCAGTTTTCCTTAATAATTTCTTGAAAGATGATATCTAGGCTCTGTTTTGATCATGGCTTTCAGGTAGTCCAATAATTTTTAAATTCTCTCTCCTAGATCTATTTTCCAGGTCAGTGGTTTTTCCAATGAGATATTTCACATTGTCTTCCAATTTTTCATTCCTTTGGTTCTGTTTTATAATTTATTGATTTCTCATAAAGGCACTAGCTTCCACTTGCTGCAATCTAATTTTTAAGGTGTTATTTTCTTCAGTATTTTTTAGGTCTCCTTTAGCAAGCCGTTGACTTATTTTTTTCATGATTTTCTTGCATCACTCTCATTTCTATTGCCAATTTTTCTTTTACTTCTCTTACTTGATTTTCCAGATCATTTTTGAGCTCTTCCATGGCCTGAGACCAATTAATATTTTTTTGGAGGCTTTTTGATGTAAGCCCTTTGACTGTGTTGACTTCTTCTGGCTTTGTTTTGATCTTCTTTGTTACCAAAAAATGATTCAATAGTCTGAGTCTGAATCTGAGTCCTTTTACACAGCCTGCATATGTTCCCAGCCAACTACTTCACCCTTGAACTTTTTGTAAGGGTATGACTGCTTGTAGAGTAGAGGGCACTTTGTCCCAAGCTTTAGGGACTGTGCTGCTGTTTACAGAGCTACTGCTAATCTACCATCCCCACAAGCTCTGCCACACCAATGCTCCTTCTTCCCCAAGAGCTGCCAAGCAGGACTATGACCCAGATCCAAGCAAGGCAAAACAAGAGCACCCTGCTTCTGTGCTAGCAAAGCCCTCCCTGCACTGCCTCTCTGATCTGTACTTGATTCCTCCCAATGGGTAGGCCTGGGGCTGGAAGCAGCCTCCTATGGAGCTCTGGAAGCAGCTACAGGAATTTCCTGTTGCTGCTGCTGCCAACCCACCTCTTCTGCACCACCTCCTATGCTTCCCACCCACCCCTGCCCCCTCCACCCCACCCCCACCTCAGGGCTGGGGCCAGACAGAGGACTTCTCACCCAGATCTAGAAGTTTTCCCACCAAACTGCTCTATTGTCTTTGGTGTTTGTGGGTTGAGAAGTCTTGTAACTGCCACAGCTCAGTGATTCAGGGCCCTCAGGCCTGCTCCACCCAATCTCCTCTGCCCTGGGCAGCCCATATTGGGCAGTGCTCTGCTCCCAGCATGGTGGGATAGACCTTCCCCAGGGATCATCCAGGTTGTCCTGGGCTGGAGATTTGCTTCCCTCTGTTATTTCATGGGTTTAGTAGCTCTAGAATTTGTTCAGAGCCGTTTTTTACAGGTATTTGGAGGAATTTGGGGGAGAGCTTAAGGGAGTCCCTGCTTTCCAGCCACCGTCTTCTAAGCCTCTTCTTCTCAACAAGAAAAACTATCCAAAAATTAAATGGGCTACCACAGTAGGTAGTGAATTTACTATAGTTTTATTCTTTAACAAGAGGTTGAATGACTTCTTTGTGGAATGTTGCAAGGGTTTAAGATGCAGGTAGGAGTTAGAGCAGACTGTCACTGAAGACCTTTCCAATCTTATAATTGTATGTTTGGAAACTTGGATTATCACTTTTTAAATTGGGAGAATAATGATCTAAACAATTTGGCCAAGTCATAAAAATATATAGTCTTCACTGCTAAGAAGATATTATAATTCTTATTTTATTTTATTTCTTGACACGACATTTTTTAAAATAGGACTTTTTTTCTTGATATGTCACCTGTTTCCTAACAAAAAAAATGACATCACTGTTCACTTAGTGTCCAGGACAATGTCTTCAAGTCTACATTCAATAAGCCTAGGTTACAAAACATTGGTTTTTGTCCCTGGAGTTAAAAGATGTTTTCCAGCCCACACACTTTCTGCCTGGCTCTGGCTTTAATTTTCTCATTTAAGGAAAACAATGAACATCTGTAAAATAGGACTCCACAGCTGGGACAATATGATATCATCTATTCAAGCTCATACACCTTCTTAGCACTTTGCCTGTCAGAAACAGAGACAAGATAGAGCCAATCCAGCTGGAGCCAATAAATACACTACTCCTCTAGGATGAAGGTCTTTGAGTACAATGCAATATCCATGTGTTCATGAATCTCAAGGGGCTTGGTTTGTTTTTAAGTAAGTGAAAGAAAACATATAAATCTCCAAATGGAAGCATACAATGGGTCTACTACAAAAGCACAATCTTGAGTGTCTCTTTTCAGAATCTGCCTAGAGCAAAATCATTTATGTTTAAAAATCAATTAAATTGTTATGCCATGTGTGTAGGACTGATCACAAATTTCCTGAAAGGAGCATAATCTCTACAATGCTACTTAAATAAAAGAGTTTATTGCCTCAAAACCTACCTTAGAACACCCTTCCAGCCACACTTCCATTCTTTTTTGTGTAATTCTTTTTATTTTTTATGTTTTCTCATCAGGAGAAGCCCTAATGTAGATCATCACATTGGCAAATGGATGTCCCACTCAAGGATGAACAAGTCACTTAATTTCTCTTGGATTGAGATCGGGGGTTAGACTGAATGACATCTAAGTTCCTTTTCAGCTGTCAATCTGGGTCCCTGACATCTGGGTATACAGCTTTCCCATGAAAACCACCACTACTACAGATGGTCTTATTATAATTCACCCTTTGTTTTAAAGAGGACCAATGACATCAGGGGATGATGTCTTGATTTGCTCATGAATTGGATTTAAGTGAGGCAAAGGTGCACAAAGCCATCAGCTTTATTTTTTCTCTCTCACTCTTGTCAAGTGGCAAGACAAGAGTCAAGACAACTAGCAATGGCTTGGGATGCAGTGGATGTCCTCAGTGTCTTCAATATCTCACCAAGTTCTCAGTGGTCCACAGCACCTGCTGGAATGGCTTTTGGAACAAATTGTTCTCAACTGCCCATTCCACCAGGAGAAGTCTTCACATGTGTGGGATAGACATTCCCCTAACTCACAAACTGGGTTGAGGCATCTTGGTTAGCCCTAATTGGTTTAGCCTATCAGCAGAGATGGTTTTATTGACATTGTGCATGCTACAGCTTCTTGGAGCCATAAATGAGAATTGGGTGAAAAGCGGGTGCCAATTGGAACATCTCTAATTGTTAAGAAATTGTTCCTTCCCCAAAGCCAAAATTTGCATCTTTGTGCCATCTACCCATTAATCTTCTGTTTGACCCCGAGGAGCCAAACAGAACAAACATAACCAATCTTTCACGTGATAGCCATTCAAATAATTGAATCTGATCATATCTCCCTGTAAGTCATTTCTTCTTCAATCTTATAATTTGGAGTTCTTTCAACTGATCTTTGTATAATAGGATTCTGAGGCTTTCCATCATACTTTGTCTTCAACACTAGTTGTGCTGTCCAGCTTATATATTGATATTTCCTGAAATGTAATATCTTTAATTGAATTCAATACTTGAGATGTAGTTTGACCAGGATGCAGTATAGTAGTACCAATGCCTCCTTAGTTCTACAATCCATGATTTTCCTAATGCAGTCAGAGTTTATATTAGCTTTCTCACCTAACATATCATTCTATTTATTCATATTGAACTTTTGTTCCTTAAAATCCTTCATGTTTTTTCAGAAAAATTTCTGCTTAACCACTTATCCCCAAACCCCAGAACAACTCATGCTTGTAACTGTAGCAACTCTATCCTATGGATGATTAAATGAGTGAATGGGGAAAAAAATTAAGTACCTACTATGTGCCAAACATCATGCTAAGCACTGAAATACAAAAGCATGAAATTCTTTGCCATTAAGTAGCTCATATTTTCATGGGGGACTACAAAATACAAGAGAGTTAAGCAGGGAGGAGTGTTTTGTACAGGGAACACACAGAGTTATTGAGTGCAGTCTAAAAGCAATTGACTGACATATCTCATCCAAAACAGAGTGCTAATTTGATTACTATTTCAGAGCTAAAGGAATAAGGGAGTTGACAGGTGATTTAGGATTCTACAGGGATAGCATAGAATGAAAATGGCATAGAGTATCAGGCCAGTGAGGTAGGGATGTATTGGGCTAGTTATATAAATTAGGGCAGTTAGGTGAGGCAGTGGATAGAGTACCAGATCTGGAGACAGGAAGATCTGAGTTCAGCTCTGGGTTCAGACACTTATTAGCTGTGTGACCCTGGGCAGGTCACTTAACTTCTATTTGCCTCAGTTTCTTCATCTATAAAATGGGCATAATAATGACACCTAATTCCCAGGGTTGCTGTGAGGATTGAATGAGATTATAATTGTAAAGCACTGTGTACTATCTCTAACACATGGTAATTGCCATGTAAATGTTAATTGTTTTGATGTTGTTATAAACTTTAACCAGTAAAGAGTATCCCAATAACAGGACCTCGAAAGCCAGGCCAGAAGCGAAAAGAGAAATAGCAATTCACTCTAGGATGTTATCAAAAAAAGGAAATAAGAGAGTTTGGCTTGTTCCTTTCTTGATGAAGCCATTCATCACTGTTTTCTTTTCCTAAGGTTTACTAGTCATCTCTTTAATAATGCATTCTAGAATCTTCCAGAAATTGAAGGACTGCTTCTAGTATCTAATTTGCATACTCCATTCTCTTCCTTTTTTTGGAAACTGGGAAATTTCTTCTTCCATAAATCTTCTTCCCCTCCTAGATATTTTTAGTATCTGAGGATGTAGATCATGTGCACACGGTAACCTGAATTTAACAAAGCCAATTATGTCTGCCTCTCACAACTCTTTACTTATTTGAGATTTTAATTTCCTATTATTTGTGGAACAAAATAGGAAACGCAATAATTTCTCAACATCTTGATGGATTAACAATGCAGAAAACTCCTAACCACATGGTAGCCTAATAGTAGAGAGTCTCCAACTCCTATTAAAGGAATGATAAAATATAATGAACCATGTTTGGACATGATGAAACAGACAGTTCCATCTACCATTGTCACACCTACTTGCTGTCATTGGATAAGAGGCAACTTCAGTTTTGTCCAAAGGGTCACCTCAACCCAGCAGTTTGGTCTAAATAGATTTCTTTGACAATTTTCAAAGTATTTGGTCACTTACCTTTCTCTCCTGCCCTCAAAAAGGGATTTTTTTTATAAATCATGACAAATGCATTCCAAATACTCCCATTTTCCCCTATGGCTCATTTCCCCTTTTTCTCTAGCCCTCCTCTCCTGTGAAACATTTAATTATTTATTATAAGTTGGCACAGAATATTGCTGACTGGCTACATATTCTAAACAAACCTGAAAAGTTAAGAAGACCCAATCTATACCTGAAAAAGCTAAAGCTAGTATTCAGCAAGAGTATCATTCTTTATCACATTAATAAATTTATTGCTCGTTTCATCTCCTACCTTTGACCTACAGCCATCAGATCATCCTGCTGATGAGTACACCTCTCCCAAGAGGTTCCATTCCTATTGGATGAGAGATTTCCATTATTCCATTATTTTTATTTTATCCTTTAAATTCCAAAGATGATGCTCATTGGCAGAGAAAATAGAAATAACATAAAAATTGAACAGTTCTGCCTTCTCCCTCATTATCATCATCTTCTCCATTCTAAACTGGGAATCTATATTCTGTTAATCTTCTTTTCTTTAATAAAATGTTTTTAAGTCTACTCTCTTCTTGTCGTTGGTCTTCCTCTCTAAAATCTACTCATTATGAGTTTTTCCATATTGGGTGCTATTTGTAAAGGACCATGCCCCATTTTTCTATTAATTTCCCATGTCTTTACCTCCATTTTTTGTATATGTCTTCCCAAAATCTATATTGGGTCATGAAACCCCCTTTCTCTTCATCAAGCAAAACATTCCCTGTTCTTTATATTAATCCTGACATGGAATAGTTTCATCACCCTTCATCGTGTTGATTGTCGCTTTCTGAATACTCGAGTGTGTCACTGTCCTTCCTAAAATGTATCACTCAGAACTGAATATAATTCTCGGCTGTGGCTAAACCAGAGAGGATCATAGGGGGATTGTTGCCTGCCTCATCCTAAACAAAATTCTTCTTTTAATGAAATTTAAGATTTTGGCTACTGTTGACTTCTCTTGAGCTTGCTATTAGTTATAACACCCAGATCACTGTATGAACTTCCATCTGGTACTTGAGGCTGGCCAAGATCTTTCTCTTGAACCCTATTTACTCTAATGGTTTCATTTGTCTTATGTAAACAGCATGTGAAAAATGTCATGAAAAATGATCAGAGGTCTATCCTTTCAATGCCTGAGTGGTGCACCTGAGCCAGATTAGTAATCAGATAATATTAAGATCAAGAGATCAATGTAAGACATTAATTTAACAACTGAAATTGCATGGAATTGACTTTAGATTCTAATTCCTATCATTTATCACAAAATAATGAGAATACATCCCCAAATCATATAAACAATAGGTTATTTTCCACGAAGGTGTGCCTAATAGTGATCTGTGATCAGACTCTGACTTTCAGAGGTAAATACCATTCATCATATCGTTAAATGGAGAAACCTTTATTGGTTGCCAAAGTTAAATAGGGCTACAATCAGATTTCATAGACATAAGGAAAAATTAGAAACAAGAATCCAAAGAGCTTCATATGTATGAACATACATGGTTCACATGCAACTATTGTGCTGTCTTATTTTGTGATTATCTCCTCTTCAAGGTAGACTCAGAATTGAAACTCCAAATACATTTCTGTGAAAGTCCATGTTTATTTGTATTAATTTTCATGAAATTCCTAGTCATGCATTATCATGACATGAAACTAACCATTTGTCCTTAAAGGGTAAGCCAATAAAGCATAAATTCTAGCAGGTCCTAATAAATTTCAAGTATGGGGCAGGTAAGGAACTGTATATCTGCCCTCTGAGATCCAGACTAGCTAATTTGAAGGGATTCATGATTATATGAATTGTTCAGCCTTAGAAATTCTCAAACCTGATCTACCAAACAGCTAAGAAATTGCAGTTTTAATTGGTAGAAAGAGTATCAACAATGATGAAATCATAGATCTTTGCAATGTTGACTACTAGTATTAAGCCAAATATTTTGAATGGACTCTTCAAGTGGATCAACATCCAAGTTTAGCAAATGAAGAAACTAAGGCACATAAAAGTTACATCCATAGGCCATTCAGTGGAAAAAAATCATTCTAATTTTCTGAGTATTTAGTCATTTATCCCACCGTCTCATTATATCAAACTGAAGTCATCTCCATTATAGTAACTAGTTTCCAACAACATGGTATGCCTTAGCATAAGAAGACCTGAGTTCAACTCCTCCTTCTGACACATGGTAGCCATGTGATGATGGACAAATCATTTAACATCTTAGCGTTCCCAAACATCTTCTTTAGGACATTCATTTGTTCTTATTCTTCCCTCATTCTTGAAGAGGACCAAGGACATCACCAATGACATTCTGATCATTTTCCCAGTTTCCAAATCAGTACATATTTGTATGTATTTATCCATTCACACATACATATATGTATGTACCTATCTATACACATATATGCATATATGTATATGTGCATATATTTTTGTATATATATATATATATATACATATATAATATGTAGACTGTAGACTGTTGGGCTTCATTTGTTCATTTATGCACTCATTTTCTTGATGTTCTGTACTTTTTTTCTCTTCTTTTAATTTAATATTTTACTTTCCTCAGTTACATGTAAAAACAATTTTTAACGTTCATTCCTCAAAACTCTGAGTTCCAAATTATCTCCCTCCCTCCCATCCTCCCCTTGCTTCCCCCTCACTAAGAAGACAAGCAACTTGACACAGGTTATACATGTGCAATCATGTAAAACATAATTCGCTATTAGTTGTGTTGCATTCATTCATGTATTTATTCACTTACTTGTTTAGTTATTTTGCTTATGACACACTATTCTTTACCACAAGTAAAGTCTGAAGACGGTTGAATGCTTGAGTTGCCAAAACTAAAGAGTCATTAGACCTATGAATGAAGAGCTATTTTGTTGAGCTCTATGTATGCTCACAATCTAACATGTTTTGGCATTAGGATGTATATCGTAATGGGTATGAGTTGTGTGTTTTTCTGATACAGTACTTGTCTATTAAGTTTGTCCCTCAATATGAACACCTGGGCTAGACAATACAGAAAGACAAATTGAGAGTAAGTTGAATAGAAGGAGGAAAACAGGCCGCATTGCCTTCAGGAAAATGTACACTTTTTGGGGTCCTCAAGCTTCCTACAAAAACAAAGGCAAAGGCCTTTTTTCTTTTTTTTTTTAATGGATTTTCATTGCTATCTTTTCTTTTATATAGAAGACTTATCCTCAGGTATTCTCCTCCTTCCTTGTCCCTGAGGATCATCCTCTATAACAAAGGTTTGTTTTTAAGAAGAGGAAAATAAGTTCAGTGAGACTTTTCAACACATTGTAAAAATTTGATATATTGAGTCTCAGAAAATTACTAGCTATGCCACCCACAGCAAGTCCGTATGGCTCAACTTTTCCTTCAGCAAAATGGGAATGATGCCAGGATTGTTGTCAAAAGGAAATGATATAGTATGTGCAAAACAATTTGAAAACACTGAAGTATAAATAATTAAATGCTAGCTATCATTATTTATTATTATGATTATGATTATATTAAATTTTCCATGCCAGTAGATACTATCCCAACCAACCTCTTAAAAGAACAAGTGATTTTTTTTCTAATATCTTTTTCTTTGGGGAAAACCTTATTTTGCATATTTTCATATTATTCAGTTTTGTTTATTTTGTGGTTATTATTGCATTTACCTTGATGTAGTGACTACTTATATTGTCTTCCTGGCTCTGTTCACTTCACTATGAATCAGTACATATAAACCTTTCTGTGCTTATCTGTATTTACCATGTTCATTGTTTCTCATAGAACAATATTCCATTTCTTTACTTACCACAATTTAAGTCATTCCCCAATAAATAAGCATCATTTTCCCCAGTTATTTTCTAATACAAAAAAGGAGATATTGTTAATATTTTTGTATAAGGAACTTTTTTCTCTTTTTTTCATGACTTCTGGGGTGTATATGACTATCAGTGGAATACCAGGTCAAAGCAAATGGAGAGTTCACTCACTTCATTTATAAAATTACCAGCTATTTTCCATAGTGGTTATACAAATTTTCAACTTTTCCAATCAATGAATACATTATACAGTATGTTTGTCTTTCCAAAATCCTTCCAACATTAACTATTTCCACTTTTATCATATTTGCAATTTTCTGCATGTGAGATGAAGCCTTATGGTTGTTTTCATTTTTGTTTCTCTTGTTAGTGATTTAGAGCATTTTTTCATATGGCTATTACTAGTTTGCTCTTCTTTTAAAATTGTTTGGTTATATCCTTCGGCCGTTTCTTTGTTGGCTAATGGATTGTAGTCTTATATATTTCTGTTAATTGTTTATATTTAGGGCATTAAATTCTTATCATAGGTGTTTGATACAATTTTTCTACTCAATCACCTCCTTTCTTATACTAGATATTTTAATTTCATTTTATATTTCAATTTCATGTTGGCAAAACAATCTATCTTTTATAATTGTCTTTATCCCTTGATTGGTTAAGAAATCATCTATCTATGAAAGGTATATGATTAACTTCTCTTTTAATTTTTAATGGCATGATTTCAATATTTAAACCATGTATCCATTTTTAATATACTATGGAATATCATGCATGGTATTCATCTAAGTCTAGTTTCTGCCAGACTACTTTCCAGTTTTCCCAGCAATTCTTATCAAATAGGGATTTCTTTCCTGAGTAATTCATATTTGGAGATTTATTGAACACTATATTATTGCCTTCCATTGTTTCTGATTTTCCCTTGATAGTCTACTCCATTGATCTGCATATATATATGTATGTATGTATGTATATACATATGTGTATATGTATGTGTATGTATATTTAACTAGTACCAAATGGTACTATGAAACAAATGGTTTCAGTGATAGCTGCTTTATAATTTGAGATCTGGAAGTACTATTCCTCTTTTATTCTCCCCCCCCCAAGATTTCATTTGACATTTTAGAATTTTTATTCCTCCAAATGAATTTTATTATTAATTTTTGTATATCAGTCTGTCTAGGTCTGTAAAACATACCCTTGGTAGTTTGACTGATATGAAATTACATCTATAAATTACCTTTGATAGTATTATGCTTTTTGTCATATCAGCACAGCACAGCCATGAAATAATTATGCAGAGACACAGATTATGTCACACAAAGCATAAAACCAGGACACATATACTTGCTAAAGTTACTCATCACTATCAAAAAGGAAAGTCTTTCTGGGGTGCGAATGGAGGAGGAGCTATTGATAGATAATAAGACTCTCTTGATGCTCCCGTTTGAAGATAACACTGAGCTGACAGAATGAAGGCCCAGGGTCTCCCCAGGGAGATGCACAGAATCAAAGAATCTCAAAGTTGGAAGGCCACAGCAGCCAATTAGTCCAGTTAATCCTTGAACAACAATCCATTCTAAAATATACCCAAGTGCTCATTCAGATTTTACTTGAAAACCACTACTGAAGGTGCACTCTCTTACTTGGGAAGCAATCAGGTGTATTCTAGAGCCAGCTTATACTAGGCTTAGAAGATTAAATTTTCAGCGCTGGTATTTACACCTCAAAAATCAGTAAATGCTATGACTCAGAGGTTGATTTGTTGTTTTGTTGACTGTCTAAAAATAAGAAATGATGGTGAAAATGTTAATAATTCAGATTAAACTTTAAAATGTAGCATAAATTTTCAGGCACCTACCAGCACACCACTAGAAACAACCCATTCTGTTTTTAGATAGCTCAAGTTGTTAAGAGAAATTATCTAAATCAAACCTTAATCTGGCCTTCTGAAGCTTCTAAACAATTTCTTTTTCTGCTTTCTGGGGCCAAGTGGAACTTGTCTAATTTTCCTTTATATGAGATCTTTTCAATCTTAAAAAAGGATATCATGAGATCCCCACCGCCACCACCACTAATTCCCCACAAAGTTTCTCTTTTCCAGGCTACTTCCAGCTCCATCAGATAATCTTCAAATTTAATGATCAGGAAACTGATTACTATCTTGGTTGATCTGGATGCTCTCCACTTATCAATGTATTTCTTACAATATGATAGCCAAAAATGGAAAACATTACTCTAGGTGTGGCTTTACCAGGACAGATTACAGATGAACTACTAACTACCTTGTCCTAGACCTTGAATGTCCTTTAAGATAGCCTGAGGCCAAATAAACTTTCCCTATAGTGATACCTCCCCTTTTCCACTTCCCTTCCCTTCCCTTCTTTCTCTTTTCTTCCTTTCTTTCTTTCTTTCTTTCTTTCTTTCTTTCTTTCTTTCTTTCTTTCTTTCTTTCTTTTTCTTCCTTCCTTCCTTCCTTCCTTCCTCCCTCCCTCCCCCACTCTTTCTTTCTTTCTTTCCTCAAAACCCAAACCTTAAACTCATTTCACTGTGGAGCTCATAGATTGGAAAACAATAGGTCCTCTGTCCTAGCAACACTTAATGGGTACATTTTGGGCCATCCTGGGTCAGAGTGAATGTAAATAGTAAATGTTTCTTTTTTGGCTAGCAACCCTGAGACCCCTCCCAGTTTGTCTAGTTTTTTTTTTTTAATTAAAGGGGCCATCTCCTGCCTCACTTCTTAAAGAGGCCTATTCACTGAATGGGCATTACCTCACTCAAAGTAAGAACCTGAAAAGACCTTAACCTGCAAGGGCCAGCATCTCTCATTGGGTCTTGAACTATCTCCAGTTGTCCTGATGAATATCTGGCCACTGGACCCAGATGGCCCTGGAGGAGAAAGTCAGGCTGGTGACCTTGCACAGTCCTCTCTCACTCAAATCAAAGTCAACTGCAAGCCATGTTATCATCTCCCTCATGTCATGGTCCTCTGTGAGAATAAAGGACAAACATAGCCTGCCCTTTTTATAGTCTATTCATTTCTGAATGTATACCTCCCTGCTCCCCTACTAAAGGAACCTCTACTTGTAACGAAGAATAAAAAGAAAAAAAAAGACTCTCCAGAAAAATAACCAATACACTGATCACATATGGCAACACCTGATTTATTATCTAGCTTTTTTAACTGTCACGTCTCATTATAAGGTCATATTAACTTACAGTCAACTGAGACACTCAGATTTTTTTTCCCATAGAAACTAATCATAGCTACATCATCCTCTATTTGTGAAGCTGATTTTTGTGTCTGTGGGAAGCTTGGTATTTAATTCTGTTAACATCCATCTTGGATGTGTTCCATTGCTCTAATCAAAGACATCCAGGTAATGCAGATTGTAGCATCCTTGGCCAGAGTCAGGAAGACTATATTCAAGCATGACCTCAGACTCTTATTAGCTGTATGGTCCTGGACAAATCATTTAATCTCTGTCTGTCTCAGTAGCCTCAAATATAAAATGGTGTAACAACAATGTTGCCAGCAGCTGCTGTGACTGTGTAAGACCAATAACATCAGCACATAGAAAGGCTGCCAACACTAGTTCTTTGATCTGCTTTTCTAAGGAAAGCAATTTTAACGGGTTAACAATCTCAGTTTAATTAAACATACATATATCATTCACTTAATTCAGGAGGAAAAGATCAGCCCCCCAGAACTTCAGGGCAAATACAAACAGAAATTGCAAGCACACATTATATACAAATCAAATAACAACAAACCAGTCTATCCATAGCAATATATAGTTACCAGAGAAGCACCAACATCTGGGTTGTCAAAGCTGGGGCAGGGGAGGGGGCTGTTTCAATGTGTGTGTAGATAGATATATAGGTGCTCAGAGTCTTGTCACCAGTACTCTTTCAATGAGTGTACCCCCAAAAGTCAAATGCTAACCTTCCAGTATCACTAGTACCACATCATATGTAGGTTGTTTCAAATCAATGACTCCCATTGCCTTAATGCTGAGAAATACTCCAAAACAAAAAGATCCCACTTTACCTGCCCCATTCAAACAAAGGCCAGACTCATTAAAGGCACTTGATAGCCTTAGCATCCCAAAAGAGAAGAAGAGCAAAAAGTCCTGCCTTGATTACCATTACAAATGGGGATAATAATAGTGATTACTTTCCAGAGTAGATTAAATGAGATAATATTTGTAAAGAGCTTAGCAGTGTCTTGTACATAGTAGGCACTTAATAGCAGCTTGTTTCCCTATTTCCTTCTTTCTACTCTTTTGAGATCCAATTAAATTCAACAAGTATTTTTCCTAAGCACCTATTATGTATCACTAACCATAGTAGGCACTAGAGCTGCAAAGACAGAAATTAAATAATTATGCTTACATTCTACTGGATGAAACTGTATGTACACAAATAAATAAATAAATATGGTATATAGGGAAAGCAAATAGAAAGACACTTTAGAAGGAGAACAGTAATAACTGGGAAGCATCAGGACAGACCTTATGTAGAAGGTGGCCCTAAAGGCTAAGGTTCGATG
>CM053623.1:189426507-189439438 GCA_028646595.1 Phalanger gymnotis
AACCAATTTGGGAGAGCAAGGAATAGTTTACCTATCAGATTTATGGAAAAGCAAAGAATTCATGACACAACAAGAGATAGAGAGCATTACAAAATGCAAAATATGTGATTTTGATTATGTTGAATTGAAATGTTTTTGTATAAAAAAGCCAATGCAACAAAGATTAGGAGGGAAGCAGAAAATTGGGAGAAAATCTTTACAACAAGTGTTTCTGATAAAGGCCTCATCTCTAAAATATACAGGGAACTGAGCCAAATTTATAGGAATAAAAGTCATCCCCCAATTAAGAAATGGTCAAAGGATATGAACAGGCTGTTTTCAGAGGAAGAAATTAAAGATATCTATAGGCGTATGAAAAAATGTTCGAAATCACTACTGATTAGAGAAATTCAAATCAAAACAACTCTTAGGTACCACATCTCTCCTGTCAGATTGGCTAAAATGGCAAAACAGGAAAATGGTAAATGCTGGAGAGGATGTGGGAAAATTGGAACATTGTTACATTGCTGGTGGAGTTGCAAAATGATCCAGCCATTCTGGAGAGCAATTTGGAAATATTCCCAAAGGGCTATAAAAATGTTCATATCTTTTGACCCTGCAATAACACTTCTAGGATTATATCCCAAAGAGATCACACAAGTGGGGAAAGGACCCATATGTACCAAAATATTTATAGTGGCTGTTTTTGTAGTAGCAAAGAATTGGAAATCAAGGGGATGTCCATCAATTGGGGAATGGCTGAACAAGTTGTGGTATATGAAGGTAATGGAATACTACTGTGCTATAAGAAATGGGGAAGATACAGACTTCATAATAACCTGGAAAAACCTATAGAAATCTGAGCAAGTGGAGCAGAACCAGGAAAACATTATACACGACCACAGATATATGGATTCTGTGATGTTTAACCCTGATAGACTTCACTCTTCTCAGCAGTACGAGGTGTAAAGACAACTCCAAAGGACTCATGATGGAGAGAGCTATCTACATCCAGAGAAAGTACTATGCATTCTGAATGCAGATTGATGCACACTTTATGCTTGCTTTTTTTCCCTTTGTTTTTTTTCTCTTTATTTTTGTTTTGTTTTTTCTTTCTCATTATTCATTCTATTGGTCATAATTCTTCTTTACAACTTGACTATTGTGTAAATTAATTCAACGTGAAGTTATATGTAGAAGATATATCAAATTCCATGCTGTCTTGGGGAGGTAGGGGGGTTAGGAAATTTGGAACTCAAAATTATATGGAACTGAGTATTATAAACTAAAAATAAAAAAATCTCAAAAAAGAAGCTAAACAAAGAAACAAATTAAAAGCCCTGACACATATAGCTGCCCAATTTTATAATATGAAAGGTTAATACATTCTAATCTATTTATGAGTAAGTGTTCACAGAATGGTCAGAAGAAGCAATATGAGAGCACTCTCAAGGTCTCTCTTACGAACTTCAGAATTGATTGTGTGACATGGGAGACACTGGCACAGGACCACTCTTCATGGCATTGTCCACATCAAAGATGATGCTGTGTTCTATGAGCAAAGCAGAATTGAAATAGCTCAAAAGAAATGCAAGATATGCAAATTTAGAGAATACATCCCAAATGTTAACATAGACTATTTGTTCCCAACCTGTGGTAGAACATTCCAAGCTCATGTTAGTCTTATCAGCCACAGTTGGCCACACTGAAACTTGACTCTAGAATAGTGATGTCATTTTGGTCCTCTTTGAGAATGAAGGACAAAAACCAAACAGACTTAAGAAAACATTAAAGTACCTCATTCTGAATCAAAAAACGAAGTAATTTTAAAAGTTGAGGCTTGAAAGCATGAATGAATGATTGAATTAAAAAAAAAAAACATTGAGTGCTTACTATACACCAAGTGAAATCCAGGTACAAATATACAGATGTGATTTTGTACAAATACTAAAGGAAAATAGTTCTTGGTTTCCAGAAGCTTAGAAGGAGACAATAAATGGAGGTAGATGGTCATTAAGGAGAAGCATTTTGGTGTGAAAGATTACAGGGATAGTGAATGGAGCCACAGTGGGGAAGTTTGACTTAGCCTTGGCAGGAAAAATGGTAACATTGATACTATTTGTGGTTCTAGAACTGGACAGGGGAAAAGAAAGCACAGCAGAAACACGTGGCATCAAGGAAGCTAATGAGAGAATGACCGTGAAGTAAAGTATGGATGGTGTCTGCATAAAATAATAGGCATGGTGAGACATTCCCCGCTGGGTAGCAAGGTCTGCAAGGTGGGAATTGTAGTGCTGAAACAGCTGAGTGCCCTAGAGCATGGTCTCTGGTCTTTGGGAGAGGAAAGCAAGATGATTGAAGAGAAGATGCTTGGAGAGTGAATAGTAAAACTGACCAACCATGGGGTCAAGATGGGGACCTGGCTGTCAGGAAATCTGAACATATTCATTGCTTGTCTTCTTCCTTCTCTTGCTCCTCCATTATGCATCTTAAAGGTTAGAGTCTTGAATAGGCAGAGTTCCCTCTCTTGACCTGGCATCCTGCTGTGCCTGTAGCTAAAGAAAGAACAAAGTTAGAGATTGTATCATGTTCAAGTTCTCTAGCCAAAGAAGACAAAATGACAGACCATACATTTAAAGAAAATTACAGAGAAATTTAAGAAGTTATTGTTTCTTATGCATTCCAACTTCTATATAGCTGAGAGCAAAGTAACTTTACTCTCTATGTAGAGATAACCTTGTTTGAAAACCCTCAGATCATAAATATCAGGCAAGGTATAAAACAGGGTGATATTATGCTTTCTAAAATCATTCACCACTGCGATGGAGGAGATCCAGTACAGAGTCCAAGTTGAAGAGGGATTCCCTATGGATTATGAGGTCCTCCAGATGTTCCTGTTTATGGATGACATTGTGCTATTGTGTTGCTTGCCTCAAGCTCCAAAAGTTTTGCCAAGTCTCTTGGAAGAATAAGCACTCAAAAACCTTTTTGTCTAATCATTCCCACAGGAAAAACCAAGTGCATGAGTGATGTCTATTGTCTAGGTTATGATGTGCATTTAAATGTATAATCTATAGAATTTTCCATCTGTGTGTGTGTATGTATCTGTGTGTTTATAATCAACAGTTCATATGGATAATTAGTTGGCCCAGGAATCAAACAGGAGGGCAAGCTTAATAATCTGAGGAATCTTCATAATTTAAAGATCCTAAACGTTCCCAAAGGAAAAAAGGCTATCTTTTAAATAATAATATTCTACCAATGTTGTTTGGTGGAGAAGACACGGGTGTTTGAGGAAATAAAAATGATCATCTAATAGAGGGCAATGGAAGGTCAAATGATTGGCTTGATCCAGCTGAAATGTCCAAAAACAAAGAACTTCAAAGAAGAATTGGAATAAGAATGTCATCAGAAAAATGTATGGTCAAAAAAGAAAGTGAACTATTGCAATAGCCAGGTTGATATCCTTGCCATGTCACCCTCCATTCCAGTCTGTCCTCTCAAAACCATCTTCCTAAAGCACAGGTCTGTTAAATAAACTCCAGCAGCTGCTTATCACTTCCAGGATCAAATGCAAAATCCTCTGTTTGGTGTTTAAAGCCCTTCAAAATTTGTTCCCATCCTTTTCCATTCTTTGTAAATTTTGTCTCCTCCATATATTTTGTCATTCTTTATTCCTTATTCAAGACAGTCGATCTCTTGATTCCCAGAATTTTCATCTACTGTGCTCCCATGCTTGGAATTCTCTCTCTCTCTCTGTCTCTGGGTAGGTAGGGCAATTGGGGTTAAGTGACTTGCCCAAGGTCACACAGTTACTATGCTCTACTCACAGTGCCACCTGTACCAACTCTCTCTCTCTCTCTCTCTCTCTCTCTCTCTCTCTCTCTGTGTGTCTCTCTCCCCCAAAATATCTCTATCTATCTATCTATCTATCTATCTATCTATCTATCTATCTACCATCTATCTATCTGCCTCCTGGCTTCTCTATCTTCTTTCAAGTCTCAGCTAAAGTCTGACCTTATACAAGAAGCTTTTCCTGAGTTCCCTTTGACACTAGTGCCTTCCTTCTGTCAATTATTTCTAATTTACCCTATCTATATCTTGTTTATTACATATTTGTTTATACATTGTTTTCTTCATTAGTCTGTGATATTTTTGGAGATTATTGACTTTTTTTCACTTTTCTTTGTACCCCCAGCACTTCTCACAGTGCCTGATATATAGTAGGTGCTTAATAAATTCTGTTGGCTGTCTGGTCTAGATAAAAGCAAAGAATGACAAATAGATTATAACAGCATTCTATCTACTAAAATCCTCGTGATATCAAGAGAAAATGAAGAGAGTCTCCAAAGTATTTTCACTTACTAAAGTGAAACACATATGAGTTGCCATCAGCATTGTGGGAGAGAAAACCTTAATTGATAAGAATACAGATATATTTGATTATTTGATTAAAGAAAAATCTATATTTTTGTATAAATAATTTTAACATATTACTAATCTTTTATCTTTCCATTATAACTTATTAAAGACTCATTGATAATATTAGCATATTAATTTTCTATATTTTAACAGAAAAAAACATTATTTTAAATATTGAGCTTATCACACAAGTGAAATAGCTCTCTTTAAATTTACCAATAATCTCTTATTTTCCCAATCCTTTTCTCAAGTCTCAGCCTTACCTACCTCTCGGTAGTATTTTATACTGTTTACCACTTTTTCAACCCTGAATGTTTTCTTCTCTCTGGATTTTCATAATACTGATTTCCATTGGCTCTCTCCCTACCTTGCTGGCCTATCCTTCTCAGACTCCTTTTCTGCATCATTATCTATATCCTGCCCTCAATTGTTGGTGTTTTCCAAGGTTCTGTCATGGACCTCTTCTCTCTCTTTAATTTCTTTCTTAATCAACTCCCAAAAGTTGAATTACTGTCCTTCTGAGGATGAATTCTAGACTCAAATACCTTGCTGTAGTTTCTTGAGCTCTAGTCCCACATTAACAACATATGCAGCTGAATTTCCCACAAGCGTCTCAAACTCAAAATGTCCAAAACAGAATCAATTTTCTTTCTCTCCAAAACCTGTATGTCTTCTGAACTTTCCTATTTCTGTTATGAGTACTATTATTCTTACATTCACTCAGAGGTTCACAAACCTCATCTCACATCCTTATTTGGTTGCTAAGTCTTGTCAATTATACTTTCACAATCTCTCTCCCACACAATCCTCTCCACTTATACATCTGCTGCCCTAGTCTGGGATTTCCTCATTGGATTATTGCAGTAGGCTCTGAATTGCTCTTGCCTTGATTCTCTCCCCTATCTAATCCATCCTCTCCTCAGTTGCCATAGTGATACTCCTATAACACAGGTCACTTTCCTTCTCAAGAAGCTACAGTGATTCCCTATTACCTGTAGCATACAATAGAAACTCCCCCATTTGGCATTTAAATCCCTTCCTATCTTATCTCCAATTAACTTTTACTATTATTGGTTATTACATATTATTTCATATGTTATTACTTATATATTCTTACCACTTTTATTACATTATGTATTATTACTTCCTTTATATTATACATTCTTCCTTTATTATATTATTATATATTATTCATTCTGACATCTTTTATTATATATTACTGCCTTAATTATACATTATTTATTACATGTTGCTTTATTATATTCTATATATTCTATTAATTTCCTTTTGTTTCCTTTATTATATTTTATGTATTCTATTATTTATTATATATTGCTTCCTTTATTATATTTTATTATCTTATATTACTTCTTTTAATATATATTCTGGTCCAGCCAAACTGGCCCTCTTACTTTATTCACAAAAAAACAAACAAACTTGATTTTACATGTCTTTGCCTTTGCGTAGTTTAACCTGTGTTCCTGAAATGTGTTCTTTTTTCACTTCTGCCTCTTCTTTGCCAACCTCTACTTTACTTCAAATAGCACCTCCTAAATGAGGTCTTTCCTGATTTCCCTAACTAGAAGAAGCTTCCCTTCATGGAGTCAATTTGTCTTTGTATATATTTTTGTAATATACTTATATAGGTACATGTCATGTCCCTTAATAGAATATAATCTCTTTGGTGGCAGGGGCTGTTCATTTTTGTTTTTGTATCCTCAGGACCTAGTACCACCTCTGACATGTACTAGGTGCTTAATAATTTCTTGTTGTTTGATTACACAACATCTTAGACCAAGAACCAGAAATGACTTTAAATATATCTAGTCTAACTCCCCTCCTATCTATTTTTTTAATAGATGAAGACATTGAAGCCCAGAGAAATTAAATGAGTTACCAAGAGTTGCACTGTTGGAGTTGTGGAAATTGGGATTATAACTCTGCAGCCAGTATTCTTTCCATTGAATAAGCATGAAACAAAGGAGAATGTAGTAATAGCAAAGGAGAGGTCCATGAATGAATAAAAATGTTTATTAAACATTTACTAGCTTCTAGGCAGATGTGGTAGGCAGTAGGGATATAGTAGAAAGATAGAGACAGGTCTTGCTTTTGACTGATCCTTTCTGATGGGGGAAGATGACATCTAGATTTCATCAGGAAGTCACTAGATATTAAAACTATCACATACAGAGTGATATATGACACATGAGGTAGAAGAGGGCAAAATTCATGGAGAATTTTAGAAATATAAACTTTTAACTGGAAAGAAAGTTAATCTTCTTCAATCTCATTTTATAGATGAAAAAACTGAGGGCTGACAGGTGAAATGACATCCAAAGTCACATAAGGTGATTCACTTTGAGTGTGAATTATTATTTTACTTTATATCCTTCTGCCCCCTGTGATGTTCCCCAATGTTTTGCTGTCTCCATTCTCTCTATGATTGTTTTGGCAATGAAGCTTGAACATATATTATGATTTTTTTTCAATTAATTGTTTGCTTAGATAATTATCTTTACTACCAAAATATTTTTATTCTTCAGACTCCCAATTAAAGACTCCCAATTAAAATGTCACTTTTTGTGAGATCTTATACTAATCACATGTTCACTTGGGGCAAACCTTTAGCAGCTAAGCAAAAAAAAAATAGTTGAGTTACTGTGAGACTCTGTGTACAAGAAAATTCTAACAAACTCTGTAGCAGTTTAATTGATAAAAGATTAGCCAAATGGATGCCTGAAGAGACTCATGTTAAGTGTTACAGAACAAAATTTAGTATACCTGTTATCACAAATGCCATTGCAACTTTTGTAGGTCATCTGTCTATGTTAGAGTCAGAAGTTCCCAATGTAAAACTTCATCCGGGATACACCTCATCCTGTACATTCATTGTTTCAGGGCAACAGATGAGAGGAACTGTCATTATTCTGGAGTTGGAAGAACTTTTAGACCATTCATATCCTATGGGATTTTGTAAGAGAATTTAACAACGGGCAAGTTCTAGGATGCTTCCTTTAAAATCGATGTGTGTGCAATATCTCTTTGAGGACCCTCAGGCTATTGGCTTTTTATTGTGAGAGGGGAAGATTTAAGGGCTCTGATTTAAAACAAAACAAAGCAAACCCTCCAAAAAAAAAACCTTGTGTGCTTGTGAATTTCGGTTCTATGTCCAATATTCTAAACAAAGACCATTGATAATTTGGCAGCGAGAGACATGAAAACTAACATTTGCATACATCTTGGTGGAAAATATTAAACCTTTAAGTGCACATGATAACACCGGCACATCATTATTTATTGAGTATCCAGAAGGACAAATTTCCTCAGGTAAGAGGATTTCCAATGTGATAACTGGCATTTACAGCTTTTCATAACCTGGCCCCTACCTGCCTTTCTGGACTTTATTCACTCCTTGTTCTCTACAATACAGCTCTACTGGTCTTTTTTTGTACAATACCTTCCATCTCCATTTTTCATGCTTTTGTTCTTGCTTTGTTCCACTATATCGAGAATGTTTTTCTTCTTCACTTCCAAATCTTAGAGTCCCTGGCTTCTTTCAAGAGTAAACTCAAATGCCTGAAGCATTCTACCTTCTCTGCCCTACCCTCCAGTTTCTAGGTGATTCCCCTTTAAGGTTACTTGCCTTCTACCTTGTATGGGTGTTCAGAGAGGACTAGCACTTCTGGTTTGAAGGCTTGCCAAGACCTCTCCAAGCTTGCTTATCTACTTTTGTGTCTACTTGTAACTCAAATCTCACCTATAGCATGCACAGCAGCCACTCCCTGGTAAAACCATCTTGGTAGACAAGCTAAAGCAGGTTGAGTGTAACTGACAGGCCTCAAACCTGTCAGTGAGATAGGGGGATGCCTGCCGTAAGTAGGCGAAGACTTCCCCTAAGAACAATTTATTCTAATGACCATGAGAGTGGCTGAGGTAGGAGCTGTGGAGAGTTTAGAGCTTGGGCAGAAATGGAAGACATGAAGACATCTGCAACATCCTGGGCCATCTCCAGTCATCTTAACTTTTGTCTTGCCACTGGACTTTGATGTCTTTGGAAGAGATAGTGAGGCTGATGACTTTGTTCAACTCTACCTCACTTAAATCCAATTCATGAGCAAGTCAAGATATCATCCCATGAAACCATCAGTCCTCTTCAAAAACAAAGGATGAACAACATTTTGTATTTACCTAGTTTGCATGTTGTTTTTCCTGTCACAATGCATTTTTCAAGGACGGAAACTTTCTAAAATTTTTTTTTGTGTGGTGAATATGCTCTCTGGATTTAATATCTCAGATCCAGCTAGCTACATGTATTTCTTAAAGTTCTGGGAGGTAGCCCTGAAATATTGGGATATCTTTTTTATTGCAGTCAGCTGGAATCCCCATTCCAGATATGTTCTCTCTACTGTGAGCAACCAATAACTAGCAACCTAGTTTAACCAATTAATATCAATTAGTTCTTATGAATGGATATTTACATGAAAGATATGACGATAATAAAAGTTGAAGTATTTTCTCCCTTCCACTAACACTTAAGGGGCACAGTCTCCCATATGCTACCTTGTTCTCCAGAAAGAGTAGGCTCAGACTTAGGGTGGTTTGGATATAGCAGTGGTCCTAAGACGTTCACATTCAAATGTGTCATCACTGGCTGATAAGTCCTCATCAAAGGTGCTACTGGGCTGGATCCCAAAGGTCGTTCGTTTCTCCTGTAGGCATTGATTCCAGGCTGGCTAAAAAATCCATCATGGACTCCACTCCTGGAATGTCTCATGGCTGATTCTCCTGGATTTTTGGAATTCACAATGGTATAGCCTCCAATTTCTACTAAAATAAACATGAAGACAGAAAATCAAGGCTCGCATTCATGGGGCCACATATTAGCCTCAGACAGGACAGCTTCTCTTCATAGCATTGTCTCCCTTCTTCTGTCAGAGGGCCAATAGCCAGGAAGAAACCAGCCAAAGAGAAGTCAAATCAAGAGGGAGGAAAAAAGAGGTCTTTAAAAGTGCTCCAAATTCTTATCCCACAATAGCAGCCCATCAAAGAATCTATTGACCATTGCTGCTTCGTTAGCAGGCTGGAACCAATTACGGAATATCTACACATGCTTTAAAATCTCTCCAACGTACTTCCATTACATGTTGTCATTACTTTCTGAGAAGCAGGCTCTCTAGCCTCAACCATGTGGGTGGGACTTTGCATCAGAAACACTCCTTATGTGCTCACAAAGAATGGGCTCTGTGGCCAGTCTTCCATTACATTCATGTCTCCAATGCTTAGCATAGCTCCTGGCACATGGTAAGCACTTAATTAATGTTTTTTTTTGACTGATTATATACAAACCACTGTAAGCTTATTTTAGTTATTAGACGAGTAGCTTCCTGGAGTACGGAGATGGTTAAGTAACTTGCTTAAGATCCCATAGCCTAAAAGCTGTGGACTTCGTGGGGTTTGTCTAAGGCAATATTTGAATCCAAGCCTTCCTGACTTAAATTCTAGCTTTCTATCACTGTTGAGTACATATTTTGTATTAATCACAGATCACACAAGGAAGGAGTTTGTGTGTGTGTGTGTGTGTGTGACCTTTGATTTCTGTGGTGTATGGAAGTCTCATTGAGAAAGCATGTTCTGCCAGATGGCAACAGAATGGGATAACAACTTAGAGTCTTCAAGAATCACATGGGGTCCAGAGAGCCCTAATTGTTCAGGGTCACACCACCAGTATGTGTCAGAGGCCAGACTCAAACTTGGGTCTTCCCAGCACAGTGCACAGAACACTGGGCCTGGAGTCAGAAAGACCTGAGTTCAAATCTGGCCTTGGATATTTACTAGCTATGTGACCCTGGGCAAATCACTTAACCTCTATTTGCCTCAGTTTCTTCAACTATAAAATGGAGCTAATAAAAGTACTTACTTTGTGATGATCAAATGAGATAATATTTATAGAGTGCTTAGCACAATGTCTGGCACATGGTAGGCACTATATAAATGCTTTTTCCTTTCCTCCTTCCTGATTTCTAGATTGGGTCCCTATCCTTTTTTGCTGCACTATTTTCTGTTGGAATGCTATCTCTACTGTCTAAGATAATATTATTTATTGACTAGATAATATGTTTTATCAAAGGCCTCAGAAAGATAAGCACAGTATAATTTGGCATAGTAGAAAGAACACCAGCATCAAAAGATGTAGTTTTGAGTCCCACCTTTGTTTTCCTTTTTTGGTGTCTTTTGAAAGAGTCAGAACTTAATGAACACACGCAATAAATAATATTTCCACAAGCAACATTCAACAAACCAACAGACATATATAAAGCACTTACTATGTTTCAGACTGGGAATACAAATCCAATTAGCAAGAAAGACATTCCCTGTTCTCTAAGAGACAATGGGAAGACAACATAGAAAAAAGAAACTGAAAAGAGGGGAGATGATAGACAAAGGCACCTATTGTGGGATGATGGCAGAGGAAATCAGCAGTGTAGCTTCGGGGTTCTGGGATGAGCCATCCAATCAAAGCAAGAGGCTAACAGAAACAGAGGATACTTACAAGAATGGATTCCGGGGTTGGAATAAAGCTCCAGAATGAAGAGCTTGGGCTTAGTAGAAGAGGTCAAGATAATAGCCTGGGCAAGAATGAGACATGGTTGGCTTGGGCCCTTTCTTCAAAAGGATGCTGTATGGAGAGCCCCCAAAAGATTACATTCGAAGCCGCAAATCTCCATTACATATGGCTTGATTTCAAGAAAGAAAGTATATAAAAATTTTGGTC
Organism: Phalanger gymnotis; assembly: GCA_028646595.1. NCBI lineage: Eukaryota > Metazoa > Chordata > Mammalia > Diprotodontia > Phalangeridae > Phalanger > Phalanger gymnotis. Next base: position 189,437,681 of record CM053623.1, read on the forward strand.
ATTTGCAATGATCATAGACCTCAAGTCTTTCAAAATTGTTTTCTTCTCCCATATATTGTTGCTGTTACTGTATAATTTTTCCTCCTGGTTCTACTTATTACAGTGTGTGTATCAGTCCATACAAGTCTTCTCAGGTTTCTCTGATATCGTTACTTTCATGATTTCATAGTATTCTATCATATTCAAAGACTACAATTTGTCCAGTTATCTACCACTGAATGGGCACTGTGTTTATTTCCTCTTTATTTGCTCTAACAAAAAAAGAGTTTCTGTTAATATTTGTGTACATGTGGTTCCTTTTCCCTATTCTTGGATCTATTTTGGGAATAATCTATAGCTCTTTTTTGAGTTCTACCAGTGAACGCCAGAAGATCATTTCTCAGAGATGTTGTAGAATCTTGTTCATATATGGATTGGACTAGATGACTTCTGAATTCCCTTCTAACAGTTAGATTTTGTGATTCTATGAGTACCTGTGTGATCGTAGACACTATCTTTTTAGGCCTCAGTTTCTGAAGTGGTTGTACTAAATGGCCTCTTAGATTCTATTTCTAATGTTCTGTGATTCTACAAAAATATTCAGAGATGATGAGACACAAAATTATAAATCTTCATCATTCCTGAGCCAGTAGACATATAATTTGAAAAATGAAATTACTTTAAAAAAGGTATACAGATAGACACAAAGATAGAAACAATATAAAGCCACATATACACATGTATACATTCAGAAGATTTGTGCTCCGATGTCACTTAAACCTTGAAGAAAAAAAATAGATTCAGTACTTTGACAGGCCAATATAACTGATGGATTTATTTGTTTAATTCTTCCAGTGACAATTGGCAATGGTCCTTCCAACAAATATTAATATCTCCCATTATCTTGTTGTCCTTAGCTATGCTTTTACTGATATATCCCAGCTGACACAGGCAGAAGAGGACCCACAAAATACTCAGGGGGAGTGCTTTTCATGGGCCAGAGTTGGCATTGAATGAAGCCAAACTACTTTGCATTCCTGTTCTTCCATCTGGAAGTTTTAACTGTAGGACAGTGAGGCTATCTATTTGAAACATAAACTAATGTTTTCCTTCTTTAAAGATTATAGTCATTAAAGTAAATGGACATGTGGAATATTGCAAATACTGACATGAAAAATTTAATGGACAGAAAATAGATGGGAAAGCAGTATGGGCTTGCAGGCTAACATATCATTTACCTACCATCATTATTGTCTAAAATATCACTGCCCAAACCAACCTTGCTACCATTATCTTGAGATCAGCAAACTTAAAGGGAATGAGAAATATATCTATCTATATATACACATATATTTAAAATTCATCTTCCATTATGTTTATTTTGCAAAGGCAAAATGGTGTAGTGGATAGAGAGATGGCCTCAGAGTTTGGGAGACCTGGATTCAAGTATCACACTGGGCATATATTTTCTGTGTGACCCTGGGCAAGTCGCTTAACTCTTTAGTGCTTTAGGTAACTATCTAAGACTATTAGTTACAGAGTACCATCTTGCCTTGGTAGATGGTGTTTCCTCATCTGGGAGTTTCCTTATACCAATAAAATCAAGGTTCAGTCCCTATTCTTTTGGTTATTTTTCACAGGATCAAGAACTAGGAAGAATCTTGGAGGTAAACCAGTTTAACCACTTCATATTATAGATGAATAAAAAGACTCAGATGGATGAAGTTAATTGCTAAAAGTCATATTGCTACTAAATAACATATCTATGATTAAAATATA
>CM053623.1:189439538-189452038 GCA_028646595.1 Phalanger gymnotis
CTTCATTATTTTGTGCAAGTCTAAGATAATTGAACACATCATCATTTTCTATTTGTAACCCTTCTCCAGTCCCTAGAATTATAGACTTTCAGTCTTGGAGAGATCTCAGAGGCTATATGGTAAGACCTACTCTGAAATAAACATCTCCCTTACCATGTAGTCGACAAGTGGTTATTCAGCTTTTGCTTGAAGAAACCTTGTGAGAAGCAACCAAGTGCTGCCTGAAGTAGTACATTCCACTTTTGGAAGGCTCTAATTATTGGGAAGTTTTTTTTCTCCCCACTTTACATTGCATACAAATCTGCCTCTTGGTAAAGTCTATTCCATTGTTCCTTGTTTTACCTTTTTGTCTAAAGCAACTCTAATCTCTCTTTCCCATGTTAGCCATTTTAATATTTGAAGACAGAGAATATACCTTTCCTAAGTCTTTATTTTCTTTCAGCTTAACAATCCCAGTTCCTTCAACAAATCCTTGTGACTCTTCATTATCATGATTACATTTCTCTTGCTTCCAGTTTATCACTGTCCTTCTTAAAATGTGAAACTCAGTACATAATACTCTAGATGTAATGTATGATCATGGCAGTGTAAATTATGGGACTCATCTTCCATTTTCTGGATACTATGGATCTCTTAGTGAAGACTAAGATCATTTTATTTTCATGGCTGTACTGTTGTATTGTTGATTGTCAGAAGGAACTTGCTGTCCACTAAGAACCCTCGATTCTTTTCACACAAACTTTTTGAACCTCTAATTTCTCCATCTTCCATATGTTATTTTGAAATTGTTAAACAAGAACCATGTTATAGTTCTGATAGTATGCTGTGCTCCCAAGGCTTTGAATATTTTGTTTATTATTTTCTTGAAATCCATCATTATTTTAATGCCCCCAAATGAGGCTGAGAGTACTCAGTAGCAAGAGATATTATACCAAATGGATTTTCCCAAAGGTGAATGCAGCCAGCTCAGAGCTAACCTTTCCCTAGTAAGTTCCATCTAGTGATGTGTTTGATGTGCTTAGAAGTAGTTAGGGAACAGCTGAGTGCCAAGAAGTGGGCAATTATTAAGCATCATTTACACATTTTTTTCAATTTAGTAGGAGGCTGTTTAAATGAGTGGAAAGCACCAGTCACTAATTTCTACTGCATATGAATCTGTGTGGTCTGATTATTCCTTTTAGAAGTTAGAAATTAGACCTCCTGCAAGGTTCACTATTCTAAAATATCAAGGGGAAAAGGAAAGCATTTTATTTTTCCCTTTAACATTTTGTTTATTTGCCAAGACTTCCTCCTCTTTGAATTAGCTATTTGTTCTATTTCCTCTTTCCCTGGATATGAAAATCTTATTAGCAACATGTCCCAAAACAAATGTTTATTGAGTGTTTAGAATATTCTAGGAATTCCAGCAACTGGTGCTGGGTCTTTGGATAATGAAAATGAAGATTATGTCATAATCTCTGCCCTCAAAGAGAAGATTTTCTCTTTCCTTGTGTCAAAGAAATTCCTTTGCATATCTTGTATTTCTCTCATAGAACTTTGTTTATATATTGCTAAATACTTAAATGTTCATTTCTATTGGAAATCATCACAAAATATCTTACTTGATCCATTAGAGTGGAAGGGCCTTGAGGGCCTTATTGCATCTCTGAATCCTTAGTGTCTTGAAAAGTGTTTTTGATGCTTCAGAATCTCCATATTGTTACAATGCTTTTCAAATGTTATATAGTGATTCTACTACTCACCTTTTTTCTCTTTTCCAAACAGTTTTAATGCTATATTTTGTGTTTATACGTCTTTCATTTCAAATACATACTTCTCCCTCACTCACTCAGAGAGGTGTCTCCTGTAATAAAGAATAAAACACAGCCAAAAAACCCAAACTCTTTAGCACAACTAAACCACATACTAACCATGACCAAATATCAAAGTTTCCCACACCAAAATATGCTCTCTCCTTGCAAAGAATGTAAGGAGATGTTTTTTCATACATCTTATTTGAGCCCAAGTTCCTGCTTCTGTTTACCTTACTTTGCATCTGTTCATGTAATTCTTTCCATGCTTCTCAGTGTTCTTTATCATTCACCATTTCTTAAAGCACTATAATATTCCATTACACTTTGCTTAGCTATTCCCCAATCAACTGTTCTTTGCAACCACAAAAAGTGTTGCCTTTGAAAATCCAAGGTTTCTTCCCTGATACTATGAGACTTTGGAGGAGCATATCAGTGCGTTACCTTCCATATAGTAGGTGATTAATAACTTTACTTAGTTGAGCAATATATTCTACTGAGTTATTTCTTGACTATGATTAATATCTACTTTTCCATAAATGTAATAAATAAGTCATACATAAGTAGATAATGTAATATTTTGGAATACTAATTCGAATGGAAAATAATAGAATATTTTGGGTTGTAGTTTTTTTAATATACATTAACATATTATTATCTTGAGCAAGGGTAGATAAACTTGTGATTTTATTGTCCTGGGAAAAAATTTTCATCTGTTGCAAATACTAACTCATTTATAATTTATTGTCTTAGAGAGTTACCCAGGGCAATGAGTACATAAATGAGTTGACTATTGTCATGCAACAACTGTACCAGAAACAGGTCTTTTGGTATTAAATTCTGGTCCATTATACACTGAGCCACACTAGCCTTAATAGTTTTCACAGTTCATATTAAAATTCCTTTCAGAAAACCAAGATACTGTGTGGAGCTCAGATTTTGCTATTAAAAAATGTGTTTACACAAGAAACATTTTCCCCAACATTTCTTTCTTTGCAAGAAATATAAATATCATCTAACATGATGTGAAGCTATTCCACTCTACCTTGGCTGTGGACTACATTGGTACCTTTCTTCATTCAACTCAAAGAAGATTTCTGAAGCTCCAGTCTGGGGAGAACACTTTACTTCATGCTGTGGGAGTTAAGAGAAGATATTCAGTTCTAAAGGCTAGCTAGCTGATCTCACGAAATTTATAGTACTCACAATATAATCGAAATAGCTTATCTTCTTAGAATTCATAAAAAATTCCTTTTAACTCTAGATCTATGATACTATGAGTCTTCAGGGATGTTAATTATGTTTATGATTAAATCCCATAGAAATTGCCAATAGAGGGAGAGGCTTCAAATCCAAGCTTCCATCTCTCCCTCCATCCACTTATATTTCTCATACAGAAATTCTTGCTCTACGAGAGGTGGAAATGTGGATTATACATTTACAACAACATGTTTCCAGTTGAAAACTCAGTTGTACTTTTTAGCTGCTCTCATCAGCACTTTCTTCCTTATTATTAAGTTGTTTTCACCAGGTTATCCATTTTCTGAAGATAAGCTCTGTCCCAAACAGCTCATGTGTAATCCAATTTAAAAGGATGCAGTGAAAGAAGCAGCAGCCTCTTCCCTTTCATGCAACAGTAATCAGAAAAGGGATATAAGAAGTCAGCAAAAAGCACATTTCTTATCTGCATGAAACCTTTCTTGACCTTAGATTCCAACTGAATGAAACCTAATTAGCTGAAGCTTACTTTTTATTATGTTTACATTATCTCTATGATCTACCAGAATAAACTCCTTGAGGGTAGGGACTATCTCCTGTGTGTGTGTGTATGTGTGTGTGTGTGTGTGTGTGTGTGTGGTGTGTGTGTATGTGTGTGTGTGTGTGCATCTTTGAATTTCCAGTTCCTGCCACAGTACTTTGAATGTGGTACATACTTAATAAATGCTTCTTGAATACATTTTATTTTCTGAGTTGGAAATTGAGAATTTCTTCCTGCAAAGAAGGCCCTGATTTAAGTTTCTGAGGGCCACAAATGTATTTCTTATACACAGCAACTCATTCATTGTGGTTTTTTCTTCAATACAAATTCAAGGGATGAAAGGTTGAAAATGGGCATTTTTACTCTCTTTCCTAGAAAGACTCAATCAACCCATAAGGACTTATTAAGTGCTTACAATGTTCAAAGCACTGTGCTATATCCTGGATCTATAGTTTCATTGAAATGAAGAACTCTCAGGTCAGAAAACTCCCTGTCAATGTAGGCTGACACCTTTCTTGCAATGTATAGTCTTAGAGAGTTGACTATAGGCCCTAGAACAATGAGAAGTTAAGTCACTGGCCCAGGGTTATATATCCATTAGAATATGTCAGAGGAGATACCTGAATTCAGATTTTCCTGATGTTGGAACCAGTGCTTTATCCACTAACCCATGTTACTCTACATAGCTTGTACTGGAGATGCAAAGTTGAAAAATGAAACAATCTTTGTTCTGAAGGAGCTTATGTCCTATTGATGGAAACAATAGATCCATATATGAGTATATCTAGAATAAATATATGCAAAATAAATAAAAACGGTACATGCAATTTAGTTAAGTAGTTAGTGTTGGGGGGGTAGCAGGTAAGAGATCAGAATTATGGCATGTAAAGAAGATAAATTTTCTTCACATGGTGTCTACCCACACTTTTTATCTTTTCTGTATTTGGGCAGAATATTTGAAGAATGCAGAAATAGTCCTCCCCCTTGCCTCTCCCCAACTGAAATGGCCAACTCACATTTCTATAAGAGCTTACATTTCTATTGAAATGATTTCCTTTTATGTTGTTGGCTCTATGTATACTTGAATATTTTCCCTTTTTATTTGCATCCCCAGCAGTTCTCATAGTGATTGAAAAATAGTGAGTGCTTGGTAAATGTTTTATTCCTTCATTCATTAATTCATTTACTATATAAAGGAGAAGTGGAAATCTGGCAAATTTCTGGTTAATTTCTTCATTGTAGGTAGAAAATTATGTCAAGTACATTCACTTTGACTGGCTACATTAATTGTGTTAACCAGACAATTGCTAAGTTTGTCCTTTGTTCTGGTCCATTCAGACAGATTGAAAATGGGCCCTAGAGTATATCTTGTCTCTCTATTGGAGAGTGATTCTATTTTTCTCAGTAAAATCGAATTTCATTTTTAGGAGGGGTGTGTGATATTTCATCTTGTCAAAGAGGCATTCAACCCCATTTGAAAACGGCATTATACAAAGCTTCAATAAGTTATTTGTGTTACATTGGGAATTCTACTCCAAAGAGATTAATTATAGGCAATAAAAATTACCCCCCCCACTGTAATCAGACTTACTGAAATCTTTAAAAACTCCTTATTATTCACTTTGAAATGACTTCATGTTCTTAGCTTAACAATAAGCATGAGATTTGCCTCTTATCCCATACAAAAAGACTACATACTTTACAAAAATATCATGGCCAAAAAATGTCATCCTATTTTAGAAAAAAAAGCAACGTAGCTCTCCTCCCTTCTTTGCACAGACAGTGAGTGAACTATGGATGTTAAACACTGAACATACTGTCAGATAGTACTGAAAAACTGATCTTTATTTATTTATTTTTGCAGTACTGTCTTTTTTCTTTCTTTTTCATTTCTGTAAGAGGTGGCTGAGCAGCAAGGTGGCCCAGTGGACAGTGCTGGGTCTAGAGTCATGAAAATTCATCTTTATGAGTTCAAATCTGGCCTCAGATACTTACCAGCTGTGTGATCCTGGGCAAGTCACTTACTCCTGTTTTCCACAGTTGTTCATCTATAAAATGAGCTGGAGAAGGAAATGGCAAACCATTCCAGTACTCCAAATGGCATCACAAAGAGTCAGTGAAGACTGAAATGACTGAACAACAACAAAAAACAGATAGTTCTCTGGGTGTGGAAGGAGATAAGGATGTACTGAGAAGTGAAGATGATATATAGACAAAAAGTATCAATGAAGCTAACTTTGAAAATATGAAAAGGCAGTAATAGAAAGAGATTTGATGTCAGAGACCTCACTTTGAAAACTGGCTCTGCTATTGTTGTGAACTTGCACAAGTCACTTAACTTCTCAACTTAATTGACTCTTCTGCAAAATGAGAGAGTTGCTCTAGATAGATGCTAAGGTCTTCTTCAGTTGCACTTCTATAATCAATGAAAAGGGGACACTGTGAAAAGGCAAGACAAGAAGTCTGATCTGTCAATCAGAAGTAGTTGGTATGGCTATACAACTAATATAACACACATTTATAAGAAAATCCCTGGGCATATATAAAGGATATGGAGGCTTGAATTGTGCAGAATTTGTATATAGACAGAAAGGAAGAGAGTGAGGGGCTGCTTGAGAAGAAGCCAAGAGTGAAAGGATATTGCTTCCATAGAGTTATGGTACCTAGGTGAAATTTTAAACTGCCTAGACAATTTAAGGCAAAAAGTGGACAACTGGACAAATAGTGAAGAGTCCATGAGCCAGATATCATGAGATGTTGTAGTCATGAAAAATTGGTGGTATATTATCAAGGGCCAAACTGTAGGCTTAGAGACAGGGAGACATTAGGTACAGACCAATAACAAGGACCACAGAACAAGGAAGGGAGCAGGTCTACTGTGGAATCTTAAGAACTATGACAAAAGGCCCTTCTTACACTGCAGCAACTTTCCCCATTGGTGTTGTGAGTTTTGTTTCCATAGAGCCAGAGACTGATTGTTGTGATAATTAAGGTGGGATTTTTTTTTTTTTACCATTTTCTCTTTTGGAGCACTTAGGTAATCAAGTGCCTTTAATGAGTCTGGCCTTTGCGTCTTTGATTAAATTGGGAGTCTTTGATGACCTGCTTACATCACGGGAAAGCCTAGTTCACAAGGTTTGAGTTGCATGGTTGGGACACCCTTTGACTCTGAACAGGGTATATAAACTCAGAGGTTAGTGTTTTGCTTGGGACTCTCACTCATTGGAAGAGTGTTGTGTGATTTGACCAGACAAGACTCTGGGGAGCCATTGTTAAGGAGCCCCCAAGCTTGCAAACCCAGATGTTGGTGCTTCTATTGTAACTATGTACTGAGATGTTGGACAGAAAGCTAGAAGCCTTTCTACTGGTTTGTGTTATTTGATCTGTTGATATTTTCTGTTTGTGATTTCTGTTTGTATTTGCTCTGAAGTTCAAGGTGCTGGCTCTTCCCCCTGAACTAAGTGAATTATATATATATTTTTGATTCAAGCGAGATTGTTAACCCCTTAAAGTTGCTTTCCTTAGAAAAGCAGATCAAAGAATCTGTGCTGGCAGCCCTTCTGTGTGCTGGTGTTGTTGGTCTTTCACCCCCACAGCAGCTGCTAGCAACATTGTTGTCACACTGATACCATGGTGGAGGGAAGAAGGAAACAGTAAAATTCGTTTATTAACCAGGCTCAGATCAATCAATTGATAAGCATTTGTTAATAAATATTTGCAAAATGTGAACAGATTGATTATAAGCAATTAATTAATTAAACCAAGGCTTCCCCCCTCCTTATTACCTTGAAGTTTAATTATAACTAATAAAAATCGCACCCCCCCATTGTAATCAGACTTACTGAAATCATTAAAATAACTGCTTATTATTCCCTTTGAAGTGACTTTGTGTTCTTAGCTTAACAGTAAGGATGAGATTTGCATCTTATCCCATACCAAAAGACTATACACTTCACAAAAATATCATGGTAAAAAAAAAAAAAGATTTGATACTATTTTTCAAAAAAAAAAAAAGCACCATATCCCTCCTTCCTTCTTTGTAAAGGTAGTGAAAGAACTATGGATACCAAACACTGAATATACCATATACAATGACATTATTGATAAATAGATCAATTTTTTGCGACATTGTCTTTTTTCTTTCTTGTTATTCTAGGAAGAGATGGCTGGGATAGCTTATTAAAATTCGAGGTAATGAGGAGGAGGTAAGTTCTGACACCTGGGTGATATCAGATAAGGCCTAATGCAGAAGTCAGCACTTGAGTTTTGAAGGAAATTTGAGCTTCTAAGATGCAATAGGGGAATGAGTCCTCTTTCTCTTCTTAATATACCTACAAATTAATTTGCTCGATAGTCAAAATACTTTATAGAAGCTTGTTTCAGTCATCTGAATGTGCTGAGAGGACCCACCCTTAGAAAGGATTCAAGTTTAGAAAACAGGAGCCATACAAATTATTAGAAGGAAGCCCATGAGGTTGAAATCAGCTCATCTGTCAGAAGAAAGGAGTCTAAGAGACCCAAATGATGTCCTGATTATACTAAAATGAAATCAAAGTTGATGGCTACAATGAAAACACCATGGCACTGGATGGATCATGAAAGATTTTATATACACACATACATACATATATACCCATGTGTGCATGTAAATACATACACATATATACATATACATGCATTTATATATGTATATATACATATACATAGTATAGCTTCATGATTAAGTATGTATGATGCACTATACACAATAAGTACTTTTAATTATAAAAGGTATTAGTCCATATTACCATGTTTGCCCCTATCCTGTTGGATAAGAGAATTTACTTCATTGGGTAGTATTTGAGAGTGTTTCATGTTATATGAACTCATCTTTCTTGGACGTAGGTAGATACCAAGTGAGAATAAGAACTTTTGAATCCATGATTTTATCTGGTATTATTGACAGCATTATTCTTTGACATAAAAAATATAAAAATTTCAAAGAACTCCATAAGGCTTGTACCAGATACTAACACATTAAGTTAATATCTAGGGAAATGAAAAGGAAGAGAATTTGGTTTTCTCTAGATAGATCAAAAAAGGTGGAGGATAAAATTAGAGAAGTTGAGAGTGCATTTATTTTTCTTCCAAGTCTTTCCTTATTAGATGCCTATTTTTGAAACTAATGGACACTTGTACATTTTGATCACTACAGGTATAAAACCATCATTATAATCCCAAATTTTATCCCCTCATATTCTGTCCTATATATGGGAAGAAAGGGTCAATTACAAAGGAAATGAAAGGAACCATTCTTCCTTTAAAACTTGCTTTGATATTGCAATGGATCCTTTAAGTATAAAGATAAGGGGATCCTTTTCTCTTGGTCTTCTATTCAACCTAGTACTTTTTCAGATGTAAGTCCTGAAGGTTCTGAATCAATCCACCAACAAGTATTTATTAAGTGCCTATTATGTGCCAGGCATGAAGGATATGAAGACAAAAAAGAAACAGTACCTTCCCTCTAGGAGGTTTCATTCTGAAGACTGAAACCTTTCAGAGAAAGTTCTGAAGAGGGGAGAACTTTGAAGGAGAGGAAATTTCTCATTCACAAGCCATGTGGTATGTAGTATCTACCTCAATCACGCTAATAACAGTTGACCTCTATATATCACCTTAAGTTCCAAAAAGTACTTTTCACACATCATTTTATATGATCCTCGCAACAACTTTGAATGGATTAGTACTTCAGATGTCATTGTCTCTGTTTTGCAGAAGAAGAACCTGGGGCTCAGAATGGTTAAGTGACCTGCTCTTGAGCAAATAGCTAGTAAATGTCAGAGGCAGAATACAAACTTAATGCACTTTTGACCACACCACATTGCTTCTATTAGCTCTACCACTTCTTGACCCCAGTGAAATGCTTTTCTGTTCTGTATGTAATACATGGATAGAATAATAATCATGTGATTTACATGGTAGGTCATGGCTTACAGAATGCTCTAAAATCCTAATTCTGTTACGTATCTAGTGCCTCCTTTAAAATGTTATAAATTAGGCCTAACTCTGGCTTGTCTGGTAGTTCAGGTTTGAGACTGGAACAAAATATGGCACTAGTAGGTCAAAGTCAACAAAAGGAGGCTTTACTTAGCAATAGGATGAAAAGGGTACAGAGCACTGGATAAATCGTATCCTACATTTGCCTGTTTCCCTATGGAAATGTGCTTGTTTAGAAGGGTATGGTGAAGTAATTGGAATGGCAGCAGGATTCACACACGTGAGGGCTCTGACTCCTCACAGGCTGGCCTTTTTGTGCCCTTATGTAACTAAGAAGTGGCATCTGGAGATGATCTCAACACTTTTTGAGGGAAAACAAGTAAGCAAGCAAAAACTAATTAGCCTAGGCTGTTTGAGGAAGGGTCTTGGGAAATGTTAGACCAGCCTTCGAGGCAGGCAGGAATCTGGGAAATATTGTTCCTATAATAGGTGATGAGAGATTAAGCAACTTGCCTTTTGTCCTAGAATGGTTGAGTGTCTACTGTAAGCTGAGCAGCCCATGTGCTCTCTTAGTAACCTCTTGATATTAAGAGAATGCAACAAATTACGATAATGCAAATGCAAAGAGCAACCACCACAACACAATCAAAAATGAATGTTGCAAAATTACCAAGAATAAACATGGCCCCCTCAAAAGAGAGATATTAGGACAGACCTCCTCTCACTGCTTTGCAGAGGTGAAGGGAAGGGTCCATGAGTTTTACATATATTGTCAGCTTTCTTTTGATGTTTTGATTGGATTGTTGATATTTCCCCCTTTTTATTATTTTTTTTCAGTTGTTATATAGGGTGACTCACTGGGAAGAAGTATGAAAAGGGATAAAGGGAGAAATTCAGGCTATGTAAAACATATCAATAAAATCTACTTTAAAATTCAACAAAAAACCCTCTAGTGTTGAATGAACCATTTGTTGTAAATTCATGGGAAGAAACTGACAAGAGTCACACAGGATAGGTATATATTGGTGAGCTGCAATATGCATCATTGGACAGAATACCCACATCAATGATCATTAATTCATTGATTTATATGACTGCCTTGACTCTAGGTAAAACACTACTGTCACTGTGAAATACGATCAAGTACAAGTTGATGCTATATCTTTGTGTACGACGGTGAAATTTTATATTTATATTCCTATGTGAAGCTATTTACACTCAGAGCATACCTAGGCTGAGCTAAGCTTTCTGTTTTCTTTGCTTTCCAAGAATAAAGTTCTCTCTGTCTCTGTCTTCTTTATTTTCTCATCTCTCTCTCTCTCTCTCTCTCTCTCTCTCTCTCTCTCTCTCTCTCTCTCTCTGTATGTATCTATGAATGTATCTATCTATCTATCATCTCCTAGGACTAATGATTTTAAAAAGTTTACCTGCTATATATTTTAGAGCCTTATACAAGCTCTCTATTCTTTAGAAATTTTGAAGTGATACTTTGTAGAATGCTACAGGCATTTCAAGATGATCATTACCTTTCCTTTAAAAGAAAAGCATACATAGTCTCTTAGAGAAATATGCATATTAGGTTAATGTCCATCAAGTGGCTGGTAAATTGTTACCCAAGTTGACAGCTCTACTTTCAACCTAATGATTATTTTCTTTAATCAAAGGATTGTTGGGAGATAAAGGAAGCAATTATGCTTGGGAACAAGCACATAAGTGCAATTTATCACTTTATGATGCTTAGTAAGCACTGTGGCAATGCTCTTGAAGCCTATAATGAGGACAGTAGGGATAAATGAAATAAATACACCCTTATGTTGAATGGAGATATTGACACATATGTGATCTATTCATTTGCTGATCTTTGATGGATATTAGCCAGTTGGGTTGATGAGCTTTAGCAAGGGCATTGCCATCTTGCTATTGGCTCTCATTAGCAATCCCCTTAGTCTAAGAAACATGCAAATGGTTCATTTTATCCTCCTTGCTGAAACCGAGTGTGTAATTAGTTGCAAAGACCTCTACTCTATTTACAAATTAAAAATAAGTTTTAGATTTCCAAGTTGTCAAATCCCCCAAAATAGCCACTAAAATGAATTGTAGGCATTGGAATCACAGAAGTTAAGAGTTAGAAGGGACATCAGAAGTCACTTAGACCATACTATATTTCTACATTATACTTGATATGGTCATCCAGTGTTTGCTTGAAGACCATCACTTACAGAGAGACCTCTAGTGTACTTTCTGATTGCTCTTATTATTAAGAATTGTTTTTATTATGTCAAGTCTATGTTGGCCTTTTTTACTTTGATCCAATGCTCCTAGTTCGGCCCTCTGGGGCCAATTTCCTCTTCCATATGACAGATGTTTAGTAAATTTAATACAGATGGCATTTTGCCTTTAAGTTTCTTTTCTCTAGGTTAACCATTATCCCATATTCCTTCACATTGTAATCATATACATCTCTCTCTCTGTATATATATATGTATATACATATATTTATGCACACAGATATATACATATACATACATACACACATCTATCTATCTATCTATCTATCTATCTATCTATCTATCTATCTATCTATCCACATTTGCATGTTGTTTCCCCTATTAGATTATAATCTCCTTGACAGCAGGGTATGTCTTTTGCATCTTTTTCATATCCTCAGGGCCTGGCATGTAGTAGGTCCTTAATAAATCTTGATTGATTGATTCTTTGAAGGGCTATTTTGACATTCTAATGAAGATGAAAATTATCATATGCTTGTTGTAAAACTTCTAGCCATATTACTATTTGCTATTCTCTTCCTTACATGCTTGATTTAATGTTTAAAAAAATTTTAATATTAACTTTATTTCTGAATATGGGGCTCTATCCCTACAAAGCAGGTTATCCCTCATAACAAAAAAAGAAAAAAATACTAGAAAAAAAGTCAGTTAGCAAAACTGAGTCTTCCAGTATATGCAGTATTCTGC
>CM053623.1:189457038-189469522 GCA_028646595.1 Phalanger gymnotis
AATGTCTTGTTGGATATTCTAATAAATGTTTAATAACTTGCCTTCAAAAAATGTATAAATGACACACTTTTAAGTTTAATCTGCATTATTAACATTTCCCCCACCATTTTCTTAAGTCTAGACAATCATCAAAATAATGTTTAAAACCTAATTTGTAGTCTTTGCTGATTTCTAAAGTGGAAATGCTCATGTTGAAAATTTAACAATCAGGAGCCTGTATTATTTGGTTCCATCACAACTCTCAATTCTAACCACAAGTGTCTGCCTTCTGGCCCATTTCACAGATGCAAAATATCCTAGTATGTGTGGTACTTAACCAAAAGTCTTGAGTGAATGTTAACATATTTGCAACTATAATAATGCTTTAGGAAATTGGTCTCTGAAATTTTGATCACATGCTCCTATCAGTAAAAGAAGAATTGAAAACACACACCTATATAGTTGTATACATATTTACCAAGAAATTATACACCTGTATTACCATACTAATAATTATATGAATTATTAAAAAAGAGATTTAAAAGGATAAGATGAAATCATATTTCTTTTATTAACAATACAAAAGCCTTTCCTTTCACAAAAATATTATTACTAATAATATTTTTAGTGAGAGTAATATTCTTCAACAGTTTTGAAAATCTTGGTTTAAAACTTTTCAGTATAGTGATTCAAAGTTCTAAGTTTCTTTCTGGTTCTAAATTCAGTTTATTTCTATGCTTGATTTAGTTGATTTAAGAAGATTAAAACATAACTTACAACTTGGGTCAAAGTGAAAGATGTTCATCATTAAGCCATGATTATTCTGTCACAGTACTCGATTTTCAATCTCAAATATTTTTGTTGAATTTTATTTAATAGAGTCTATGTTCCCTGAAGTCAATCACTGAATCTTGCAAGCCAATTGGAAGGTATAGCTTTTCAATATTTTCACAAATGGGTTCAAAAACTACAGAAACTTCATTTCAGCCCCAGCAGGAAATCTCTTTTACTTAATTAAAAAAGTCCGTGTATTCTATAGCCATTTCTGGAATGCAATTATTACAGATTTGCTTCCTATGATCCTGAAAATTCATAGATTATAGAATTATAGACATCAGAAGCCAACTCACTCATCTGATAGATGTAAAAGCTGAGGCCTGAGGATTTGCTCGAGGCCACACAGATTGTAAGAATCTTAAATGTTAAATTTCATATAGGGCCATTTCCATCTTTTCTCGAGATCTACCGCCTGAATCTCTTTAGCCCTTGAGCATATAAATTAGTGCTTATGTTCCATGATTAATTTAAATAAGTCCCCACTGGAAACTGGGGATAACCTCTCAATAGGAACTTATGAATGATAGCAAATGTCAA
Source organism: Phalanger gymnotis (assembly GCA_028646595.1). NCBI lineage: Eukaryota > Metazoa > Chordata > Mammalia > Diprotodontia > Phalangeridae > Phalanger > Phalanger gymnotis. The sequence goes on from CM053623.1 coordinate 189,458,392, forward strand.
AGCATTAGCCTGACTGAACGTATTGCTTTGCTCATAAAGGATATTACGGTAAAGTTGCTGCTTGATTAGTTGTAAGAAGACACTTGGGGTGGCTAATTAATTTCAAACTAGCTGTAATTAGTACCTAAGAGTCAAATAAAAGGAAGCATGCATTAGCCTTTTTGTTTTAGTTTGCTGCTGGGAATTACATGTATTTGTACATGTGAGTATGTGTGTGTGTGTGTGTGTGTGTATGTGTGTCTGTGTATGTGTGTCTGTGTCTGTGTCTGTGTATTTGTGGTTGCAGGGAAGTATTCAAATGATTTTGAAATTGCTAAGCAAGCCAGTTAGTTGGATTATGAACCAGAAATAGAAAATCAAATCTTTCTTTTGCTTGAAAACATAGATGTCTTAATAGGAATGAGGACATAGAAACACACTCATAGAACGTCATTGCCTGGTACAGGGCTGTCCAACCTTAGGTTTTTATTGAAACAATAGACAATGTATTTTGATTTGCCATTTTAGTGAGAGCTCTGTGGTAGCTCTGTTTCATTGACTAAAGCATTTATGTAAATTTTTATGCTTGTAGGTGGGTGGCATAAATTGCATTGTGGGCATATGCAGCCTGCGGGCCATGTTTTGGACAGCCCTGGCCCTAACATATAGGAACAAGGAAAGAGACTTTTCAGGGAAAAGGGTGTCATTAGGTCTTAGTTGTCATAAGGTGGGTGTCAGGTCTTAAGTGCTATGGTGTTCAGGTCACATGGTTAGAGAGCTGGGTCTGGAGTCAGCAAGAACTGAGCTCAAATTTGCCCTCAGATTTTTACTACCTGTGTTATCCTAAGCAAGTCACTTAACTTGTTTGTCTCAGTTCCCTCATCTGTAAAATGAAGATACTAATAGAATCTACTTACCAGGATTCTTATGAGGATAAAGTGAATATTAATTAATTGATTAATTAATATTAATTTAATCTAATTAGAATAGTATTAATTTGTAAAGTGCTTTGCAAGTATTGAAGCTCTATTTAAAGATGAGCTTTTAATATTGTTGCTTTTGTTGTTGTGGTTGTTTTTGCTTTTGTTATCTTAGGAGATACCCCTTTAAGACATAGGATACCCAGGAATATGCAAAGCTTTCATTACTTCTTCTAGTTGATGGGTTGAGTTCATGGATTGGTTCTTATCTCTATACCACAGGGAATCAATGACAGGCAATAGCCATGGGTTCCTTAGGAAGAGGGTAAGGTCTTCTTCCTCAGTTGACTTTCTACCTCTCATGTTACTGTTGTTGTAAACAGGCCAAGCAGGTTCAAATTATAAGAGGCACGAGACATGCAAGTTTTGTGCTATGAAGTACTACAAAAATGGGGTGTAGTAGTAGGTAGGTTCAAAGCAGAGAGAACTCCATAAAAGAGAACATAAGTCCATAATAGTGAGGTTTTTTAAAAAACTGTTATGTTAGCCCTTTCTGTTGTGAGAAATTCACAGATTTGATAAGAGTCCCATCTACGACTTCATTATTAGTAAAAAAGCAAATATTAAATAGGATAAGGACAGAGAAGTTGTAATGGCAAGCAAAGTGGGACTTTTTGTTGTCTTTTCTTTTGGAGTGCTTCTCAGCACTAAAGCAATTGAATGCCTGTGATTGAGTCTTGCCTTTGTTTGTAAGAAGGCCCACACCCTTTTGCTAGTTAGGTCACAAAAGGTGTAAAACCCTCAAGAGGTGTGAAACCCTTGAGAGGTATGAAGACCTCTGACCCTGAAGAAGTGTATAAATACTCTGAGGTTAGCATTTACTTGGGGCTCACTCATTGGAAGAACATTCCTGTGATTTTGCAAGAACAGACTCTAGGAAGCCATTGTTAAGAGCCTACCCCTCACCCCCTGCCCCTGGCTTTGAAAACCCAAATGTTGGTGCTTCTCTCTGGTAACTATGTATGTGCTGTGATTTGGTCAGACAGATTAAAGTTTGTTGATCTGTCTGTAATTTCTGTTTGTATTTGCCCTGAAGTTCAGGATGCTGGCTTTCCCCCCTGAACTAAGTGAATGGTATATGTATGTTTAATTAAAGTGAGATTGTTAACCCCTTAAAGTTGCTTTTCTTAGAAAAGTAGATCAAAGAACCTCTGCTAGCAGCCCTCCTGTTTACTGGCATTATTGGCCTTACACAGCCACAGTACCTGCAAGTAGCAATATTGTTTTTACAGAAGTGTATCATGACATTTATGCCTCCTTCCTGGTTAGCATAAATCAATTTATCAACCACACTATTTTAGGATCTCTTGAACAAACTGGGTATATTTTGTATGGAACAGTATGGATCCGTTTGATGGGGGAGGGGATAATGTCAAAAGAGATGAAGAAATAGTTTCCAAAAGAAGAAGTCAGATGATCAACAACTTCTTGAAAAAATACTTCACAATCACTATCATAAAAATCCGAATTAAATCAGCCCTGGGGCATGATCTCACCAGTGAAATGAGCAAAGAGTCAAAGGTGAGAAAGATTTGAAGGATGACAGATAATGTACATGATTTCACTGCTAGTGCAGCTACAATTTGGCTGAGCTAGAAAACCAACTTGGAATTATGTAAAAAAAAGATACTAAATTATCCATATTCTCTTATCCAAAGATCTCAGTGTGGGGGCTATACTTCAATCAATCAAGTGACAAGCATTTATTAAGTACTTAGCATGTGCCAGGAAGGGTGGATAGGTGGCACAGTGGATAGAGTGCCAGACCTGGAGTCAGGAGGACTCATCTTCCTGAGTTCGAATCTGGTTTATCTCCATTTCTTCATCTGTAAAGTGAACTGGAGAAGGAAATGGCAAATCACCTCAATATCTTTGCCAAAAAAGCAAAAGAAAATAAACAAAACAAGTGGGCTCACAAAGAATTGGACACGACTGAACAGCAACAACAAAACAAAACATACTAAGAACTATGTTAAACATTGGGGATATAAAATAAAAAATAATCTTTTCCATCTAGAAGCTTTATTTGGAGGGGCAACAAAGTTTGCACATGCATGCACATGTACATACACACACATACATACATGTGCAAAGAGGTTTAGGAAGTGATACAGAGTGAAGGAAACAGAGTTCAAAGACTCTATCAAGGTAAACAAATATGTATTGGCAGACAACAAAACTTATGGTAAATGCAATAGATCATATTGGTATCATACTCTCAAAATTAAAACCTACACCCCTGCTTGCTACTAATACTTAATAAACAAAAAAGTGGAGTGACATGCATGTGTCATAATCAAACTACTAGTTGGTTTTGCTTCATTGTTTTGCGCTCACATTGCCATTTGGGGGAGTGTATTATGTCAAGTAAAATATATCAATAAAGTATTTTAAATTTAAAAATAAAAATTGAGCCTTAGGGAGCACAACAGCGTCTTAAATTATTTGAAGTACTATAACTTGGAAGAAGTATAAAATTTACTCCATTTGCCTCTAGGGGTCAGAAATCAAAGTAATATACAAAAATCAAAAAGAACTAGATTTACATTTGATGTCAGGAAGAAACAAGAATGAGAGATTTCTAAAATTGGAATGCACTCTCTTTGGAGAGAGTGGATTTCCTCTCTACTAGAGGTCGTCAATCAAGGGCTGGATAATCCCTTATCATGGACATAAGTTTGAGCCTATAGGGGTTTTTTGTGGTATCTATATGAGTGATTATTTTAAAAACTATCTACCTCACAATCCCCCACTAATGGGGTTCATATCAACAATCAGCCAATAGACTCAATTAGTTCTGAGAAAGAGAATTACTGAGATTATAAAGTAAAAACTGTAGCTAAAACCTGTTAACCTTACATACTTGGGGTACATTCTTTCACAAATACATGTAGCATTAAGCAACAGAGTAGGCTGAATTTGAGTACATATTTATGTATAATAGTATTGAGGAAAATGTGTAAGATACATGTGTGGCAAAGGAAACTCCTAACTCCACGATACTGCAGGACTTTTAAGTCTTTTTTTTAATCAAGTCCTCATCCAGCCCAATGTATCTGGCATATGTGCTTATCTTAGCAACAATAAAAAGTATTATTTCTATTCTGAAATTTTATGCACACACTTATACATACATATATATATTGAATATGTATACACACATACACAACACAATGTACATGTGTATATATACCTATGCATACATATATGTGCATTTATGCATACATATATAGATACACACAATATAATATGCACATATACAATATATACATAATCCATATAATATCTATATATATACATACATATGTACATATACATATGCATACCTACACAAACACACACGTATATATATATATATATATATATATATACATACCCACACATATACTCTCTGGATATTCCTTTAGCACTGAATTATATTTGGTGTGACAGCTAGTAATATAGTCCATCTTTCAGTCAAGCTCAGTCAGCAGTGGTTAGCCACAGCAATTGAGTGTTGGGAAGCTACTTTCTTATTTAAATATTTCTCAGTGTAGAGGGAGAATACTTTTCAGTTATGAAGTTTTTTTTTTTGATCGAGAAATCCTATCTCATGGCAAGAAATGTATGAGGGAAATGGTCAGGAGTGCCCAATGGGTTCTCCTGTGACCTAGGGAGTTCCACACATAGAATGTCAGAGAAGAAAGAGGATTGGACTTTGAGGCAGGAGGCCAGATCCAAATCTTAATTTGATAGTTCATCTAAAGGAGGTGAACTGAGGAATGCAGCTTTCATATACTTTTGATATTTTTAACTACATTTTGACTACAGAAATAATGGTAATGATATTTCCAAATCATTTTTTTTTTACCACAAGATAGAATGCTTTAATATCCATGGAATAATAACGAGCTGAGCTGGCAGAGATCTAAGAAGTATTCTAGTCCCACATATTCTTGAACTGGAATCTCCTTTCTATAACTTCCCCAATGAGTCTTTCTTTATCCTCTTTAACTTTTATCCTCTTTACTATACTGACCATTCTCTATTACATTGTGGCACATGGTACCACATTGGTGTTGAATGGAATAATAACTCCTCTTATCAATAGACCTTTAAGGTTTACAAAGCTCTTTCCTCACAACCACCCTGGAGATAGGTAGTATGAGTATTAGAGATCCCATTTTACAAATGAATCAACATAGAGGTTAAGTGACTTGCCAGTGGTTACACAACAAGTGAATGTTAAGGGCAGGATTCCAAGCAACGTCTCCTCTAGGTCCAGAAACCATTGCACACATTCTCTATAGAAAACAAAGGTATCTTATACATTTAAAAGGGTATTCATAAAATATTCTAAGGCAGCTGTTCTCATGCTGTTGATGTCAGGTGACCCCTGGAAGTCCTGAAGATGATTTCAGTAGGTCTGTAAGGTAAAAACTATTTTTATAATAATACTAAGATATTTTAATTCCCAATAGGTTATTAATATCTATAACGCATACAAGCAAAAAAGTCTTGGGGTGGGCAGTTCTCAATAAGTTTTAAAGTTGTGAAAGGATTTTGAGACCAAAAAGCTAAAAAAAACTTGCTGTTCTATGGGGTCCTTCAAAAAGAGATCGAGGAGGAAGAATAAAAATGCCATGTAGACAAAACATTCCAATGTGATCACTAAAATAACAACAACCTCTTCTCCACTACAATGTTAGTAACTGATAATGTCAAAAACAGTACTTGCAGAAAAGTATTTCAAGAGATTGATTTCAGCTTAGTCATGAACAGGCTTGAGTGTTGAGGTGTTGCTACCTACTGACTTGTTCTGTTCCAAAGTGTTGTCTATTGGGTTATAGATCTTTGGTGAAATTGCCCAACAATTTCTGATCCCCAGTGCTACTTCAATATAACTATTTCAAATTAATTGCTTTCTTGAACATGTAGACCAATATAGTCTTAATATTTAACATATGAAATAGAACATTAATGATGATTTTACAAGATTTTCCCCCCAGATGTTCCCATTTCAGCTTTAAATATAACACTCCCAAGAAGTACTCAGCAGCTGTATGTATTAAATTCTTTTATAAGCAGTTTCTTTTCCAGATGCTGACTACTTTTAAAAGTTAAATATGATTAAAAAAGCTTTTTTTGTGGTCACTGAGTGCCCTTTAATAGGCAATATTTTTTAAAATGTGGCTATTTTTTTCAGCCACTGATCAGCTCTTATCGTTAAATATTTTCCCTTCATAAATATTTGCTTTTCTTTGAACTGTATAGGCAATAATTTCTTTAAAAAAACTCATTCAGAAATTTTAAAATAAGGGAAAAGTATTCCAAGAAGTGGCTCTTTTTAAAACCACGGATAGGGCTTAACAATAACAATTTACAGAATACTGCAATGAAACAACTTGTTCTAAGCATAGTTTCAGATTAAATAGATATTTCAAAATTCTACAGTTTTAGCTATCGAATAATTATTAAGAGGAGCCAATACATAATATATTTATAGGTAAAGTGATATATTTAGAGCAGACTCTGTTGCAGGCCATCTTTGATGCCACTGAAATTACTTGAATTTTCCAAAAAAAAAATTGTGTAAGGAACCATACAAAATCATCGACTTTTGGAAGTCTAGGCCCATTTAAAGGTTGATAGAGGGAAGAATTATGCACAGCAGCAAGTCAAGAGTACCTGAGGAGAGAAGAACTGACATCACATTGTATGGTATTTCTCAGCTTAAATCCTTAGGGTTGAATATAGTGAAATCTTTCTTTAGTCAACAATGGCAGGCTAAGGATGGCATCAATAGTGTTTTAAGCCAATGAAATCTGGCAGGATTAATTCATTTTCTGGTTGGCTATGAAAGGAAAAGGCCAGAAGGAGGGAGGATAAAGAAGAAAAAGAAAATATCTTCGAATCATTCCTCATCGGTACAATGATAGTGAGGATCATCAATTTAGAGCTTAAAAAAAATTCCCCCAATTAATTAATTAATTAATTAATTTTTAGCTTTCAACATTCAGTTCCATAAGTTTTAAATTTTCTCCCCCTCCCTCCGTTGTCACTCCCCAAGATGGCATGCAATCTGATATGGGCTTAACACATACGTTCGTATTAACCACATTTTCACATTAGTCATGTTGAATAGAAGAATTATAACAAATGGGAAAAACCATGAGCAAGAAAAACAAAACAAAACAAAAAAAGAAAACAGTCTACTTCACTTTGCATTCTGACTCCATAGTTTTTTCTCTGGATGTGGATGGCATTTTCCATCATGAGTCCTTTGGAAATGTTTTAGGTCCTTGCATTGCTGAGATGGGCTAAGTTTGTCAAATCAGTTCTCACACACTGTGGCTGTTACTGTGTACAATGTTTTCCTGGTTCTGTTCACTTTACTCAGCATCAGTTCATGTAAGTCTTTCCAGGTTTTTCTGAAGTCTGCCTGTTCATCATCTCTTATAGCACAATAGTATTCCATTACATTCATATACCACAGCTTGTTCAGCCATTTCCCAGTTGATGGGCACCTCCTCAATTTCCAGTTCTCGGCCACCACAAAGAGAGCTTCTATAAATATTTCCTTGTACGTGTGGGTCCATAAATTTAGAGCTTTAAAGAAACTTGGAGTTCATGTTACTAATCAACTTAAAATGAATCAACGCAAGCCACATTTTGCATGGTACTGTACCACTTTGAATAGGATTTCAATAATCACTGAGATATTACTAAGCTACAAGAAGAAACTGAAATCTCATGTAATTTTGAAAAATTATATTTTGGACTAGCTATAGACAGAAATATGGACTTATATATAATCATAGGCATGAGGCAGCTTATCCAGAGCCATGAATTGCGCTCTGGGCCTGAAGTCATAAAGACCCGGGTTCAAATGCAGCTGTAGACACATTAGCTAAATGACTTTGGGCATTATAAACCTCCTCAACTGTAAAAGGGGTATAGTAATAGCACCTACCTCACAGGGTTGTTGTGAAGATAATATATGTAAAACACTTAGCATAGAACCTGGCACATAGTAGGCATTGTATAAATGCTTATTTCCTTCCTTGCCTGTCTCTGTAGCCATAACTATAGATTTATATAGAACTAAAGCTGGAGATGAAGATAGAGTTAGAGCTACACAGATGACACAATGTAGTTGATAGAGTACCAGCCTTGGGATCAGGAAGGCCTGGGTTCCAGTTCCTCATTTTGACACATGTTGGCTTTATGATCCTGGGCAAATCACTTAAACACACAGTCTTTCAGGACATGCCGTACAACTAGAAATTTCAGAGAAAGAACTAACTGGCATTTTGAGAAGAAGGTTGCTCAACAGCTGTTCTCTATGCCAATGAAATCATAGACCCAGTCCTATCCTATTTTAAGTTTATAGACCTTAGATTAAGAAACATCCAATATATAGGGATGATTTGACAAGGCAGCTGGTCTAGTAGATAGAGACCTGGCCTCAGAATTGGGACGACCTACACTGAAACATATTGACAGTGGTACCCTGGTCAGGACACAATTTCTTGGTGTACCAAACAGCTTAAACTAGAAGTTGCAGAACATTTAAGGATTAGTAGAGATATTTCCTCAACAGGAGCTCTGTATACTTATGAAGTCTATACCTGAATGTGTACAAAACATTCACACACACACATATATAGACGCACACGTACATACACACATACATACATATATACACAAAATGTGTACACAAAGCCACATATGTGTGCATATCACATTGGTGTGTAATGCATGCCTACAACAATACATATTTGTGTATGTATATACCTGCATGCATAAACATATACAAATGTGTATGTACACATAAATGTATGCATGTATAAGTGTGTGCACATATATTTATGTAGACATGTATATGATTGTCTAATCAGAGGCACTTAACTTTTTTATGTTGTGGACCCTTGGCAGTCTGGTGAAACCTTATAGATCTTTTCTCACAATAACATTTTTAAATGTTTAGATAAAACACATAAGATTATGAAAGAAACCAATTATATTGAAATATGGTCATCATTTTTTTAAGTTTACAGTCCTTACATTAAGAAACTCAGATATAAATAATAATATATTAAAGATATGGGATCAGATGAATTGTATAAATGCATGGTGATGTACTTTGGAAGACAGAGGATAGTATACACATATACTACTCTATTTATACACTATCCCTCTGTTTGTTAGAACTGCCTCCCTCCTGAAATCATCAAATTATCATTTATGTACTCATCTACTTATAGCTTCTATTATCTAAGTAGACGGTGAGCTCCTTGGGGCAGGGGCTGTTTTTCGTTTGGTCCCTGTTCCTAGAACACCTAATAAATACAAGATTAGATTGGATTGGAAATTTCAAGACAATATGAGCACACTATGTTGTATAAAGTACTTTTGTGCTCTAGATATTTGAAATACGTCTTTACTATGTAATATATATTTATTTTATTTCAGTTACTTTTTCTGGTACTGTTTTCTAGTTCCATAGCTATGATTTCATCAATATTTCTGTTATAAAGCAAATCCCTTTCTTAAGAGGTTTATAGCTCAACTCTCCAGAACCATCATGCTTTCTGTGCTCAGGGTAAAATGTCAAAATAATTTAACTACATATGTTATTTTAAACTTCATTTCATTCCTACAGAGGAGAACACTCAGGGTCTGTTGGGATTGTCTGATGTTTAATCAGATAGAGACACAACCAATAATGGAGTGGACGTGTATTCACATAAATAAAAGATCCCTCTAACAAGTCACAAAATTAAATTAAATCCATAATAAGAGATATTTCTATCCAATAAAGAATGTCTTTATAGTCAGGAAATGCGGAAAGATTTGGTTGTCATGCCCTAGCCTTTAAAATGGTACTGGCACATGTCCTAGCAACTTTTATCAGAAAAAAAGAAATAATTTTTTTTTTACGTAGAGTGTTAATAGAACTGAATATGGCAGTACTAAATACACAGAATATAGTCATTCTATAAAGACTTGATGAATGAAGCACTACTTTTCAAAACTAAGTTCTCAGCTCATTTTCATGTAGATTTTTAATAACTAAATGGAAGTTAGAATAGTGGTGGGAAGGAACTTGTATCTGGTTTCAGAGAAGCTGAGCTAACTCCTGACTTTGTTACTTATTGCTTTTGTGACTAAGGAGCAAATTGCTCAACCTATCTGGGTCTCAATTTTTCCATGATGAGATTGTACTGTTGAGGATTTTTTCAGCACCAGAATTTTTTAAAAAAAATTTTCTTTGATAAGACCTTACTTTTATGGTGGTAATAGACCATCTGCTTATATTATTTATAGTTTTGCTACCTCTTTTCTCTTAGGGAGGTTGCAGTATGACTTCACTTAGAATCAATTTGCCTAGGTTCTAATTTTAGCTCTACCTTTAATTAATCTTACTGTCTTGTCAGAGGTGGGAAACCTGCTGCCTCAAGGCTGCATATGGCCTTCTAGGTCCTCAAGTGTGGTGCTTTGACTGAATCCAAACTTCACAGACTAAATCTCCTTAATAAAAGGATTTGTTCTATAAAGCATGGGCTCAGTCAAAAGGCTGCACCCAAGGACCTAGAAGACTACATGTGTCCTCAAGGCTACAGAGCTTCCCCACACCTGGTTTGAGTAAATCATTTCATCTTTCAGAGACTTAGTTTATCTATTTGCTGAAGGAATGCTTCCTATATACAAAATCTGGCATAGTTAGTGCAAATATTTGAAATGAACCTATGATAGAAAGAAAGAAAAAGGTTTCAAATGAGGAAAATAATTCCCCTTCCTCCATCTATTTCCTGAAATGATGCCACAAAACCCAAGCCATAAACACAAACACACAAAAAAGACCCACACACGTATACATATACACCTATATGTATCTATGGATATACTCACATATCTATCTATCTATCTATCTATCTATCTATCTATCTATCTATCTATCTGTCTGTCTGTCTGTCTGTCTGTCTGTCTGTCTGTCTGTCTGTCTGTCTGTCTGTCTGTCTGTCTATCTCCTCTATCCCTGCTTCTATCTGTATGTCTGTCTGTCTATCTATCTATCTATCTATCTATCTATCTATCTATCTATCTATCTATCTATCTATCTATATCTCCCCTTTTTCTTTTTCTGTCTATCTGTATATCTATCTATCTATCCATCTACCCTGTCTATA
>CM053623.1:189476947-189498273 GCA_028646595.1 Phalanger gymnotis
ATCCATCCATCTATCTATCTATCTATCTATCTATCTATCTATCTATCTATCTATCTATCTATCTATATTATCATCATCACTTGTCTGTCTGCCTGCCTCTCTATATATCCCTGTTTTCATCATCCTGTTAGGTGTAGGTATCTGATATTGTTGTGCCAACATATCAATGATTTAAATTATTATATTTCTGAATTTATTATCTTGGAAAATAACAAATGAAAATTCTCTTCTGAAATAAGAAAAAAGAAAAAAATGTAAACATCTGATTTACCAACATCTACTATCCAACAATTTAGAATTTGTAGCCAATAATACTTTAATGTTTGTGGTTAAAGTTACTATGGTTGTGTCATATTTTACACAAAACTGTTTTCTCCCTTATGTGAAATTAAATGAACATTTTTCATCGTTTTATTAAAACAAAATATATCCTTCTGGTCACTTGGTTTACAAATTTTGGATAATATTTATTGAAATGTAACAGTCTGTTCCCTACAAGAAAGGAAGGGAAAAGAGGATGGGAGGGGAGTGCGGTGACATAAGGGAGGGCAGACTGGGGAACAGGGAAACCAGAATATACGCCATCTTGGAGTGGAGGGGGGGAGGGTAGAAATGGGGAGAAAATTTGTAATTCAAACTCTTGTGAAAGTCAATGCTGAAAGCTAAATATATTAAATAAAAAAAGAAGTGTAACAGTCTGTTAGCTTATACCTCAATTGCATTTTGGGCAGTTTTTCTACTTTCATGCCTTGTATAGACTGGGGATTCCATCTCATATAAGGAATTAGAATGTGTGGAAAAAAAGAAACAAGAAATTTTCCATATTTACTCTTTCCACAGGAGCCAAAAATTGGAAAATAAGGGTGTATCTCCCTATTGGAGAGTGGCTAAATGAATTGTGGTATATGAATGTGATGAAATATTATCACGTCATAAAAAAAGGATGTGATGGATAATTTCACAGGAAACTGTGAAACTCATCTCCTCTCCTCTTCTCTCCTCCCCTTCTCCTTTCTGCTCTCCTCCTCCCTTCCTCTTCTCTCCCCTTCTCTCCTCTCTTCTTCTGTCTTTTCTCTTCTTCTTTTTCCTTATCTTTTATTTTCCTTCTTTCTCTTCCTTGATTTGCCTTCTCTGGAGTTAGGAAGACTTGGTTTGGAATCTAGCCTCAGACACTTACTAGTTGTGCGAGCCTGAACAATTCACTTAAGGTTTACCTACTTCAATTTTCTCAAGTGTCAAGTGAATATAATGATAGCACCAACCTCCCAGGATTGTTGTGGCGATCAAATGAGAGAGTATTTATAAAGTGTCTAGCACAGTGCCTGGCACCAGTAGGTACTTAATAAATGTTTCTTTCCTTCCTTCCTAAGTTTTCTTTTCTCCAAGTTAAATGTCTCTAATTCTAAACTCACTGAACTACAATTTGTAGTTTCCATACTCTTCCTTTTCCTTTTTTTGTGGGACTACATTTGATTTTGAGACTTCTGGCTCCTCCTTAACGTGTCAAAAATGAAATCTATTAGTCCTTTTAGTATCCTAGGACACAGTTCATCAGGGAATACATAGTGGAACTCATACAAGCCAATGAGATTCTGTCTTTTCATCTTCTCCCCAACCTTTAAATCTTTTCACAGCCTAGCTCTAGCTTATCTTCTGAGACTTATTTCATGCCTTTAACATGAACAAGTCCTACAATCCAACCAAAATGGTTTACTTGTTGTTTCCCATACTTGGCATTCTATCTCCCACACAGGCTTCTAAAGGATGTCACATTATGGCACACACCCATGGAATTAAAAACATTTTTTAAGGCAAACATTTAACAAATCATCAATCATAATGTACATTAGTTTTATTCATCAGATTAAAGAAACCAAAAGTTAATTTTTTAATTAACAAATAAACTTTACTTTTAAAATAAAACCTTAAAAATTAGACATAAGATTTAAAACTTTTGCTGTAGTCTAAATATATGCAGTGATATAGTCAAGTTTAATGAGTGAATTATAAAAAAATTTATTAAGCTCTCTCTATATATACATTTTATATATATATTGTTGTGAAGGACTATTTTGTACAATAGGGATATAAACATATAAAAACAACAAGAGCAAGATATTCCTGCCCTAGAAGACCTTCCCTTCTAAGAAGAGAAGGAAATGCATACATGCATATACATATACATACATGTACATGTGCATGTGTATATATGAATATTTATATATACAAATATGCATATAGACATATACATAGATATGCATACACACATATACACACATATATCATATACATACATACATATATATATATATACATATACATCTATATCTATCTATCTATACACACACACACACACCTACCTCTGAATACCCCCTTATTGGGAAACCACAAGGATGGTGAGTTTATATATAGTTCAGTCAATTAATACATCATTTTAGCAGCTAAAGGTACTATAGATATAATTACTGTGCTAAGAGCAAGAAGCAGAAGAGGGCAGATTGGAGAATAGAAGTGGAAGATGACAAACTGGCTTGGGTGCAAGACTGGATTGCTAATGAGATATGAGGGTGATGGTTTGGACTCTGGGTCTAGCTAGTACATACGGAAGGCTAAGTGAGCCAGTCTCTACTCAATCACCAATCAACTGGGTCCTAAGGAGGGCATTCCAAAGATGAATGGATTAAATTTCCTGGAACAAGGGCCACATATTCTGGATGTCCAAGGCACAAAGGCCAAGATGCTAGAGGACGGTAATCCAGGTAGGGTAGATTTAAGGCAGTTGTGGCAGGTAGAAAGCAAGATGGCCTGGGCAGAAGCTGGTTGGCTAATTGAAATGTAAGGAAGCATAACTTTTGTCTTTAACCAGATAATGAACTTCCCCAAACTAACCACAATGGATTAAGTTTCTTCAGGAATGAGGCATTGTTTGCCAGATGCTATGAACTTAAATTCCTTCTTCAGTTTATGCAATTAACTAACACAGCCGACTCTTGTACAAAACCATGAGTGAATGAAAGACCTTTTGACATATTGAATTACTTAAAAAAAAACAAATACTAGTTTTAAAAAGAGTTTCTCACATGAAAAGCTTGTAGTAGGTAACCATGCAAACCATTGAATAGATTCATAATAGGCTGGAAGGTAGAAGGCAGATTTGATTCCTTTAGTTAATCAATCAAATCTGATGGTGTTTATAGTTTAAAACAACACCAACAGCAACAGCAGCAGCAGCAGCAACTGTCTTAATGTTAAAGTAAGCTGACTTTATCTTCCTACTCAAAATGTGTTGGTATCCATTCCATCCTAGTACTATAGATTTAGACCTGGAAAGTTTCTTAGAGGCCAGTAAGTCCAAACCAAAGCACAGAGAGGGATTTGCCCAGGATCACAGACCTCCTTAAGTGTCTGAGATAGAATTTGAATTCATGTTTTTCTAACTCCAGCTTAGTATTATATTCACTGAGTCACTTAGCTGGCTTCTTATATCATCTCTGTCCATATCTAACCTCTGCATTATTCTCATTACAGTCTCAGTTTTACAAGTGTGTTATTCAAACTACTGTACAATATCAGTAACCATTGAACCTAGGAATAGGCAAGATAAAGGAATCATTTAAAATCAAAGTAACACTGAGACTCAAATGTACCATTAATATGAGTAAATATTTCTCTTTTGAATGAATCAACAAGTCATATTTCTACACACATTTTTACATTCCCATTGAAAATAGATTGTAAATATTCTGGGTCCCTTTTTGTAGCCAAAAAATTGTGCATGCTTTTCATTCTTAATGTTATAGTAACCAAGTTAAAATATGGAGCTTGAAGAGCAGTATTCACTTTGTTTTTACTATATGGAAAATAGGGCACATATATGATGGACTCAGATGAACTTAGAAGAGTTAGTTTCATGGATAAAGGTCTCTGGCTTTTATTTTAGCCAGGTAAGTTCTCCTGAAAAAAACTTTTGAAAAGTTTTTATAACCTTTTGAAAAGGTTATAAATTGATGGAGTAGTTTTGTAGGAGCAACTGTTTCTAATATGGATACTCATCTTGTGTTTGACAGTAACTTTTAAGACTTCAACTTGGATCCTCCCAAATTTTCTCTTCACTAGATTCCTTCAACTGACCTTTGTATAGCATGATATCTAGTCTGTTTACCATGCAATTCATCTTCCTCTGGACCCATTCCATTTTGTAAATTTCCTCCTTGATATATGTTACCTAGAACTGAGTATAATACTCCAGATGTATTTTGACTAGGCTTGAACATAATCGAACCCTCATTTCCATTCTTCTAGGCACTGTACTTTGCTTAACACAGCCTAAATTTATGTTATCATTTTTGGCTATCTCATATGTGTTGAATTTGCAACCCATTAAAGTCCCCAAATCCTTTTTCACAGGAACTCTTTTATAGGCAGATTTCCCCTGTTACTCTTGCTGAATTAATCTTCTGAATCTTGCTGTAGAACTTGGAGCATGCTAATTCTAGTGATGTTTCCATTACAGCAGGGGTTCTTAACCTGGTGTCCATCTGCGAATTTATTTTTTTTGCTTAATATTTTGAGAACTGTTTCACACACATGGCTTCCTTTGCAAGCCCACTTTTTTATTTTATGCCTTTAAAAAAATATTCTGAGAAAGGGTGCATAGTCTTCACCAGATTGTCAAAGGGGTCCATGACATAAAAAAGGTAAAAAAAAATCCACTATACTACACTATCTAGGTTTGTGCTGGAGCCAGCTCATACCAGCTTGGGAGAGCCTATTGCTAAATTTTCAGTGTGAGCATTTAAATCTTAGAAATCAGCAAAGGTTACACATCAGGGCTTGATTTGCTAATTACCCGGAATTAAGAAAGTAATGGAGAAAATGTTAATAATGTAGATTAAATTTAAAAGTTTCATGTATACATGCATACAGGTCACCCCACCCCAACTTTTCTGGAGAGCCAGTTGTTAAACATTTACCAACACACCTGTAACTATGACAAACAAAACAAACCTATAATTCATATTGTTTTGGTGCTAGTAATGTGCTAGTATGCTGTGATATATGACATGATACAACATGATATGCTATGAGACATATGTGTGTATATATATAATATATACCATATATACATATATATACACACACACATATATATATATATATATATACATATATACATATACACATAAAGTAAACAAGTGTGACATAGGGACAAGCCCATTATATCTTGAGCTAGAAGACAGAGGCTCGAAAATTGACTCTGGCATTTGCTACCTTAGACAATCAACTTGCTCAATCTGGGCCTCAGTTTAGTAACCTGAAAAGTGGGAAGGTTGAAAAAGATGATATCAAAAGTCACTGCTAGTTCTGTGTTTATTCATCCCCCATAACCAAAGGTATATTTTTAAACCCCTGAATTATATGATTATAGATTTAGAATTGGAAGGGATATTGGAGTTCATTTAGTCCAAACGCTTCATTTTACAGATAATATACTGAGGACCAGAGAGGTTAACCTTTGTTCAAGGTCACACAGGTTAATGGCAGAACCAAAGTTCTTTGATGACAAAATCATTACACCTTCTACTGTGCCACTTTTGAGGTATTCAACAAAGAGCTAAAATTCTTCTAATAGAACAATTCAATCAACTAGAAAACAATCATACTGGAAAATCAGGATCTTTTCAAATCAGCATTCTGATTTTAGGATTGACCCTTTAACTCAAGTCTCTGCTAAAGTACTACTCTAATATCTCATTGTGACATTAAAGTCACCCAGAGTTCTTGAAGGCAATGGCAGAGGAGCCCGAGGTCTCCCAACTTCTGCCAAGATACAAAGGCTTTAAGTATAGGTCTAGGCATAACTAATTAGCCTTTGACAACAGAATTAGGAGAATGATTACCACAGTAATGTAAAGGAAAGCCTCAAGATTCTTCAGCATATTCAGATTAACTAGTCAATCATGGCTTCAGAAGAATGACAATGAAGCATCCCTATTGCCTCTCTGCAGAGAGGTAGTGGACTACAGTTTTACAATATGTCATGCATTGTCAGATATGACCAGTGCACTGATTTGTTTTGCTCTAGTTGGTTGGAAATATATTTATATATATAAAAACATAAATATATTTAGATATATAAATGTACATGTATATGTGTATATTTCTGTTATAAATTATATAAGGCAAGATATATGCAAATACATATATACATATTTATAATATATACATATGTATACATATCACATATATAATATGTGTACATGTATGATAGTATAGCAAAGTTACACTTGATGGTTCTTACCAACATGTACTTCGTCCTCTGGATTGGCGGGCCATTTTTTTGCCTAGTCTCTTATTTGAGTGTAGGCATAAAATCAGAACACATATAGTTAAAAGTGACAATTATCTTCACTGTGAGCTTAAATGGACTTTTGGGTGAAATATAACGGATTTAATATTCATAAGTTACAAAAGGTTGGATGGTCTTGATGCCAACACATATGGAACCATTACATAATCAGACAAGAATACATTCCAACTTTAATATGAGCTTAATTTTTGAATTTTTAAATGGCATCAGTGCAAATTACATGGAAATACCTAAAGCAATTCGAAATTGTTCTTTACACAAGGTAATTTTCCACAAATAGTTATAGAATATTATTGCTTAGTAAGGTCAAACTAGTCCACTGTCATTCTTGATTATGCTTTTCCACATTCCAAATTAACAGGAAATTCACTTGTATTAAAACAATAACTTCTGTTGTTTTCAGAGTCTGATAGCTACTCAGCCATCTGCTCCAGTCATATCTTTGTACCTGGCAATTTAGTTTTAATGGGATGCCTTCGTTAAAACCTGACCCTTTTTCCCTAACAAAAATAAAGAAAGAAAGGAAATTAGCTTTGTGATTTAATTACAGTTTGGTGAAAGCATTAGGTGATGTTTTAACTATGCCGCTTGATCTCTGTTGAGGCTGCTTATTCTTCAACAAACTTAATAAGACCACTGAGTCCCTCTTCTCTGCATGTCTGTTGGTGTAGGGAGATTTCATTTGTGTGCTTTCAATTAATGGTGACTGCAAAAATCTTTGCAAGCCTTTAATTACAATAAACTTTAATGTATGCTTTACCCTACAGTCCAACTGGTATAGGTTTAGAGACAAATATATTCATTCATTGGAAAAATCCCTAGTGATGCAACACTAGCTTTTTGCCCCCTGAAGTATAATGTAGCTTTAGACTTAAAACTTTAGGATAACAAGGTACACATGAAAGACTTAGTTAGTAATGCTAAGGTGATAGATTTGCTATTTTGTAATAATTCAACATATAAAACTTTACAGGGGAAAGACACCTCTAGTTCTATAAACTGGAGGAGGCTGACTGGACATGTTGTTTCACCCTTCTGAGTCTCAACTTCTTTACCTATAGGATGGGAGGATTGTACTAGATCAGAGATCCCCAAACTGATTTGGCCTACTACCCCCTTTAATAAAACTTATTAAGTGCCTCTCTGGAAATCTACCTTCTTTTACTCTTTAACAGTTTTTTTTTTAAATTTGCATCATTTCAAAAAATATAAAAAATATATTTTTTAAATAATGCATCTTTAACTTAATAATTTATTTTAAATTTGCGGGTTTTTTCCTGCATTGAAATTTTGATGATATTGAATCATGTAATCGTATAGTATTGTATTGTAAACAAGTCATTACCTTCACATATTCTTGAAGCTGCATGCTCAGACTGTGGGAGTGATCGACAAAGTCCAGATGTTGTGGCCAGCCACGGTATTACTTTCTTCAGTGGTTCAGCTATGGGATCTTCCTAGTAGTGGTCATCTCATCTGAGAAGCATATTATTAAAGAAATAATCTCCCAGTAGGCAGCCAAATAACTTAGGGACAGTGAAATGCTCAGACTCAGCTAAGATTCTGTCAAGGCTGGAAACATCCATTTCTTAGATTTGCTAGTCACTGTCTTGGGCTCAGAGAAGGAAATACAAAGCTAGAAGACATCCAGGGAGTTGAAGTTCCTGTCTCTAGCCTGCCCCAGCAAGTATAAACTAATTGTTATTGCACATGCATCTCAAGCAAATTACCATTGCTGCTAAGGGAATGAAGAAGAGAGAAATATTCCCTCTCTACCTTTTGTTGTAAGTCAAGGCACTAAGAGAAATCCCCTAAATAGAAATACCTCAAAGAGCTGGAGTTATTTCTCCTCACTCATTTATAGATTGCAGTGTGTGTGGGTCCTCCTGACTCAGTTGCTAATTATTTTCAACACAACTTCCAGTCATTGGGGACCAATTTGTAATTATAGTGTCATCCTGATAAGGATTCCAGGAGCCTGAGGGTATGTACAGTTGAATGGGAGGTGCCTCAGTCCAGCCAATTAAGGACTTCTCTGAGCACCTCCTCAGTGAAAGACATATTTAACTTAATTTAATTTAGGTAATAAACACAAAGCAGTTTGGTCCAATGAATAAAAAGTTGACCTGGGCACTAGAATGATCCTGGGTTCTAGTTCTGACTCATACTGTCTATGAGGTCAAAGGCAAGTGACTCAAATTCTCAATATCTCTTGGAAAATAACTGCATTGAGAGAGAAAGAGAAAAGGAGAGAGAAAAAAGGCAGGGGAGTGGGGAGAGAGAGAGAGAGAGAGAGAGAGAGAGAGAGAGAGAGAGAGAGAGAGAGAGAGAGAGTTTCTTCACTGGGAGCTCCCTATACTAATTAAATCAGAAGAATACCCCACCTTCTGAAAAGAAAAAAAAAAGAACAAGCAACTGTAACATTTAGATAGCATAATTTTGAATCATTAATTTTTTCTTTAAAATGATAAGATCTCAAGGAGCTTGGGTTTCTAAAGCCACGTCCAGCTCTAATATTCTGCATGAGGCCATACGATGAAGTAGTACGAACAAGGAAGACTTGGCCTTAAGTCCCAGGTTTATCCCTTATTTGTTCTGTGAACTGTGAGATATAAATATAATGGGATATTATTGTACCAAAAGACATGACAAAAGGCATAGATCCCGAGAATGCTGAGAAGGATTTCTGGAATGATGCTGCATAAAGTGAACAGAACTTAGAGGGGGAAAAATGAAATAATGATCTCAACAATGCAAAAGAAAACAGCTTTTAAAATCCTAAGACCTCTGATCAATACAGTGACCAATAATAATTTTGGAAGGTGGAATGCTTGCTTTACATCTCTTGGCAGAAGTGAGGGACTAGAGGTGCATAATGAGACATTTATTTTCAGACACAGCCAATGTGTGAATTTGGTTTGCTTAACTGTGCAAATGAGGGCTTATATTTGACAGGGAAGAGTTCTGTGGAAGAGAGTTGTTGAACAGTAATAATGATTAAAGAAAGAAAGAAAAGAAGATTAATGAAACAATTAGCAAAATAGAAAAGAGCAGAAGGAATTTCAGGAGCAGATACATAAAAGCAGGACACCTTTGTTACTCTCAAATACTCAGATGAACCTGCTCCTTCATTAATTTGGGAGATGTCTCCAATTTTGCAGATTGTAGACCATGTATGCCTTATCTATACTGTACTATTCTAGTCAGGCTCCTACCATAAGTTTGCCATAGGACATTCATCCCAGATGTTGGAGTCCTTCCTTGATTTCTCCTCAAGTTTTGGAGGAAGGGGTATCAGTGGAGCACTCTGGCTTGTTCATCCCTGTCATTCCCCATTATTGCCATGTAACCAGTGTCACTTCTCTTCCCATCATATACTTGATAGTGTCTTTTACTCCTCCTCTTTTCTGGAGTTCCTCATTGGTGATATGTTGCAGCCTGCATAGACCCACTATAAGACTCATCATAGCTTCTTATGTTATGCTCATTTTTTTTATTCTTTGTTGGCAATTTTATTCCATGTCTTACTGCCATATATTAATTCAAATAATGTTAGTACTTAAAGCATGGGCCTTGGCTTTTATGGGCAGTTTTGGGTCAGTAAAGGACCTTTAGAATTTCCTAAAGGCAATTCAGCCTGCTCCCTACCCCTTCAATTCTGGCCCCGATTGTTGTCCAGTTCTATTGTTTATTCCAGATATACATACTGATGGTCATGCTTTAAAGGATTCCCATACAAATACCTATGGAAATCTGGGCAATAGACATTCTCCATTTACTTGGTCTTTCCTGTGTGAATGAACAGGGCAAACTTATTTGTGCGATTACAGATCTCTTCCAGGAGGCTGTTAGGTTTTGATACCATTGTACATTAACTACAAACTAGAACATCTGGAGGACCTCACTACCCACTGGGTGACCTGCTTTGACCTGGACTTGGAGTTCTATCTCCTCTATCCTAAAGAAGATTATATTTAATGTGCATATATATATTTCTGTTTCATTCCGTCTCGTATTTATTATCAAAAAGATGCTGAGCATGGTTACTTCTATTGTATTTGCCAAGGAATCTTAAGTGACTGATGTATGGACGAGAGACACCTTGTTGCAAAAGAATCTGTAAGAAGACAATTCATTCTAACAAATTAAAATGAATTTTCGTAATCAAAACTCAATTATCAGACTTAATCTATGCCAGCTAAGTATAATTTTGTTATTATCACACTAAATTTTAAAAACACATAAAATCCTGTAAGTAAGAAAGTACTGGAAGAGAATAAGATCTTCTTTTTCTTTTCTTTATATATTGAAATGTTCATATTGGTTGATGTTTGTCCAGTTCACGATATATTTTTTTTTTGTAAATGAGTACTAGTAACATTCATAGATGTTAGAGATGATTGGGCGTGGGGTGGGAAATGTTAAAGCTTATCTCATCTGACATCTTCATTTTTAGTGTTGGTTATCTGAACCGGGGTCTGAAGAGATGAAGTGACTTGCAGGCCTAAAACCCAGCTCTCTGAAGTGAATTCAATGTTCTTTCCACTAATTGATGCATATAAAATAAGTCAATAAACATTTAATAATTGATAAAATTTATATGTCACTTTAAGGTTTACAAAGTGGTTTGCAAATATTTTATTTTTTACTAAATACTTTTATTTTACATTATATTTTACATTATTATTATATATTACAACAATACATTATTATGGTATGTTATTGTTATTATTATATTATACTTTTATAGCATTTTTTAATTTTATCTTCACAACAATCCTGGGATATTGGTGCATTTATTATCATCATTTTACAGGTAAGAAAAATGATCAGGCAAAGGTTAAGGACTTGCTGAGGTCCCATAGCTAGTAAGTGTGTGAGGTCCAATTTAGGGGTCTCTCTGACTCTTGGTCCAACATTGTAATCACAGCACCACCTAGATGTCTATTAATTAAGCATGGACCATATGCCAGGGGCAGCTAGGTGGCAGAGTAGAGAGAGTTTTGGGTTTGGATTCAGGAAGACTCATCTTCATAAATTCAAATCTGGCTTCAGATACATACTAGCTATATATGGGACTTTGGGCAAGTTGCTTAATTTTGCCTCAGTTTGCTTATCTATAAAATGAGTTGAAATAGAAAATGGCAAATCACTCCAGTAACTTTGCAAAAAAACTCCCCCAAAACCCAACAAAAACAAAAAAAAAAACCCACCACAAACCAAAATGGGGAATCAGACATGATTGATACATCTAAACAACATCTAAACATATGCCAGATACCTTTCAAAACACTGGTAATATGGGGAAAATCTTATGTACTTCCTGTCAAGTTAGACACCTGGTTTCATACGAATTGCAATTTTCAATATTATATTTATTCTCCTAATAGTCAAGTCACCTCTTTAATCTGCGCAACTATCACTTTCCCAACTAAACAAAAACTAACACAAACTAAGGCTGTTTAAAACAATAAAAGCAAGGGTAAAAACTCCCCAACCCAAATTATACACTACTTAATAGCAGGCCTTTTAATCAAGGTGATCTCATTCTCTTTAAGTACCAACTTAAGTACTTAAATGGTGGTTTACCAAATTGAACTCAATGCCGTATAAGCAGACAGAATTTACATGCTAAACATCACCTTGAGGGTTGAGGATTTGTACAACTTAATAGGATTCTATGAGGAATTTGTTAACTGAAGCTTTGTAAATCCTGCTAAAACAATTTGCTGAATTTGCCCTTTTCAAATGAAGTTTCTGTTGGAACAGGTGTGTACCCTTTTGGTTGGGAGCTCTGAGACTGGATCTGGGCTAATATTAACACTCATCAAAGGCAGTTGAGTTACAGCTCTCTGAAAAATCTGCCTATATTCGACTATCTTCATTGCTTCCTGCATCTCATCTGACCTTGTCCCCACTAAGGAGAAGGATAAGTGGGATCTATATGCCTTGTTCAGTGCTCAGTCTTTTTGTTGGTAGAATCCAGAGGTTTTCCAAATGCAGGGCTGGTTAGTTCACACTTAACAAACCGGTTCTAATTTTTTCTTCTGTTTTAAAGAAGCAGTGGTGGAAAGCAAACTGGGCTAGGGTGGAATTAGGAGATGCGGGTTGGAATCCTTCCTTAGACACTTGCTACCATAGTGACCTTGGGCAAATAATTCAACAACTGTGTGCTACAGTTTCCTAGACTGTGAAATGGGGGTAATAACATTTGTACTACAGAATTCATGTGCTTATTTATTGTATGGGGTACACTTTATGAATCTTAAAGATCAGAGAATTGCAGATTAAAAGCTAGAAGCTGTTATCTAGTCTAAATCCTTTATTTTATAAATAGGAAACTGAGACCTAGAGAAATTAAGTGATATGTCCGAGGTCACATGGCTTATAAGTACAGAGGTGGGGTTCTGTAATAACAATGTTGCTAGCAGCTGCCGTAGCAGTGTAAGACCAATAACACCAGCACACAGAAAGGCTGCCAACACAGGCTCTTCGATCTGCTTTTCTAAGGAAAGCAACTTTAAGAGGTTAACAATGTCAGTTCAATTAAACATACATGTATTATTTACTTAGTTCAATGGGAAAAGATCAGTCCCTTGAACTTCAGGGCAAACAGAAACAGAAATTCCAAGAATACATTATAAACAGAGAAATAACACAAACCAGTCTATCTATAGCAATACCAGAGAAGCACCAATATCTGGGTTATCAAAGCCCGGGAGGCTGTTTCAACAGCTTGCCCAGAGTCTCATCAGTCTTTCAATGAGTGTATGCCCAAAAGTCAAATGCCAACCTCAGAACTCTTATATTTGTTCATGACCCTGAGGGCTGGGGCCAACTTAGCATTTAAGGTGTGAGAAACCAGGGTGTGAGAAAGTTCCTCAACCACTAGCACCACATCGTACACAAATCAATGACTCCCTTAGTTCAGAGAAACACTCCAAGACAAAAAAGATCTCACTTTACTTGCTCCATTTGAACAAAAGCCAGACTCATTAAAGGCACTTGATAGCCTTAACGTCCCAAAAGAGAAGAACAGCAAAAATCCTGCTCTGATTAGCATTACAGATTCTAACCTAGCTTGTCTGACTCTAAAGTTTTTGCTCTTTCTATTTCACTGTGATGCATCTTATGGAAAGAGTAATTGTGATTTATTGATGCAAGGATAAGTGAAAAACCAACAGACACTTGAAATCTCTTTGGGAGAAAAGAGAGAGAGACAGAGAGAGAGAGAGAGAGAGAGAGACAGAGAGAGACAGAGACAGTGACAGAAACAGAGACAGAGAGAGACAGACAGGCAGAGACAGAAGTAGACATAGAGATAGAGACAGAGATTGACAGAGAGAAACTGACAGAAATAGAGACAGAGACAAAAGCAGAGACAGAGACAGAAACAGGGAGAAACAGACAGAGACAGAGACAAATGGAGAGAGGAGAGAATCAGAAAGAGACAGGCAGAGACAAAGAGTTGATACCTAGTTACGTTGTACTCTGTACTAGTCAGATCACACCTGGAATTCTGAGTGTAGTGAGAAGAACCTACATGAACAGCAGCATGCCTAGTGCATAGAAAACCAAAGCATAAGCGAGCTCCAAACCATACTATATGACAGTGAGTTTAAGGTATTGAGCACGTTTAAGGTATAGAAGACTGGGAAAAGAGACACCTTAAGTATTTTAAATATTCAAAAGATAATGTGTGGAGCACAGTTGGTGCCTAATAAATGTTTATTGACTGCCTGATAGTTGAAAAACCTCAAAGGGCTAGTAGAGAGGGATAGTCTTGCTTTAAATACATGTCATCTTTTTAAACATTATCAGCCATGAAATTTAGTATCCTTTATTCTCCTTTGCACATTCTTGGATCCTACCAAACCTGTTTTCTTGTTCTTTTTGTCTTTTTGAAGTGCCTCAAACAGGCACTTGGTCTTCCACCTCTCCTGTCTTTATAGGCTGTGTTTCCCTCATCCAGGTCTAGTGTATAGTCCCTCCTCACCTCTGCCAAAGCTTTCTACATGAGGACTTCTCTTGATTCTCCAGCTGCTAATTTAATCCTTTAACAAATTAACATGTACTTATTCTGTGTATATACTTAAACTGTGTCAGTATTTGAGAAAACGTGATAGAATGGAAGTTCCTTAAAGGACAGACTTCAATAGTGTCTTCATATCCCCAGTTACTGGCACACAGTAGGTTCTCATTAAATACTTTATGATTGATCTATTATACTTAGTTTAAATCACTTAATTACTCAGTAGCTCAAGATAGCTTTCTAAATTACTCATAAACTATGGTTCAGTAAGTCAACAGATCCACCAGGGTTTATTAATTACTTATTATGTGCGAAGTATTATTATAGTTACTGGGGATACAAATACAAAAGTGGCTTAATCTCTTCCCTCAATGAATTTATAATCTGCATAAGTAAGATTTCTAGTCTGAGATTTCTTCCAAACTAATGGAATCACAAGTTTAGATGCCTACTTCCCATTTTATTTTATTAAGAATGGTCACGGGAAGGAAAAATAAAACTTATTTCATATGATTCCAGAGCAGATAATAAGGTACAATGAATGGAAGTTGTAGGTAGGCAGATTTTAGGAATATGTGAAAAAAAGAGCTGTCTGGAAACTGAATGGGTCATCAGGTAAGTTAGTAAGTTCCCATTACTGGAGTTGTTCAAGAAAAAGCCTGGATACTCATCTGTCAGAGAAGTTGTAGAGGGGATCAACAAGTGAGATATAAATTGCAATCAATGGCTTCCAATGTTCCTTCCAAATCTTGAGATTTAATGGTATTTTTAGGCTATCATTCTTCTCTTTTCTTTATCTTCAGGGATAACTTAAATACTAAGAGTACTAGAACTGCCATAATTTTCAAAGAATCATTGAATCTTGGTTAGACAGGATATCGGGGACCATTTAGGTGAAACCTAAATCTGCACAGGGAAATGTCTTCATAATATCCTGTACACGTGGTCATCCATTCTTAATTAGAAGACCTTCTATGAAGCAAAACACACTACCATGGGGAAGATAGTGGCTCTACTTCAGGATAGATCTAATTATTAGGAACTTTTTCAAGTCTAGGAATCAAGTCTAAATTTGTTTTTGGGTTTTTTTTTGTTTTTTTGCAACAACGTCCCATTTCTGAAGGTCATTTCTCTGGGGACAAGTATAACAAGTATAATTTCATTTTCATGTGATAGACTTTCAAGTATTTGAAAACTTCTACCATGACTCTTTGGGTCTTTTCTAAGAGAAATGTCCCCAGTTGCCTTAATCTATTCAACTATGGAATGCTTTTCAGTCTCCTTACCATCATAATCATTCTCTTCTGAACATTATCAGGTTTGTCACTGTCCTTCCGAAAGTATGGTACCTGCAAAAGAATACAATTCTCCATATGTGTTCTGACCAGGGCAGAATACAACAGCAGCATCACTTGCCTCATTGTGGATACTATGATTCTCTTAATGCAACCTAAGATGGCAATAGTTATTGTGATTGCCTCATCACATTATTACATTATTGACTAACATTAAACCCGTGATCTGCTAGAAAATCCTCAGATGTTTCTCAGATGAATTCTTATTTAACTGTTCTTTCCCCATTTCGAACATGTGAAGTTAATTTTTGAACTCAGAAATATGAACTTACATTTACTCTATTAGAATCCATGTTATTGGAGTTGGCTCATTATTTTAGCCCATTGAAATCTTTGTGGATCATGAATCTAAAGTCCAACATCTACAGCTATTATTTTCATTAAAAATAGCAATAATGTTTATATAGCATGTTATGGCTTACAAAACATTTCACAAATATCATCTCATTTGATCCTCACAAAAATCCTGGGAAGTAGATGCTATTATTACCCACTTTTTAAAGGCAAGGAAACTGAGGCAGACAGACATTAACTGGCTTGCCGGTGGTCATACAACTATTGCTTGAGAACTCAGGCTTCCTTGACTCTAGGTCCAGCATTCAACTCACTTTGCCACCTACCTGTATCAACCACAAATTTGATAAGTATCCCATTTAGGTCTTATTTCAAATCACAGATAAAAATGTTGAAGAGCACAGGGCCAAATGTAGATCTCTAGGACACACCCAAGAAAACTTTCTATAGGTTCATCAATGACCCTTTGGGGGCCAGTCCTTCAAACAGTTCCCAATCCATGTGAGTATCCTATCACCTAGCCTACCTCTCTTTATCTTGCTTACAGGGCTAGCATGAGACTTTTTAAAAACACTTTACTAAAATCTACGTATATTTTGGCTATAGAATCCTGCTCACTATTTCTCTGGTCAGTCTACCAAAAATGAATCTGGCATGGCCTGTTCTTGAGGAAGCTGGGCTGGTTTTTGTTCATCACTGGTTATTGCATAAGTGAGTAAGTGTTATCTCTTTAATGACACACTAGAATTTTCTCTGAAGTAGAAATCGCAAATTTAAAATCTCAGATTTCTCACAAAGTCAATCTTTCTCAAATTAGAATAATTTCTATAGGACACCCTTGAAGTTTTAGTGCAGTGTTAAGCAACTAAAATAATTAAGCTGTAAGCAATTAAGATGTAGGAATATTCATAAGATGAGGTAAAAATGAATTTTTTCATTTCCCTGACCCCCTCTCTCATTCTCCTGCCAAGTTTTTTATTTATTCAGTCTTTGATTTTGGTTTGCTTCTGCCCAGACAATCTAGAGTGTGGCGTACTTCCCATTCTGTTTGTCTATTTCCTACTGGCAATATCATATATCGGCTTCCTTCCTTCCTGCCTCCTTCATATGCCTTGCTAAGGAATTATATTCAGCTCCTCCAGATCATTATGACCTACACAGCCCACATTCTACAGATCCCTTGGTGGTTGTATTTCTATATCTATCCGGCTGTGCTAAGTGGATTTAATTCATATTTTCTTGAGCAGACTATAAAACAAAAGTTTAATTACTGCCAAAAGAGAACATTGAAGGACATATAAGTTTGACTCTGTGGGAATTTGTGGGGACAAAGGTGTTAGAAACATGCATAAATCAGCACTATGTACTCATTCTATAAGTGTCCTATCCCTAAAACATATTGGACTTTTAAAATTAAATGTCTTTCAAAATAGGTGTGAGCATAACTCAAGTTATATAATTGGAAAAATTCCTATGTGAATACCCTATAGATTTAGCAATAGAACAAACTGATCTTATTTCTTTTTTTTCCCTAGAAAAAGACATATATACTTGACATCTTAATTGTAATGGAGTTACAGATACCTTAGTACGTTATGAGCAGTGATTCATTATTTCATTAGATTCACTCCAAATGACACTTTTATCGGTAGGATTGTAGCTATATGATCCAATAATTTCTATTAAGGCCATTTAGGCTAAATCAAACTCTGGATCTGCAATTTAGATAAACTAACACATTGGTTTATTCCCCTGGTAAGTTATTTACAGTTACATATATGGTTATAAAAGCAGCTTAACTCTCTGCTCAAGGTTTTGTTTTAATGGTGTTCTAAATATTTTCTCCTGGGCAATGAATATACATGTGTATGGTTGCTTTAAAGGATGCAATTGACAAAAGGAAGGCATTATCTCTGAGAATGCTGCCAGCCCTTCTATCTTTGACAGAGCCTAGGAATAGTGCTTAACACATAAGCCATCACTCAACTCCACAAACGTTATTAAGTGATTACTTTGTGACAGGCATTAAGGTCACAAAGAAATGTGACACAATCTCTGCCCTCAAAGAGTTTGCAATATTATAGTGTTGGGGTAGTGTTTATAAATAATGAAAAGAAATAATACTTGTGAAGGCAAGAGAGATCCAGACACAGTACCCTAATTCAATTCAGTTTAGTTTCATTCAACATTAACTTAATTATCTACTATGTTCCAAGATCTACTATGTTCCCATGCCAGGTGTTGTTGCTTGGCCTTTGTTTTCTAAGAGAATCAATGACATCATGGGGTGATGTTTTGACTTCCAGGTTGACAGGATTTAAGTGAGGCACCCCTGCACAAAGTCATCAGCCTCACTCTCTCTTCCAGAGTAATCAAAGTCCAGTGGTGAGACAAAAGTCAGGACAACTGGAAATGGCCTTGATGACCTTGGTGTCTTTGATATCTGACCAAGCTCTAAATATTCCACAGCACCTGTTTCCATCATCTTTATGGCTATTGGAACAAACTGTTCTCATCTATCCATTCTACAGGGGTGGGGGTGGAGAGAGGAGGGGAGTCTTCATATTCTTGGGGTAGACATCCCTTTAATTCACTGATGAGTTTGAGGCTTGTTGGTTACCCTCAACTTGGTTTAGCTTGGTTGCCCACATGGTTTTATCAAGGTTTGGCCACTGTACATGCTATAGCTTCTTGGAGCCACAGGTGAGAGTTGAGTGGTAGGTAGACACCAAAAGTAGATGAGCAGTCCTGAAAAGGGCTTGGCAAATCCTCACACCAGAAGTGCTAGTCTGCTCTGAGAGCCCCATACACCCTAATGCCAGATACTGAGGATGCAAAGACAAAAATAAAAACTGTCCTTGTATGTATTCTACTTGGAAAACAACAACTCTCAGGATAATAAAACGTCTCATGTAGGAGAAGGTAGTAGTTCCAAGAAGTAGAGGTGAAGAGGGACTGAATGTCAAGTATGAGGACAGCCATGGGAATTCATGGAAGTGGGTAATAGAATGTCAACTCTGTAGGTCACTGAATAGTACAGTTTGACTGGGAATTAGAGTATATAAGAGGCAATAATGTGAAATAAGTCTAGGAAGCTTGGTTGGAGCTATTTCATGAAGGACTATAAATGCCCAATGGGGAAGTTTACTCTCTGTTTGGAGGCATCAAGTCTTCACCTAAGTTTGCACAGCACTGGTGCTTTGGGAATGTTGGCTTGTCAGCTATGTATGGGAGGAATTAGAGATGGGAGAAACTGGGGTCAGGGAAACGGATTGGGAGGTTACTGGGATAATCATGTTAGAGGTGATGAGAATGTGCATGAGGACATTTGCCTGGCGAATGGAGAGAAGCGGACAGATAGAGAGAGATATTAAGGAGGTAGAATTTGGAAGACTTGGAATCAGGAGGACATTCTGCCTCAAACACTATGCGCCCACTGGGCAAGTCATTACTTCTTGCAGCTTGTTTCCTCATCTGTAAAGTGGGTAGATATTATCTGTTAATTCTTCAGAGAGTTGTGGTGAAGCTAAAATGACATAATATTTTAAAGTGTATATGAAAGCCAACTATTATGATTGATCTGTCGTCTAACCTGTCAGATCCTTAGTCTACTCATTTGTAAGGCACATGACCTCTAAGTTCAAAAGCCTAGGATCTTTTCAAAGACGCCTATACCTTATTTACAGATGTACTTCAGAGGTGCATCTATCACTGTAAATATTTTTACTCCTGTGATCAAATTTTAATCAAATAGTAATGTCAATAATAAAGCAACATTCCCTTAAACTCGTAAATGTATCTATGGCCCAAATAGCCCCTTCAAAGTTTATGATTCAAGAGGATAAAGGATCACAAGTGAACTAAATTTCAAATTGGTTTCAAAGGTGTCGCTTTATGCCTTTGCTGATTATTTCAAATTTGGCCATTTGCAAAAATATTATAGAACATTTACTGCAAGGTCAAATACTGAAACTAAAGCCGAAATACTTTGGCCACCTAATGAGAAGAGAGGACGCAGTGGAAATGATGCTGATATTGGGAAAGATTGAAGGCAAAAGAAGAAGGTAGAAGATGAGATGCTTAGATAGTGTGATAGAAACAATGAATGTGAACTTGGACGGACTTGGAGAGATAGTGAAGGATAGAAGGTTCTGGTATATTATGGTCCCTAGGGTCATGAGGAGTCAGACTGAACTGAACAACAACAATAACAAAGGGAGGTATTTAGAGAATTGCTTTCAGAGTTTTCTATAAGTGCCATAAACCACTACACTAATATAAAGCACTCCTATTAGCTAAACCCCATAAATTTACAGGAGGTTAAGTTCCAAGTTTTTGAGGATTAATGACTCATTCCCCACTATTTTACAGGGTGTTCCAAAAGTCTTAGTGCAGTTTTAAATCTTTAGTAGCTAAAAATGCAATAAGACCTTTGAGACACCTTATATATGAAGAAAATGCCAAAATCTTTTCCTGATGGATGTAAATACTATCCAATTAATCCTCATTTTGTATGTGGGGATTGATTAATTGATTCTGTGTTTGGGATCAGGGGTAGAGACATGGGGGTTTAGGGAGAGGATGAAGACATTATTTTACAATTGAGAGAGAAGGAAGAAACCCTTTCTGAAATTTCAGCTCCTTAGTTTCTACCCATGCTAACATTTATGTTAATTTTATTCTGCCTTTCTTCCAAAAAGGAAAGGACTCCCTTATCAATCAAACAACCAAATAATAAACATTTATTACGTGCTATGTGGACATTTAAAGACAAAAGTTAAACTAACTTAAAGTAATTTCTATCAAGGAAAACAACATACATGCACGTATAAATACAAGGTAATTTGAGGGGAAGAACTATCAACTGCGGAGATCAGGAAGGGCTTTATGTAAAAGGAGATATCTGAGGTGAGAGTCTTGAAGCAATCTAAAGATTCCAAGAGGAGCGCAGAAAAGGGGAATGCATTCCAAGCATGAGAGGATGACTCTACAAAGGCAAGGAAAGAAAAAAAATGGTAAGTCAACAATCAATTATTCAATTTGCATTTATCAATCACCTACTATTTTTTGAATTTAATCTCATTGCTTTCATTGAACAAAAAAATCTCCCCCACTAAAAAAAGTAAAAGAAAAAAAAACAAACTCTTTTAACAAACACATATAGCCAAGTAAAACAAATTTCTGCAATGAACATCTTCAAAAAACTACATCTTTTTTTGCACCCTCAGTTCATTAACTCTGTATCAAGAGGCAGCATGAGCATTATTGTTTTGGT
>CM053623.1:189498773-189547293 GCA_028646595.1 Phalanger gymnotis
CAAGCTCTCCTCAGTTATATCCAGTTTTTGGAGCCCTGAAGGCTTTGACCTCACCCAGGCTGGGTCTGGGAAAGTTCTCCATCCCCAGGATCACATCCTATACAAATCAATGACTCCTACTTGTCTCAGTGCTGAGAAATGCTCCAAGACAAAAAGATCCCACTTTATCTGCCCCAGAATCATTAAAAGCACTTAAGAGAAGAAAAGCAAAATGTCCCACCTTAATTACTATTACATAATAATGTTAATGTTACACCTAATAGGGCTTAGCACTTAGCAAGATTCAATGACAAAAGCCAAACTCTTCAAGGGCACTTGTTGAACTAAATGTTAAAGAGACAATTTTTTGCCTTATGACACAGACACTAAATGGTAATGCTGAGTATTCTTATTTATTGAGGAGCCAGAAGGAGGGATGACTTATGTATATCTGAGCCAGAATTAAGTATATGTGTATGTGTATGTATGTACGTGTATATACATATATATATATATGTTTATATATGCATATATGTGTGTATATGTCTACATACACATAGCTACCTCTCTATGTTGGCCTCTTGTGTCTTACTTGCAAGGTGGCAAGTGAGACACAACTACTATGATGTGCCAGGTAGGGGGAAGGGGTGCTGCCCAGTCTTCTACCTGCTTATCATGTGTCCATGAGCACATATTACTTTTGCTTCTTGCGTGTTTATTCTGTCCTGCAATTAAGTGAATGAATAATCTGAGAAGAAGTGCTTAGGTGACAGGGACATCCACCAAAGATCCTGGTTGACAAAGTCTATAGCAGGGTTTTAGAGCAGCAGTGGCAAACAACAGAGGATAAAGGTAGAAAATCAGTCTCCACGGTTTCTACATATTCTAGAAAGCCATTGATCCACTTGGCCCAGCTGAGGTCTACACCTAAGAGGAACCTCATAATGATTCCAGGAAGAGAAAAAATAAAGACTTCTGGAAGGAGAACTCAGAAGGAAACCCTTTATCCAGATGAATTTTCTACATGTATGCAACACTATCATTCTATCATTGTACTTTGAGTATGCTTTTCTTAGAGAGTCTGCGTGTACAAGGGGAGAGTATTCTCCTCTATAAGGGGGTTGGTGGGTTAGTTTCAACTATTATTATCACTATGCCTTAATTATAAATTCCTTTTCTAAATGGAGGTGTTTATAAACCACAATACTAGAAACTCAAGAAACCCTCTGTCCTACCACTAGAACCCTGAGGAGAGAAATATTAATGTGCTTTCTAGAGACAAAGCCTAGTAACTCTAGACGAGGTTGAAGGAGTTGGATTTTGGGGATGAGGGAGAGTGATGGTTCAAGGATGACTCTGAGGTTTCAAATATAATACGTATTTAATAAATACTTTTTTATTGAGTTGACCATAGTAATGAAAATCAAATCAAATCAAATCAAAACAAAACAAAACCTCATGAAACAAATATCATAAACCAACAGGCTATAAGGGACAGGTGCTGTTCATGCCATCCCCACATCAGTATTTGATTGACCAAAGACATAGTGTCTATACATGATTCACAATAGTGAATATAAGCTCAGCTTCTTGTTCAAATTTTCTTTTGTGTAGCAACTGTGTCAACATGTGACTGACCTATGGGCTATATTTTCAATCAGAAAGGAAAACCATGCTTAGTTGGCACCTAGATTTTCGCTGGAGTTTCTTAGGTAGGGCTTGACCAAGCTAGACATGAATTCAACTTGCTAAATACACACCATTATAGCAATATACCATCCATTCTGTTTGGGAACTAGTTTAAAAGCTTTTGTAATGGATTTCTCCAGAGGATTTGATGCCTGCTTTGGAACTCACATGGAATGTAATTGCTTCTGTCAAACACTGATTGGAACAATGTAGGAATAAAAGGTGCTGCCGTATCCCTTGTAGAGAAGAACTCGTTCCACTAATCCCCACCAAAGATCGTCATCCATCTGTTTTTAGTTGCTGTGGTCTGTGTGTGTCAGCAGTTTTCCAGACTGTGCACCATGAAATTAACAGCCTAGTTATTGGGTAAAATGAGTGACTAAACTTAGTTAAAATTTACAATTCAAGTTTCAGGTGGGTTTGGAATCATGAGTTTTTGAAGAATTGAAAGAAACTATAATCTCAAGTGATCTATATAAAATGTCCTTCCACTATAAATAATAAATCAAATGTAAGGGTTTGCATTATGTCATGCCCGTGTGGGTTATATATGTCCATATGGGTCTCTCTGGATGGGGCTCTCAGGTAGACATGAGCAGGTATTTCTAGAGTATCCTTTGCCTACTCTTCTCCAAGGGACACTTGCCTCTTCTCTATGATTACCCATTTGAGCCCCCATCAGTTATGTTTTCTCCATTTTAGGGTCCTGGTGCTAGCAGCATGCTTTCGCTAAACTACTTAACATTGGGTAGCTTTTATAAAACAATATTGACTTAAAAGATATAGCAAGAACAAAGGTACAAATATTTTCCCTCAACACCTTGTGGACATAATCCATCCCATACCACACCTTAATCTGGGAGAGGTAAGGGAGAGGTAAGGTCTTCCTTTAAGTACCAAGTAAAATTTCATCTTCTACAGCAAACCCTTCCTAGCCTCTCTTAATTTGAATGCCTTGCCTCTCTGACTTACTTCCTATTCATCTAATATGTAGCCTGTTTGTGTATACTTGCTGCTTATTATTTCCTCTATTAGATTGTAAGATCCTTGAATTCAGGGACTGTCTTTTGACTCTTCCCTATCCCCAGAACTTGGCACAAAGCCTGACACATGGTATTGTTGTTATTCCATCAATTTCAATTATGTCTAACTTTTCCTGACCCCTTTTGGAGTTTTCTTGGCAAAGACACAGAATTGGTTTGCCATGTTCCTCTCCAGCTCATTTTACAGATGAGAAAACTAAGGCAGAGTTAAGTGACTTGCCCAGGGTCACACAGCTAGCAAGTATCTGAGGCCAGATTTGAACTCAGGAAGATCAGCCTTCCTGACTCCAGACCCAGGACTCTACCCACTGTGCCACCTAACTGTCTGCCTGACAGATAGCAGACACTGAATAAGTATTTGTGGAGTGATTACTTGATAGGTTCAATTTAGCTTAATTTCTATACGCCATTTGTCCCGTGAAGTTTATGTCCAAAGGCAACACCAATGCTGGCTTTTGCATGGCTGGAATCCTGACATTAACTAGATAATTGATCCTAAAATCTTCAAAGCAGGACTTGCTGCAACAACATGGGCATGGATTCATGGATTCATGGATTCCTATGATTTATCCTCCCAGCCTTTGAAATGCTCAGTGTTGGAGACTCCACTCTTTGCTCCTAGAACAGAAAAAGATGAATGAAAAGGCCAAGGAAGTCCTGTTTCTCAAGGGGCTATATATATTTTTGGTGGGATAAAAGCCATAGCATCCTAATCCTTATAGCATGCTCTCACAGAACATGGATGACCTCTGGAGCCCTTTCCAGAGAATGTAGTCTACTCTTAGAATCCCAGTTTCATGGCATCTCCCCTTTTCCTCTTCCTCATCTTTCTTCTTCAGCTCCTCCTTATTCTTACCTCTTTCTTCCATAGCCTCTCATATTTCAATTCTGGATTAGGAAATCTCTAAAATCAGGTAAAAGCGCAAAATATCCCTTGTTTAATGGTAGCTTAACAGAATTTTAGTTTGAGGAGCAGGACCAAAATTCAACTGGGGAATCTTGAGGAATTGGACCAAAATTTGTTGAACAATACATCTACCCTAAAAAAAGTAAATCTACAAATTTTAAGGGTTTTCTGTGGTCATCATGCCTCTGTGCTTGCTAAGACTTTTCAAAAGCAATTCCCTCCATCCATTATGTACAAAATTCATTTAAAAGATCAATGGGTTTTCCCTGTAGTGTGCTGTCAGATTTTGTCTTTACTTTATAAAGTACAACAATGTATTTTATATTTTACCCATCAAAGGCTTTTTGTAGATAGGTCTGCTAGAAGGAGTCAGATAAAGGAATCTGGACACAGTAGGATTGAAGGGAGGGTTTAGCCTGCTCCTCTGCTAGGTGCTTTCATCATTACTTACTGTTGGTCTATAGAATGAACAATAAGTGGTCTTGGGATTTTAGCTGTTCTTTGAGAATTGGGGGTTTCAGAGGAAAATATAAGTCCTAATAGGAGAAACCCTTGTAGCCTTTGAAAGTAACTCACTTATATGGCATAAACTTAGCAAGTTGGTGAGAGGCCTTTTATTCAGAATCAAAAACCTACCAGTGAAATAGGAAACATACCCCACATAACCAGGGAATTTCATTCTTATCTGATTTTCTCTGCATTGTTGGAACTTTTCTCCTACACAATTTTATTTGTGTTCCTTGTTTTTATATGATATGCACCATATATGCTACCCCCTGCCTCAAAGTATGCCTTCAGAAGACAGAAAGATAATGCATTTGGTATGGTCAGTCACTGTGGTAAACACTGAGGATAGAGATATAGGCCAAAAACAGTCCTTGCCCTCAAGGTGCTTCTATTTAAATAAAGAAATACAAAAGATAAAGAGGAACTAGGAAAGAGGGAGGAGGTGGAGAAGTCTGGAGGATAAGGTATGGAGTTGGGAAGGAACTGAGAATGTCTGGCCTCATACCTCTAGAATTGGTGATCCATGGAGATTGGGGACTCGCCGATCAGAAGACAGGGCCAAAAGGTGGAGTCATCTTCATGGTGAGAAGGCTGTTGGCATGAGAAAGAGTTGTTATAGACTGAGTAGAAGTAAATGAGAACATTATCAAGCTTAACCAGCTCTCCATGGATGAACAGGGCTTAGAAGATGGAGTTCATGGACATGAAAAAGTACACAAAAATGTTGCATAAGCTGAAGATAATAATGTGTTCTATAGGCCACACCAGATCTGGGATACTGTTTTCTATTTATTACCTTTTCACATTCAAATTGTGTTATCTGACCTGTTGGTTAATATGGTGGTTATCACCACCCCTAAGAAGGTGGTCCAGGAGAATGTATCAAGAGAAGATGCACACTGAACCCAATGAATCAGCTACTGCATTTATGACCCATATAATATGAGGTGGATAGAACAAAAATAGCTATCAGGAAATAAAAACTTGAATCACACACACACATATGTATATGCATTTGCATATGTGTATGTGAATATGTCCACCCATACATAGACATATATACATAGATACACATACCTATCCCCATATCCCCACCCCAACCCCTTACACATCCCTGCCCCTAACCATCTACACACACACACACACACAAACACATTTGCGTATATACACATATACATATGCCTATACACATATACATACATATACATACACATATGCACACACATATATACACCACCTATATGCATGTATGTGCATACAGGTGTATATACATATACATGCACATAGGTATATACATGGATATGTGCATGTATATGTATGTGCATGTATATGTGCATGTATGTATATGTTTATGCATGTGTACGTGTATATACACATGTGTATAGGTGTATATATGTACATGTGCATATGTGTATATATATGCATGTGTGTATATACAAACCCACACATATACATATATACATATGCATGTACACACCCATATTCATATGCACACATATACATATACACACATATATATACGCATGTATACATACACACATACACACATGCACATACATGTACACATGTACATGTATATATACACATATGCATACACATACGCACATATTTCCAATGATCTTAGAAAGATCATGGCAAATGGGAGGGAGAAAGGCAAAAAATATTCCATGTTTTAGAATAAGAAAAGGGTCAGACATATGTCTCCTGAATGACTTGGATGTCTGGCAAAATTCAAGGACATAGTATTAAAATCATTATGTATTAAAAATTAAACAAAGGATGTGGTGATCACCAAAAGGCAGTGTGGCTTCATCCAGGAAAGATCAAACCATGTTGACCTTCTTTCCATTATTTTCTAGAGTTTCTGGCTTGATAGATTAGGGCATGGTATGGACATAACCTACATAATTTTCAGCAAAGCGTTTGAGAAAGTCTTCTATGCTATCTTTCTGATTAGAAGATGATAGAATTAGAAGCATTCAGAAATGGTCGAAAGATGGAAACCCAAAAGTCGATTATAATTGGTTGATATCAAATCAAAAAATGTATATAGAGAAATCATTTCTTAAATGTGTACCATTTTCTGGGGACTATACTAAGTACTGTGAATACAAATGAAAGACAAAAAAATCATACCCTTAAGGAGTTTACATTCTAATGGAAGAAGATGATATGCAAAGAGAACTATTGGAGGGATGGTACCACCATAGGAGCAAGTCTACTAGGTCAAAAAGTCCACAGAGTTGAAGTGGGGAGTAAAGAAGTAAAGTCAGGAGTGAAATGAATACAGCTCAGGAACCTCATGAAATTGTGCTCCAGGTTAAGGACTCACTGATCAGAAAGGGATAGCTGAAGAGTGGAGGAATTTCAGGGTAAGATTGCTGCTGACACTCTAATGGCGTCTCACAGTGATTGGTCTTTGGCCTCTTCTGTTTAACCATTTATAAATGACTTGGTTGAAGATATAGCTGTCATGCTGTTCAGTCATTTTTCAGCTGTGTTCAACTCTTCATGACCCCATTTGGGGTTTTCTTGGCAAAGATACTGGAGTAGTTTGATATTTCCTTCTCTATTTCATCTTACAGTTGAGGAAACAGAGGCAAAAGGGGTTAAGTGGCTTGCCCAGAGTCACACAGCTAGTAAGTGTCTGAGACCAGATTCAAACTCAGGTCTTCCTGACTCTAGGCACAGACCTCTAATGACTGTACCCCCTAGCTGTGCATAGCAGTCATACTAATCAAATTTATAAATAACATGAGGTTGAAAGAAGTAATGGATATGTTAGGTAACAAGTTTAGGATCCAAAAAAGATTTTGGCAGGTTAGAAGAATGCATTAAATTTAACAAACTGAAAATTTAATAGACATAAAACTCTATACTCCCCAAAATCAACCTTACAAGTAAAAGATGGGAAAGACACAGCTAGGCACTTGGCATGAAAAAAGATCTGGAGCTTTAAGTGGACTGAAAGATCAGTATGAATCAACAATGTGAGATGGCAGCCAAAAAGTGAATGTGAGTTTAGGCTGTATCAAAAGAGGCATAGTGACCAAGACTACAGAGTGATAGTTCCAGTATATTCAGCCTTCGTTAGAACATATGTGGAGAATTGATTGATTGAGTGAGTGATTCATTCTGGGTATCACATTTTATTAAGACCATGGCGAAACTAGAGTATGTCCCATTAAGAGTTACCGGATAGAGTGGAAAATCAAGACTATTTCATGTGAGGAGCAATTGAATGGGCAGACGACATTTAGGCTGGAGAAGATTTAGGGAGGACATGATCATGATTTTCAAATATTTGAAGGCCTGATACATGGCAGAAAGATTAGGTATGTCTTGCTTGGATCAAGAAGAGTGCATTATGAATATTGGGGAAAAGCTGCAGAGTGGAAGTCTTTGGTCTAATAAAAAGAAAAACATCCTAACAATAAAGGTGATCCAAAAGTGGGGTTGGCTGCCTCAGGGGAGAGAGAAGTTGCTCCAAGTATACTGTTCTCTTCCAGGAATCCAAGAAATATTTGGACAAGGGATCCTGAAGTAAAGCCAACAAATAATGAAGGTAATAGGTCCCATAAGCTAGGAAGAAAAACACAACCTTAAATGACACACAGACACAATGATGTGTCTTCTTCCCACATCAGGGAGTCAGTCAGTCGATCAACATGCATTTACCAAGTCCTTGCTATATCCCAAGCACTGTGTGTCCCATGGGCTAGAAAAGAGAGTGCTTTAGGGGAGTCATATAAATGAAATTGAAAAGTCAGGTTCAAACTCAGTTCTGAAGAGTTTTAAATTACAGTAAAGCAGTTTATGTATGATCTCCGTAGAGTAATAGAGGGCAATCAAGAACCTTCTGGGAATAGTAATGGGTGCAAAGTCAGTGGGGCTCCATGCTGAGTAAGGTCAAAAAACCACCACAGATGTGACCAATAGTGAGTCTACTAAAAGTTCAACCCAGGGCAACAATTTATAGAGTAGTGTTTGACAAACATTCCCCCTCCATGTTCAGCTGAAGGCAGCTTTGGCCATAGACATTAAGAATGGCAAACTTTTAAGGTAATTAAAGTTGAAGTTGTCCCTTGGTTTTCCTCAAATATTTGGAGTTTAAATAGCCTCCAGTGTCCTATCTTTGCCATCAACCAACCAAAAAGCATTCATTTATTAAGTACTTACTCCATGCCAGACATTGGGCTATATGCTGGAAATACAAAGATAAAAGTAAAAAAAAAAGTCCTTGCCTTCAAGGAGGTTATAGTCTAGTTGAGGGAGACAATATGTATACATATAGGCATGTACAAAATATACAAAATAAATAAAAGGCGATTTTGGGAGGAAGGCACTAGTAGTGAGGGAGATTAGGATTGGCCTCATGTAGAAGGTAGCACCAAACCGAAGCCTTGAAGGGAATTAGGAATTATGAGATGAAGGTGAGGAAGGAGGACACGAGAATACAAAAATATAGAAAAGAGGAAAAGAGTTTGATCACTGGTACCAAGCCCATTTTCTAACTAGGGAGGGGAAGAAGTGTTTTTTGGTGAAAAAGGGACCTTCTCCTTACATCACCAATCTACAGAGATGGTTGCAACTCAGACCTCATCATCATTAAAATTGTTCCACCTCTTTGTTCTTGAAGCCTGAATCCCCTTCTGAAAAATTCCTCTTTGATCATAACCTCCTATCTTTCTTTCTCTCCCTTTACCTCATTCAAAGTACTCTTCATTCTCACTGTGATCTTGACTCTGTCCTTCCTATATAATACATTCTCCCAAGCCATCCTTTTGCTCCCTTCATTTTGACTTTATGTCAACAATTCACTACTCCATTCTTAAGTCCTTAGCCCTCTTAATGGTCTCTCATTCATGCCACACAAATCCCAAGCCCTAGGTCATCTCTCCCAATTTGTATCCAAACATTCTTATATCCCCAATGCCTGGAACACAGCAGGTATTTATTAAATGCTTGGACTTACTGACTGCTGTCGAAGGAAGACCCACAACTCTGGTGACTGGATCTACTCCAAATTTATGTTATTTAATCTCAACTAAAAGCTTACTACATAGTATTCTTTAACTTTCTCTGAATGTCTTATTAGCAGATATCCCACTAAGAGTGTTATTACCTGTATTCTAAATGCCCATGTACTATATACCATAACCACCTCTGGCTCAGCGGTTGATCTTGTCCTTTTCTTAAATGTGAAATTCAAGGCCATCTTTTATGAACTTTCTCATCCCCATATCCTCCACTTTATATCTTTAAAAATTCTTTTATATCTTCACTCACCTTCTCCTTCTATGCTTAATTCTGTGAGGATAAAGTGACCCTTCTCCTTTCCAAGGCTAACTCCTCCACTCACACCTGTGATCCTGTGCCCCTTATCTCCTTATGAAGCTTGCACTATAAATCATTTTCCTGTCTTTCAGCTACAATATTTCCCCATATATAGGCTTTACTTTCAACTTCCTAAAACCATACTTAATTACATCCCATTTTTTTAAAAAAAACTTTCACTTTTAAATCTTGGCTCTGTTACTGCCTGTTTGACCTTGGACAAGTCATTAAACAAACTTTCTTAAGTCTCATATCTCTAATTTCCTGGAAGACCTCTCTACCTAGATATTTAATAGACATCTCAAACTCTATATATCATAAACCAAGCTTACCATCTTTTCTCTAGAATAGCCTTCTCTCCACAATTCTCCATTTCATTTAAGGCCACCATAACCTTTCCATTGGGTTTATAACATCAGAGCATCTTTTACTCTTCCCTCCTCACCCTTACATATCCAATTAACTGACAATTCTACTTTCAGATCTTGTCACCAATTCATCTGGTTCTCTCCATTTACAGTCATTATCCTAGTTTAAAATATAATTCACCTCTTGCCTGAATTAATGGAATAACCTTGTAATTGGTCTCTCTGACTCAACTCTCTGTGCTTTACAATCCATCCTCCACATAGCTTGTCAAGGGGATATCCCAAAAGCCCAGATCTGACTGTATCACTCTCCAACTTAATAACCTCCTATTATCTCTAGGATAAAATATAAACTCTTACCTTTAATATTTACATCCCTTCTTAATCTGTCTCCTGAGTATCTTTTTAGATTTATTTCCCACTCCTCCACTTCACACACTCTATTTTATGGCCCAACAGACCAACTTGCTGTCCCTCACACAAAACCTTCCATCTCCTTCTTCTGTGCCTTAGGCCACACTCTCACCTCTTAGATGCCTAGACTCCTTCAGATGTCAGATCAAGAACCACCTCTTACGTGAAGCCTTTCCTCCACATTGTCATGCCTCACTCCAAATTGCTGTGTAGATATTTTGTATTTATTTATATGTTTGTATTTCATTTCCCCTGATAGAATGCCCTTTGTTTAAATGCTGGGGATATTTTCTCTGTACCTTTACATTCTGTGGTTGGTGGGGTGGGAGAAATATCCCTAGCATCTAGCAGAGTTTCTTGTACAAAACTGATGCTTAATGTATGTTTACTGATTCCTCGATTAGTATGTAAAACTAGTTACAATTTTGATTCAATTCATGCAATTGTTTATTTCCCATTATTCCTCTTCAATAACTCTACAGAGCCAGTGAGATGGTACAGTGGATAGATCACTGGACCCAAGTCAGGAAGACTTGAGTTCAATTTCTTTTTGCAGACCCTTACTAGTCGTATGACATCACTTTTCCTTCTCAGCCTCAATGTTCTCACTTGTAAAATAGCAATAGTAACAGCATCATCCTCCCAGGATTGTTTGGAATATAAAATGAAATAATATTTGTAAAGTACTTAGCACATTCAAAAACATTATATGAATATTAGATATTATTATTGTTATTAATTATTGCCAAATGTCAAACGGCTATTACTATTATTATTGCCAGATGAGTACACTAGCTATTTCTCAACTTCAACATGCCGTCTATTTGCACAGGCTGTCATGAAATACAAACACTTCTGCCTTTCAAAATTCCTATCTTCCTTCAACATTCAGCCTTCCTTGATGATCCCCCTCAGGTATTAGTACCTTCTCCCTTATCAAAATTTCCTTGAGGTCTTTGTTATATCTCTCCTCTGCCTACCTTCACCTCGTATAGAGTATTAGGCTTATTTGTATACCTGTTGTATACCTTCCACCATCCCCTCTCCCCTGAGCAAAATGTAAACTTTTCAAGGAGGGAGCTAGTTGGTTGCTTTGTGTTCTTAACATTTAACAAACACAATGCCTTGCACATTGCAAGTCTTTAATAATTAGATATTAAAGATAATTTATTGAGTCCCAAAGATTCTGAGGTGAGATAAGTATTGCACATCACAACTTTGTTTCCTGATGTTAAAATAACTTTATTGATAGTTCTTTCTTTGTTTCTGTCTCTCTTTCTCTGTCTGTTTGTGTCTGCCTGTCTGTCTCTCTCTATCTCTCTCTCTTCATATATGTACACATATTTTCTCACTATATAGGAAGCTCAGAATGATAGAATTTCAGAGTTGGAAGAGACCTCAGCAGTACCTGGTCCAACACACACTTAATAAAATACTTCCCATAGAATATCTGACAAATGCCATCAGCTTCTGCTTGAAGACCTCTAGTTAGGGGGGACCCCACCCCCTCCCATAGTACCCACTACACTTTTGGATAGTACTGTTTAGGATGGTTTTGCTTACAGTGGTCCAAGATAGCCCTCTCCATAAATTCCATCCATTATTCTTGGTTCTTCCCTCTAGGATCAAACAGAACAAGGCTAATAACTTTCCCATATGAGAGTCTTTTGAGTATTTGAAACTACTATCTCAACCTATATCCTTCCAATATGATTCTATATTATCCATATTTTTTTTTA
Organism: Phalanger gymnotis; assembly: GCA_028646595.1. Lineage (NCBI taxonomy): Eukaryota > Metazoa > Chordata > Mammalia > Diprotodontia > Phalangeridae > Phalanger > Phalanger gymnotis. Next base: position 189,510,757 of record CM053623.1, read on the forward strand.
CAAATTAATTCATTTTTAGTTTTCAACATTTATTTCCATAAGTTTTAAATTTTCTCTGCCACCCTCCCCTCCATCCTCTCCAAGACAGCATGCAATCTAATATAAGCTCCATATATATACTTTCTTATTAAACATATTTCCACATTAGTCATGTTGTATAGAAGAATTAGAATGAATGGGAGGAACCATGAGAAAGAATAAAAACAAAACAAAACAAGAGAGCAAATGGTATGCTGAGATCTGTATTCAGAGTCCATATTTCTTTCTCTGGATATGGATGGCATTTTCCATCATGAGTACCTTGGAGTTGTTTTAGGTCCTTGCACTGCCAGATCTATCAAGGTCAGTCATTGCACAATGTGGCTGTTACTATATATGATGTTCTCATGGTTCTGCTCACTTCACTCAGCATTAATTCATATGTCTTTCCAGGTTTTTTTGAAGTCCACTGGCTCATCATTTTTTATAGCAAAATAGTATTCCATTTATATTATTCATATTAAGAGTTGATGTTTATATGATTTTAGTCTTAGGATCATAGGCTCATAGATTTCAACTGGGACCTTAGAGACCATAATACAACTTCCTCATTTTACAGATGAGATATCTGAGGCCTAGAAATGTTAAGTGGATTGTTCAGGGTCACATAATCAATAATCAATAAAAGTTAGAGGAGGAGCTAGAACTCATATCTTCTAGAATCTGAGTCTAGCTCTTTAATCCATTACACTATGCTAGTGCTTTCTATTCTTATTAGAGAATGTTGTGTATTTTGTTGGACTCACTCTCCTGTACATGAACATAATTAATCTTCCTCTACATTGGAAAAATCAGCAAGGAAAAACAGACATGTTGGAATTTGGGTGAATTTCTCTAAAAAGAAATGAATGAGACCAAGGCCACTCCAGTATTTTCCCTAATATATTCATTTTTTTTTTTACTCAAGGGACTTGAGTTTAGTTCCATGTCTTTTTTTGGTTAAAATTCTATTCAATAATGGTGAGTTTCCAAATTATATTCTTTTTAAAGAGTTATTATACAGCTTTCACTGTAGCTCCTGGCACAGAGTGAATACTCTAAATGCTTATTGAGTCGAGACAACTTCTATAGAGGAATCGCCATTCAATAGAAACTATGGTTCTAACATTCCCTCCAATCTATCAATAAAAGTGAATCTACTATGAAATCAATAAACTGAGTTGAGGGCAAGATAACCTTCATTGAAGTTATTCTTCACAAGTGTATATTACAAATCAAAGGTTCATAGATTTGAAGCTTTAAGCGACCTTAGATGTACAATGTAAATTTTATAGGTGACCTTATAGAGGTCATGTGACCTGCTCAAGGTACCCCAGGAGTAAATAGTACAGTCTGTGCTATAACAATAGCTAGCATTTATACAGAACCTGCTATGTTCCAGGTATTGTGCTAAGAGTTTAAAATATTATCTCATTTGATCCTCCCAACAGAAGGGGCCTGAAGAGATCTTCTAGTTTAGCCTTTTCTCTTCTCTTAAGGGAAATATCATCCAGTGAAACAATTGGACTCCAGGAAGACTAGGTTATTTACATAAAGCAGATCTATAATTAGGACAGGTAGTGAGAAACCTGAAACTTTGTCTAGGATGGAGGAATTGCCCAATGGTAGGAAAATTTGCCCCTTTGTAGGTGGAATATAAAAGGGAAATGATAGGCCATTGTTATGTTTGTCCTTCATTCTCAAAGAGAACCATGACATCGGGGAAATGATGACATGACTTGCAGTTGACTTGGATTTGAACGAGGGAGGGCTGTGCAAGGTCACCAGCCTTACTTTCTCCTCCAGAGCCATCTGGATCCAGTGACCAGATATTTATCAGGACGACTGGAGATGACCCAGGATGCATTGGGAGACCCTGGCCATTTTTTTAGGCTAAGGTCTTTTCAGGTGCTCACTGTGAGTGAGGTAACCTAGGCCATTGTATTTCACTAATGAAGAATGCTGGACCTAGAGTTGTGGTGCTTTTGGGGAAGGAAGATGCTAATGGTGGGGACAGAATGGATTTATGGTCAATGGGGGAGCCAGAGATGGGGAGAGATGAGTTCTGCTGGAGCAGGGGCTTGATTTTCCTGAAAGAATTCTTGTAGTAGCTTTGTAAAACACAAACTCTGACTTGCTTTGAATTAAGGAGGCCTGGCATATGGAAGATGTATAACCCTTTATGTTGACGTTCATTTCTGTAATCTTGTATCCAATCTCTTTTTTTTTGTTGAAACTGCTCTCTCTAAAGTCACCAGTGATGTCTTACCTTCCAAACCTACTGGCTTTTTTTCCCAATTATCTTTTTTGATCTGTATGAAGCCTTTGACACATGGTCATACTTCTGGATACTCTCTTCTCTGGCGTCTGATGACATTACTCTCTCCTGATTCTCTTTCTGTGCATGAGACCATACCTCAGTATCATTTGCTAGGTAGTTTTTCATCCAGGTCATGACCATTTAACTGTAGGTTTCCCCAAAAAATTTGTTTGGTGCTATTTTTTGTTCTCCTTCTACATTATTTTGCTTAGTTGTATTATCAGCTCCTGGATTCAGTTGTTATCTCTATGAAGATGAAACCCAAATCTATATGTCCATTTATAGCCTTTCTATCCAATATTCCAAACTGCTTTTTAGATATCTCAAACTCAACAGGTCCAAAGCAGACTCCTTTCCTCCAAATTCTCCCCGTTTGCAACTTCCCAATTAGTGTCAAGGGCTGCACCTTACTCTCAATTTTCCCAGTTCGTGTTCTTGATATCAGCTTTGACTTTTCTCTTGCGTTCATTTAACCCATTGTAACTGTTTTGCTATTCCTCTCTTGACAACATATCTTGTATATGTTTATTTTCCATTGTACAGCCACCTAAATCACAAGATCTAAATGCCCTAGAACTCAGATTACCTGCCTCAAGGACAGTATTCTTTTCTTATACATTGGATTACTTCTCCTAATTTGGTCTATGGTACATATATATGTGTGTGTTTGTGTGTGTGTATGTGTGTGTGTGCATATACAGGGAGACCGACAAAAGAAAGAAGAGACTGAAAAGATATGGAGTGGAGAAAGAGAGAGAGAGAGAGAGAGAGAGAGAGAGAGAGAGAGAGAGAGAGAGAGAAAGAGAAATTAAATTAAAATTTTGACTTCTAAATTCTTTCTCTCCCTTCCTTCCCATCAAGAATTCAAGCAATTTGATATAGGTTATACATGTACCCTCATGAAAAACATATTTCCATATTAGTCATGTTTTGAAAAAAACCACAAACCAAAAAAAAGAAACAACAATAGCTAAGGCAAGCAATTTGATACAGGTTATACATGTACAGTTATGAAAAGCATATTTCCATATTAGTCATGATGTGGGGAAAAACACAGACCGAAAAAACAAGGGAAAATGTATGCTTCCATCTACAGACTCCATCATTTTTTTTCCTCTGGAGATAGATAGCCTTTTTCATCAAGAGCTCTTTGGAATTATCTTCAATCATTGTATTGCTGAGCATAGCTAAGTTATTCGCAATTGATAACCATACAATACTGCTATTATTGCGTATGATGTTCTCCTGATTCTGCTCACTTCACTTTGCATCAGTTGATATGCATCTTTCCAGTTTTTTTCTGAAATCCTCCTACTTGTCATTTCTTATATACACAGTAGTTTCTATTATAATCATATACTACTATTTGTTCAGCCATTCCTCAGTTGATGGGTATACTCTCAATTACTAATTCTTTGCCACCACAAAAGAACTGCTATAAATAATTTTGTACAAATAAGTCCTCTTCCCTTTTTAAAAATCTCTTTGGGATACAGTAGTGGTATTCTCAGGTCAAAAGGTATGCATAGTTTTGTAGCCCTTTAGCACAGTTTCAAATTACTCTTCAGAATGGATGAATCAGTTCCTAACTCCACCAGAAGTCAATTAGTGTCTCAATTTTAATACATCCCCTTCATGTTATTACCCTCCCCCCACCCCGTGATATTAGATAACCTGACAGTACGAGGTGGTACCTCAGAGTTGTTTTCATTTGCATTTCTATAATCAATAGTGATTTAGAACATTTTAATTTGTATATAGATAGTTTTGATTTTTTCTTCAGAAAACTGCCTATTCATCTCTTTTGACCATTTCTAAATTGGGGAATGACTTGTATTCTTACAATTTTAATTCAGTTCTCTATATATTTGAGAAACAAGGACTTTATCAGAGAAATTTGCTTTAAAATTTCTCTCCTAGGTTTCTGTTTTCCTGTTAATCTTGGCTTCATTGGTTTTGTTCATGTAAAACCTTTTTAATTTAATGTAATTAAATCATCTATTTTATATCCTATACTGATCTCTGTCTCTTGTTTGGTCAGAAAATTTTCCCTTTCCATAGATCTGACAGGTAAACTACTCCCTGCTCCCCTAATTTGCTTGTGGTATTATCCTTTATGCCTAAACTATATACCCATTTGACCTCACCTTGGTATATAGTGTGATATGTTGCTCTATACCTAGTTTCTGCCAAACTGCTTTCCAATTTTACCAGCAGTTTTTGTGAAAGTGTGTTCTTGTCCCAAAAGCTTAGATTTTTAGTTTTGTCAAACACTATATTACTATGGTCTTTTACTACTGTGTATTATGTACTTAATATATTCAGTCAATCCACCATTCTATTTATTCGTCAGTACTAGATTGTTCTGATTATTACTTTGTAATACAGTTTGATATCTGAAACTGCTAAGACACCTTCCTTCACATATTTTCCAACAATTCCCTTGATATCTTGAACTTTCATTCTTCCAGATGAATTTTGTTACTATTTTTTCTAGTTCTATAAAATAATTTTTGGTGGTATGATCAATGTGGTGCTGGATAAATACACTAATTTAGATAGAATCGTTATTCTTCTGTCTCTTGATACTATACAGCAAGACTAGTAAAATGTTAGTATTGAAAAGATGGGCCCAAGAAAATGTTTTTTATAGAGGGGTGCTGAGAGGAGAAATGGAGCTCCCAACTCATTTTATCAATGCAGGTAGTTCCCAGCATGGGAAACCCTTTCACCAATGCAGACTAATCACTCCTTCATAATTATCCTATTGGAGAGTTGTCTGGGAGAAGTTAAGTAACTTGCTTATTGTCACATAGTTAGAGTGTGTGTGTGTGTGTGTGTGTGTGTGTGTGTGTGTGTGTTGGATTCTGAGTCAATGTTTTCCTAACTCGAAGTTCAACATAATATCCATGGTGACATTCTGTGTTTTGGAAAAATGCTATAATATAATTAAAGCTGAAACAACAAATTTTTAAATTGAAATCTCAGCTCAAATCTGACTTCATATACTTTTAGTAGTGTGGTCCTGGGCAGATCACTTAACAAAGTTTGCTTCAAATAAATGGGGTTGATAACAGTGCTTCCCTCACAGGACTGCTATAAGAATCAAATGAGAAATCTATAAAGTGCTTAGCACCGAGGCTCCTAGCAGGCACTTAATAAATGTTTATTATTTCCCCTTCTTGTATATATTAATAGAAGAATTAGAATGGTGTTTCTTAACTGGATGGGAGTGGAAATAGACTGAATAGACTTACTTCATAAAGCCTTGCACTTGGATGTGAGAAAAGATGACATCATTTATTTCACTAAATTTTCTTTAATAATGTGTTTAAACCCATTCACTCACATAGGAGCCCATTACTCTGAGAAGTTCTCCATAGGGTTTGCTAGATTCCCAAGGGAACATATGGTATAAACAAGGTTAAGAGCTTCTGAATTAGTAGAATGTGTGATTCTACCTCTTTTGTAAAATAGGGTTAAAATTCCTTCTTGATTGTAGCTGGTGGGAGCATCAAAGAACAAAAGATATCTTAGGCTTTAAGGTCATCTAGTCCAAACCCCTCATTTTGCAGATGAGGAAACTGAGGATGAAGAGCTTAAGAGGCACAGGTAGTCTATGAAGGAGCTGGGATTTGAAATTAGACACCCCAACTCCCCCAAATTCCAATCTCTTTCCATTGTACTATGCTAGTAATGAAATTCATGGTATTTGATTTAGTCTCTTGGGCCGTCTAGATGATACTAGAAGTCATTCCAAAAGCTGAAATTGCTGCTCTATTTAATCAAAATTGGGGAAAATGCCTACTACAAAAAGATAACGCTTGAGTGGGAAATTGACATTTTTAGAGAATATAAGGATCCATCTATACAGACAAGATAGTACCTCTTATGTTTAGAAGGATGGGAATAAAATTAGATCTAAATCTTTTTGTATCTAGTATGATGAAAAAGCAGCTTATACATTTCTTTTTATGATCTTAGAAAAATGGATTCATCGCATCATAGATCTGGAGCTAGAAAGGATCTCAGAGGCTATCTAATCCAATTTGTTCATTTTGTAGATGAGGTTAAATGACTTGTGCACCAACACCCAAATAGTGACACAGATGGGATTCAGCACCAAGCCATCTTCAGAGCCATGGATTTCCTACTCCTGTACTGTATATGGATACGTTATTTACAAAGGCGATATATAATAAGATCATAAGATGGCAACATCATAGACTCAGAGTTAGAAGGGACGTTGGAGACACTTTAATTGAACCCTCCTCAGTTTATAGATGAGGTAACTGGAGCTGAAAGAAGAGATGTGACTTGCGGCACATAGTTAGAAAGCCTCAAGGGCAAGGTTTGAATCTAGGTCTTCTTGACTCCAGGACAGTGCTCTGATTTTCTAAAATTTTACTGAGCTCAAAACAAATTTTATTTTATCATCATCGGGTTGTGATTTGATGTTTGTTCTCATTCAATGTTGAGGCCTGCTCACATATGAAAAGTCAGGAGTTAGCACAAAGTTATTATAAAAATATAAACATCAAGAAAAGCATCCCATATTCTAACAATTCTGAGTTACAAGGTTGAATATGTATGTTTATTTGTGTGTATACATGTGTATATGCATATATATGTGTATATAGATGTGTGTATCTTTGTATATATTTATATATACATGCATGCACATACATGTAGTATTTATTTCATTCTTATTCAGTCATTTCAGTTGTGACCAACTCTTTGTGACTCCATTTGGGTTTTTCTTGGCAGAGATACTGAAGTGGTTGCCATTTCTTTCTCCAGTTCATTTTACAGATGAGGAAAATGAAGCAAACAGGGTGAAATGACTTGCCCAGGGTTACATAACTAGTAAGTGTTTGAGGCCAGATTTGAACTCAGGAAGATGAATCTTCCTGATTCCAGGCCTGGCAGTCTATCCACTTTACCACCTAGTTGCCACATATATATTTATATATACATGTAACGTATATGTGTGTATAGGTATATATGTATATGTGTAAGTATACAAACAAACATACACATAACACACATATGTATGCATGTTTGTACATATGTGAATGTATGTATGCGTGCGTGGGTGTTTACATGTACGTGTGTATGTATTTATGTATGTGTATGTTTACATAGCCATGATCTGGAGCTGTTATTTCATCAGAATGAGAAACTTAGTGGCTGGAAACTACCTCAACAAATGTATATTGACAATTTCTTTATTAACTTACATTCTTAGAGAATCAGCAGGGGGCACTAAAAAGTTAAATGACTTGCACATGGCAGTTTGGATCCAGGTCTCCCTGACTCCAAGGCCCATTCTTTACTCACTACCACACCCTACTTCTCATTGATATGTGTGTTTCTACATACAGATCCAAATGTGTATACATACACATACAAACAGACACAAATACACGCACAAACAGGTATAACATATCAATCAGAGGCAATGCAGATATTCATGAACACACATTGAGTGTACACATACTGTGCGTATGCATGCATATATATATATACATACATCTATTTATTAATCTATCTATAACATAACGTGGTATGGTGAAGAAAGAACTGACCGACACATACACACATGTATGTATGTCAAGATATCTATTATATTGTTATCTATATTCTTGGAATCAGAAAAAAAAAACCTGGCTTCTAGTTGCCCCTCTCTATAGCTTATTTCTTATTCGTCTGTACAGATGGAGTGTGAGTAAACCTAATTTTTTTTTGGCAGGGCATTTGGGGTTAAGTGACTTGCCACACAGCTAGTACATGTGTCAAGTGTTTGAGGCTGAATTTGAACTCAGGGCCTCCTGACTCCAGGGCCTGTGCTCTACTCACTATGCCACCTAGCTGCCCTAAACATAAATATTTTTGTTCAACCCGTAATGTTCTTGGTTTAAAGAATTCCTGATGAGAAAGTCATTCTCTTGACATAGATTGGCATTTGTTCCTCACCTAATAGCCTTAGAGTTGCCTAGCCCCTTGACAAAGTAAGTGACGTGCCCAGGATCAATCAACTGAGGGTGTAATAGGCAAGATTTGAACCCAGGTATTCATGACTTAGAGGTCGGTTCTCCATTTATTCTGCCAGGCTGTCTCTTTGGGTATGGTGTAGTGGAAAAGCCATTGGCTCCTAAGTAAGAGGACCTATCTTCAAATCCTACCTTTGACACTTTGAATATCACTTTACAAGCTTGGCCCTAAATTTTCCTCATCTATAAATTTAGGAGTTTGGATTAAATCCTTTCTGAGCTCTCTTTAAGTTCTGATCCTATGATATATGACTGATTTTTTGTTCTCTTTCTGTGCCTCTGTCTCTCTCTCCATCTCTCTATGTTTCTGTCTCTATCCATCTGTCTCTCTATATGTAATAGCCAGCTTGTTATCTCACTGCAGTTATTATAAAATTTTTCAATTATAGTTATTTGCTATAAATTTTATAGGTGGCTAGATGATTCAGTGGATAGAGTGCCCAACCCAGAGTCACGAAGACCAGAAATCAAATCCAACCTAAGAAACTCACTAGTTGGGTGTCCCTGGGCCTGCCACATTAAGTCTCTATTGTCCTCAGTTTCCTCATCTATAAAATGGAGGTAATGACAGCTCTTCTCTTCCAGGGTTGTAGTGATTACCAAAGAGATAAAATTTGTAAAGTGCTTGGCAAACCTTAAACCACTACATAAATGCTAGCTACAATATTGCTTAAGCAAGATTCCATGAGGCCATTTGCCCTATATTGCTTGTTTAGGAAAATATGGCTATTGAGATACAGGTATTTTTTTTTAATGTGGGCCTTTATGACTATAGGCAAATTGAGTTGAGTCAAACCATTTGCCTACCTCTATTCACTAGAGCTTATTCAAAATGCAGAGCCATCTGGCTGGGACCCAGCAGAACTGAGCTCACAGCTCAGCTCATATAGTAATTAAAATGACTCAGTGAATAAACTGAAGTAAATTTTTGTATCCCAGAACATTCAGAGTATTTATGGTCATTTGGACGTAGGCAAAGGGTATCATAATGATAGTATTTGAAATATGATCGAGCCTGCTCTAATTCAAAACAATTCTCAGAATTGTCATTATAATTTAAACCTTTAACTCTTATTCATGTGATTAAATAGCAACTGAGTAAATATTGATATACATAATTTTGGGTCCTGAAGGCCAACTATATTTTAGAACATTAACTAAACATGAAAAGGATGGGATAGAGTGTAATAATATATCAAATGATGTATATACAACTACAAGATAAAAATTAAGAAGGTTAAAAACAGAAGGATGGAGAATGATGTAATGTTGCCTTGCTCACAAAAATCCAGTTTCCATGCCAAAACGAGTCCCAATTCAGTCAGATGTGTGTTTTCTCCTGCTTTTAATTTCACAATTCCCATCTAAAATAAAAGAATGGAAAACGAACATTGTGAAGAACTGTACTTTAGCTATGGGAAATCTGAAGCCTTTGTTGAATTTGTTGAATTACTCAATTATTCCAGAAGGTCCTAGAGGGTTTACAAGGGGGTGATGGTAATGAATGAGATGGATGTGATCTTGCAATATGAAAAGAATTTCTTGAAATGGAACATATGGTTTAAAAAGGAATCTTCAAGGAAATAACTGGCATAAACTCCCTTTCTCCTGGAAAGAATCATATTTGCATAATAGATAAATGTGAGCATAGCCATTTGCACTCCGTAAGCAATGTTACTCACGTGGTCCATTTTGATATCCTTCTATGCCCCATCTCCAATCTGGGGTTGAGGAAGGGAATAAGCATTATTAAGTACCTATTAAGTGCCAGGCCACATATTGCCACCTATTAAGTGCTTTACAAATGTTTTCTCACTTGGTCCTCACAATGACCCTGTGACCTTGGTGCTATTATCCTCATTTTGCAGTTGAGGAACCTGAGGAAGTCAGAATTTAAGTGACTTGACCAAGATCACACACCTAGTAAGTGTTTAAAGCTGGAGTTCAACTCAGATCTTTCTGACTCCAGGCTCTCTGCTCTAACTGCTGAACTACCTACTTACCTTTAGCAACTCACCTAGTCTGCTCTTCAGCATAATTGGAAGATGATATCATTTTTATTACCTAAAGACCAACACTTTATATAGAAGGCCAGGGCAATTCTTAACTTTTGTTCATATGATGTTTTTACTTCATAACTTAGCCTGTTTTTTAAATTCTAATTTTTTAAATGCCATATTTTTAAACATCCCATTATTAGCATCATACATTAACAAATCAATTTTAAAATTAGTTCTATAATAATTGCTTTCTCGGTATCACAGAAACAGGTTCCCAAAGTTGGCAGAGACCTTCTGAGTTCATCTAATCTATTTCATATCTCTTTATCTCAATCAATCTCTATGATCTACCTGACAAGTGGTCATTAGGCCTTTGTAGAAGACCTACAGTGAAAGCATCCTCCTATTTCCCAAGGCAATGCACCCCATTTGTACATAGTTCTAAAACTGATAGAAAATTTTCCTTATATCAAGCCTAGATTTGTCTCATTGCAACTTTCACAAACTGCCTTATTTTGTCACAGGACAAGAGACCTAGTCAAATCCTTCTCCCCCATGGCAACTCTTCAATGACTTATGCCCTCAATCCTTCTTTTCACTGGGTTTGATATGTAGTTCCTTTAACCGATCTTCATCTGTCATGATTTTTAGACTCTTGCTTTTTTCCAGCTTTTCATAGCTCATAGACATAGAGCTGGAAGGGACTTTAAAGATTATTGACTCCATCCCATTCATTTTACTGATAAAGGAACTGAGGCCCAGGAAAGTTCAGTGACCTAGCCAAAGTCACATAAGTAATAAGTTCCAGAGGTGGAATTTACATACAAATCCTCTTTGAAGCCAATCAGATAATGAATTTAAGAAGCTTGAAGAAAATGTCTATGAAGTTACTCTTTCTGTGCCTGCTGGGTTGGAAATTTAAGCAATCATCATTAATTTACATCCCTATAAGCTTTCGTGGTTAGAAAGCATTTTCTAATATCTTTAGATCCTTGCAACAGCCATAGAAAGGGTCAATGTAAGTTTCATTCTCTTCATTCCATACATTAGAAAACCGACAATCCCGAAGCCTAGCAGACTTGCTAACCTTGCTAGCTAGGAGGACATAGTAATTGGTAGAGTTGCAAGTTGAACTCTTTGTGATGGTCCCTTCAGTGCCTTTCTTCTCGTATTAAGTTGACTGTCTCAGTGGACTATAATGATGGCGAGAGTCAAAGTTTTCTTTGATTCTGAAATCTCAGGTGGGTGGCTATCAGGGAAAGGCAAAGTAGAAAGTGCTGATATGAATTATTCATCCCTTTAAAAGCTTTTGTGTTCAACTAAAAAAACAGTAGGGAAGAATGAAAGTTCCTTGTTCATGGTTTCTGGCACCTCTTTCTAAAAGGAAGACATAAACATAGTGGCTTTTAGCAATAGTAATTTCTCATTAATTGGGCAATTAGGTGACACAGTGGGTAAAGCACCCTGCCTAGAGTCAGGAAGATCCATCTTCCTCAGTTCAAATCTAGCCTCAGACAATTACTAGTTGTGTGACTCCGGGCAAGTCACTTAACCCCGGTTGCCTCAGTTTCCTCATCTGTAAAATGAGCTGGAGAAGGAAATGGCAAACTGCTCCAGCATCTTTGCCAAGAAAACCCCAAATGGGGTCATGAAGAGTTAGAAACGACTGAACATTTCCTCATTACATTCAAAACTTGCATGCTATATGAGTTTGATTTGTGTATTATTATTATTGTTAATAATAATAAAAATGGTAATAATAATAATAAAATAGATACTTTAAAGGTTAATTGCTCCTTGAAGGAGTAATTAGAAACTCTGCCAGAATAGTAGCAACAAGGATTCAAAGGAGGCAGTATGGTAGAGTAGAGGCCACAGTAGGATGACTTGCTTTTAGATCTGGGCCCTGCCACTTATTACTTCTGTGATCTCGAAAAAATCACTTGGCTTTGCTCACCCTCAGTTTCTTCATCTATAAAGTGGAGTTAGACTAGGTGATCTCTCCAGGTCCATCCAGCTCTAAATTTGTGGTCCAGTGAAGGATTTGTGAAATCTACTTCATGATTTTCAGAGCTAGAAGATGTTCTAGTGACGGTTGTTCCTTTAGTTTACATTTCTCTGTGGATCTTAGACTTGATAGATACATTAATAACAGCTAACATTTATACAACATCTGAAAGTGCTTTGTATATGTTATCTCATTCGATTCTCAACAACAATCTTATGAAGTAGGTGCTAGTATTATCCCCATTTAACAGATGAGGAAACTGAAGTAGGTAGAGGTTAGCTGTTTTACCCAGGATCACACAGCTAGCAAGTGTCTTGAGGCAGGGCTTGAACTTGGGTTTTCCTAACTTCAAAATGCTCTGGCCTCTGCACCATATATGGAGTTGCAAAGTTTCCTAGAGGTCATTGAATCCAAACTCTTTTTTTTAATGGTTGAGGAAACAGAGGCCTAGAGCAATTGTCTTCTGGTCACACAGGTGAAGATAGAGTTGGGATTTGGACCTTGGCCCAAATTCAGAAATCTTCCCACTGTACCACACAGCCTCCTGTTTGTCCTTCTTGACATTTGACTCTTTGTCCGGATGAATATGTGATCAGATCACCAGTCTTTGTGAAAAGAGTGAAAAAATTTTAGAAAGGAATTGCATAGAAATGTCTATATTATCAATCGAAGTACGAAAAATAAATGAGATCATGCAAACTTATTGTGAGCACAGAGTGTTTGTTGCTGTTGTTTTGGTCTTATTATCACCAGCACTTAGCACAGTTTCTTGAGTGCAGTACAATTTTAGCAAATGTTTAATAAATAGAACTGAGGATAAATCAATGCCACCTTCACTTTATAAATGAGAACATTCAGCTTCAAGATCATGGCATTAATAGCAAAGCTAGGAACTAGAAACTACATCCTCTATTCGTGTATATATGTGTGTGTGGCGTATGTATATATGTATGAATGTATGTATGTATGTGTATCTATTTATCTATTCATCTATATCTGTATATAGATATTTATGTATATAATATACACAGAATGCATACAGCACATATATGTTTGTATGTACATTTGTAAACATGTATATTCATATATAACTATTTCCATTATATGTATTTAATCATATGTATTGTTTTATATATTTTGAAGCATTATTCAAAGACATCCATAGGCGTCGCCAGATTCCCAAAAGGTCCATGACACAAACATATTAATAACTTCTCTAAAGTGAAAATTACTGAAGCTATTACTTGCGTATTCCTTGTCTTTTCTGTTGTCACATAGAGTTGAGATGGTAAACAAAAGCACTTCTATTGATTGGACTCAATTACCCACATTTACTTTACCCCCTCTTCCTCTGCACTGGTCTTTGAAAAGTAAGCTATACAGAGTCTTTTTTTTTAAAGAAATCTTCTTCCCCTCCATTGTGCCATATGTTTAAACAATAGTGTGTGTATATATATCTGTATCTATATCTATATCTATCTATCTATATCTATATCTATCTATCTATCTATCTATCTATCTATCTATCTATCTATCTATCTATCTATCTATCTATATTTCCTTTAAAGAATGAACAAAAACACACTTAGATTCCTCTCAAAATTTTTCCGGCTGAGCACATGAAAGGTTTAATTGGAATCCAGAGACAATAGAAGCCTCCTTCTGGACTCTTAGGAACCCTAACCAAGTCAGCTGTGCCTGGTTATTGACAAGTCTATCCAGATTGCTCTGATTTATAGGCACTTTAGTGTTTTCAGTGTTCCAAGGGATGATGCCTCACTGAGGAGGGTCAGGATTGCCCTCTTATTTCTCTGTGCCCCAAAGGAAATCCATTCTCTAAAATGAAAACAAAAAAGCTGAATACTAGGCTACTTTCGTTTATATTTGTCTGCCTCTGATTCTTAGAAAACCAAGAATTTGGGATCCAAAGTTTTCCAAATCTTCACTATGAGGCTAAGTTGGCCATTTGGGTCCAATAATGTATAAAATGAATAAAGAATTATTTGCACAGGCAGAAATAAACATGATTTGGCTTAATAGAATAAAATGTTTATTAAGTGTATACTCTGTTCCAGGTGCCTCACTAAGCACTTTACAATTATTATCTCAAATTCTTTCTGGGAGAATTTTCAAAGGACTAAACATAGCTAAACATTTAACAGAATACTTTAATGCTTCAATGACTCTGTGCTTTCGTTTGTGTGGGTTTTCCCTCTAGCAGTACAGATGGTAACCAATATGAGGATTCTTATCTTTTACAGTTCTTTTGCATATTTTTTGGAAAGTCTTCTCCAGAGGATATACCCCACAGGCCGAAGGCCTTCTTGTAGGATTATTAAAAGAGCACATTTTGAGGGTATCAATGGATCTTAGGGTCATCAGGTCATAGATTTAGAGATAGAAGGAACTTATAAGCCATCAAGTCCATTTCCCCCTCCCCTTTTTTTTCCACAGATGAGGAAACTAGGATCTATCTTTTACCCTTCTCATACCACACGACTAACTCATTGTCCCATCTATTTCTTTTTCTGATCATCTGTTTTCTCTATGATATCTTTATTCCATTTGAGTGTAGGCCACCATTGGAAATGTACTATAGTTTGTGCCTATTATGAGTCTCTCCACTGCCCTTTGAATCACTTACAATTGCTCTGAGATGATACCAGTTAATATCCCTTCAAAATCAATTTTATCATTTGATTTCTCCTCAATGTTAATTAACCAATTGACATCGATTAACTTTTTGCAAAGGGGTATTCATTAAGAACAGGAAGAAAACTCAGTTATATACGAGTCTAGTGATGAAAGAAAAATCTGATTCTGTAAAGATTAATATTGTGTAGGCACCTAGTATATAAGATCTATGAACTAAAGTAAGCTGGATATGTTCCAACAGGAGATGGAAAGATTAAACATCAATGTTTTAGGTGTCAGTGAATCTAAATGGACAGGAATCAGTGAATTTAATTTAGGTGGTCACTAAATATACTACTGTGATCAACAGAATCCCTTACAAGAAATGGAGTGGCCCTCACCAAAGGGTGAGAAAAGCAGTACTGGGGTATAATCTCAAAAATGACACTCTATCTGTTCAAGTCCAGATTAATGTGTTTAACATCACAGCAATGCAAGTTTATGCTCCAAATACTGATGCTAAAGGGGCCAAAGTTGTCAAGTTCTATGAAGACTTACAACATTTTCTGAAAAAAAAAGTCAAAAAAAGAAGTCACGTTCATTATAGGCGATTGGAATGTTGAAACAGGGAATGAACAGAGGTGAGAGAGTATAAAATCAAATTGATGAAAAGATTCAGTGTGTGGAATGAAGGAGTACTGGAAGGAATTTGATTTGAAAAAAAAGATCGTAGAGACATCGTTGAAGACCCTAAGAAACAAGCTAAGGAAGTTTGATCTATCATACAAGCAGGATGGGGCAAATGAAAATTTCTTAGGCTGTGGGAGGAATCATAAAATGAGTGCATTAGGGAGGTTAGTTTGGAAGTTCCATGAAGGACAGAATAGAGAGGGAAAGAGACTGAGGTCAAGGGACCATATGATAGGCTTCAGGATCAACTAAAGGTAATGAGGGCACCTTCCAGAGCGCTTGGAGAAGACAACCACTGTAAAGAAGAAGCATAGACCTGACTAGGCCTTTTTATAAGCAGAGTTATAAGGATAGTGCCAAGCACAGGTGAAATGTGAAATGTCTAATTAGCAGCACTGCAAATTCCTTCATGTTCTGTTAAGGTTAAGTATCAGTCTCCCAGTGTATTATAAAGGTAGTTACACGTTGTTACCCAATCCTATTTGATTTGTTCTGGTAACACATACTTGGAAATATTCTTTGGCGTATCTTCTGTCTGTGCATAGAATATCTTTTTATTCTTCTTTTTGAGGAAACCTAGGTATAAATGACAACCTGAACCTCAATAAAGTTATTTTCAAAGGGGTATTGGAGTGGGGAGCTGACATGACAGTCCAGCAGAATATTGGAATAAAATTTAGTAAGATGAAATTAAATTGGAATAAATATAAATTCTTCCCCTTGGGTATAAAAAATCAACTTCAAACACCTACAATGGGAAATTCATGGATAGATAGCAGTTCTGAAAAAAAAAATTATCTTGGGGTATTAGTGAACTGCTAACTTAATATAAATCACCAGTGTGGTGTGGTAGCCAGAAAAGGTAATGCAATCTTAGGCTGTGTTAAAAGGTGAGGTACAGCTTTTAGTAACAGGAAAGTGATAGTCCCATTGTATTTTGTCTTCATTTCTATGCTCTGGCAGTAGGTATATTTCTTGAAAATGGGGCCTATCACTTTTTCAAGAAGTTTAGCAGCAAAAGGAAGGAGAGAAACAAAATAGTATCTTTAGGACATAGCATCATTGAACAAAGATTTTCTTTTTCTATTCCCCCCCCCCTTAAGATATCGTAGATCTAACTCTTCAGCCTTTTGTACATGTGGCCACATCCATAGCACAACCATGCCAGCTAAATGTCTCATATTAAAAGGTGAAAACGTAAGGAACATTCATTTGTAATTTAGTTTTTTATCAGAATCCAGCAATCATTTTTTCACATGTTCAAAGATTAATTTCTTAATGTTTATTTAAATTTCTTATTTTCATTGATTTTTTCTTGGTGATTCAAATTCCCCTTCCCCTCTTTTTTTCCGAGGTTGATCTAGTCATAGAATGACATCAAGTCAACTAGCTTTTATTAAGTGCTAGTTATGTGTAAAGCACCATGCTAAGCTCTCAGGATAAAAAGAAAGAGAATGGAAAATTTCTGCTCTCAAAGAGCATACAATCTAATTCGGAAGATGATAGTCATTCAACAAGCATTTATTAAGTGCTTACTATGTGCTAAATACTGTGCTAAGCACTAGGGCTACAAAGAAAAGCAAAAGTCAGTCCCTTCTCTCAAGAAGCTTATGAGACTAATATAGGAGATAACAGGTAAGCAATTGTTTTTGTTGGTCAGGCGTTCAGTTGCGTCTGACTATTCATGATGCCATGGACCATATCATGTTTTCCCTTAAATCCTCCATTAGTTCTTATCCTCTCATTATCTCTGTCCTGTTATATATGTATATATATATATATATATATATATATATATATATATATATATACATATATATACACATACATATATATAGTTATATTATTGTTATATGTATATATTTGTTATTTCCATGACGTTATATATCTGTCTTATCATTTGCAATCCCCTTTTCCTTTTCCCTTCAATTTTTCCCAACATCAGGGTCTTTTCTAATGACTTCCATCTTTTCATTACGTAGCCAAAGTATTTAAGGTTCAGCTTCTATATTTGACCTCCCAGCAAATAGCCTGAATTATTTTCTTTATGTACCAACTAATTTGATCTTCTTGATGTCCAAGGGACTCTCAAAAATGTCTTCTCCAAGATATAGAGAGGTTAAACTGGAGATAATCAATAGAAGGAAGGTAATAGCAATAAGGGAGACTTGCAAAGGATTCTCGTAGAAGGTAAGATTTTAGCTGAGACTTCTGGGAAATTGGGAGGCAGAGACAAAGAGGGAGAGGATTCCAGGCATGAGGGATAACCAGTGTAAAAACATGGAGTAGGGAGATAGAGTTTCTTCTTTGAGGAACAGCAGGTAGGCCCATATCACTGGATCGAAGGGTACATGGAAGGGAGTAAGATACGAGAAGACTGGAAAGATAAGAAGAGGCCCAGATTATGAAGGACTTTGACATCCCAACAGAGGATTTTATATTGTATCCTGGAGGTAAGAAGGACCTTAGAAATAATCTAGTTCATTTTTTTTTCATTTTGCAGATGAGGAAATCAGGGCCCAGAGAAGTAAAGTAGCTTACTGAGGTAGCAAACCTGAAGTAGGTCACTGAGGTAGCAAACTACAGAGCTGGGAGTTGAAGAAATGTCTTCTTACTCCAAAGCTAGCACATTTTCCATTGAATCATGATGATAAAATGTGCTTTTTAAAGAATTAAATGACTTTTAGAAATTGCACTATTGATCTAGCAAAGAGGGAATTAAATAGTAAAATTTGTTGCTAATAAATATTAATAATCATAATTAACATTTACATAGTACTTCAAAATTTGTAAAGTACTTAAACATTATCTCATCTGATGTTTACAATAATTCTGTGGGTGAGCCATACAGGTATCTTCAATTTACAGACAAACAAACTGAGGCTACGAACACGTAAGCAACTTGTTATTTGTGTTCATGATACTATTAAATGTACTATTAAAAGTTACTATTAAATGTGAGAGGCAAGAAACTAGGTTTCCTTATTCTAAATCCAATAGGCAGATTGCTTCTGTAGAGTATATTTAATCAGAATGAGAAATTTCTGAAGAGAACAACTTACCATATTTCAATGCCCAAAGGGCTATAGCTATGGAATTCTTTGTGACACTTCTGAGTATAACAGAAGAATGATACCAAGATAAATAGAATTTTACTTTTCCAGAAAACTCCAGGACTTTCCTTGATCCAAATGAATAAGTTTCTCAGAGGTTTGAATGATCATCATAAACCAGATTTGCTTCCCCCTCCTCCCCCCACCCCATTTACTAAATAGATTCCTATTCCCTTAATCTTCAGCACTTATTTTATCCATATGTGAGCCATTTCTCCTTCCTTCCTTCCTTCCTGGCTTCCTTCCCTCCCTTCCGCCCTTCCTTCCTCCTTCCCTCCCTCCTTCTCTTCCTTCCTTCCTTCCTTCCTTCCTTCCTTCCTTCCTTCCTTCCTTCCTTCCTTCCTTCCTTCCTTCCTTCCTTCCTTCTCTAGATTTATGATTTCTTTGGTGAAAGTCCTATAACCTAGAGTCTTAATAAATTTCCAAGGGACATTCAGAGGGAAAGTGATTTTCCCAGGTGAACACAGCCATAATGCATCAGAAGTAAGATTTGAATCTAAGTCTTCTTGATTCTAAGGCCAAGTGTCTAGTGCCAGCTAAGTGACATAGTGGGTAGAGCCCTGGGTGTAAAGTTAGGAAGACTTGAGTTGCAATCGAGTTTCAGACACTTACTAGCTGCGTGACCTTGGACAAATCACTTAACCTCTGCTTGTCTCAATTTCCTCAGCTGAAGAATGAGGAGAATAATAAAACCTGCCTCTCATAGTTGTTGTGAAGATTAAATGAAGTAATATTTTAAAAGAATTTCACACAGTGTCTGGCACATAGAAGTTGCTTAATAAATGTTTCTTTCTTTCTTTATCTATCCATTGTGACAAGCTGCCTCATGTTTCAAAATGACCAACTTGTTATACAGAAGTTGTCTAATTCTAAATATTCAAAAAGTATGACATTATAGAATCATAGACTTAGGTTTCAAAGGGATCTTAAAGGTGATCCAGTCTCGTCCTCTATATATTATAGCTGAGGAAATAAGAGATCGCAGGACTGTACATTTAGAATAGTCTCCAGATCCTCTACGGGGCTTTAGAAGCCATATATCCAGTCCCATCATTTTACAACTGAAGACACTTCAAATCCCTGAGCAGTTTCACAAGAAGAGGCTACTTATCAAAGGTCAAACAGGTTATCTATCAGTGGCAAAGATAGCATTTGATACTCAGCCCCATGGAGGTGAGGTCACTTGTCTATATAATCATGCAAAATCAGAGTCAAATTTGAACTCAGGTTCTTTGACTCCAAATCCTGCTCTTTTTATCTGGCACCACTTAGCCTTAAAAAAGAAATTGAATTTCTTTTCTGTTTTCAATTAGCAAGTATTACTTTTTTTTCTCCTTTCCACTCTATCTCAACTGAGATAGAAAATAAATAGAAACAAAAGCTTTGTAACAAATAGGCAGTTGAGCAAAACACATTTTCACATCAACTGCTTCTATCTTTTGCTCTGCTAAGAATGGATTTTTATTCTTTATTTCAATAGGCAGTTGCATTTTTTCTTACAAACAGGTACAACACATGAGGTGGGTATGAAAGAAGTCAATTTTTTATGTTAAGAGCAGTCAGTCAGCTGCTCATGTCTTTTCATGGGTGATTTCCATTGTAAGGTAATAAAGAAACTGATTTGTATTTGATAAAGAATATGAAGAATTTGTGAGCTATTAGGACAATTTAAAAAATCTAGCTAAGATGGAATCATTTTGGTAATTTCAAACAGAAACAATTATCAAGGATTGCTATAGTTGGCTGCTACAATTACTTCCAGTGCCTGGAAGAGTGTCTGGCACATAGCAGCTACTTAATAAATGCTCTCTTGACATGTACTTTAAACCATTGGCCCTTGATTTACCTACAAGTGACAAGTGGCAGAACTGTAGGATTCTTTGAGAGACTCAAACAGAAATTGTTATAATGAGAAAGTAAGAGGGACAATCCACCAGCAATAGGACTGTTACAATGATCTCATGCAAAATCTGATCCTTAGAGGTCTCTGAAAGGTTTGTTTTGAATCCTAGAAAGAGTGGGAAGGAAACACCTCCAGACTGCCCATCTCTCAGTAATAATGACAACAGAGATAGAAATATTCAAATAGCCAGTGGAAAGTGGTTAGCAGAGGAAGAATCGAATCCTTTTTAGCAATACAACTTATGGCATTTAAAACCTAAGGCAGCTTGCTTTAAAAATAAAGAAAAAAAACTTGAATCAAAAATCAGAATGAATTCTCTTTGAGAAGATCTAAAGCTGCTTGAACATCTGTTTAAAATGGCCCCTGAGGATGTGGTTCGTGTTGCATTAAATGAAGATACTTCAGCTTGGAAAATTATAGCTTCTAAAGGACAGCAAATACCATCTTCCTTCTTTCCAAACCAGGCTTGTCCCAAGGAGCAAAAACCAGATGCAAGCAATTTATAGGCATTTAATGAAAACTTTGTGCAGAGACCCGCAATGGAATTGTGCCCATCAGTCATTATTCAAGCTTGCCTGGAATTTCATTTCTTCTACATTTCCTTTTAAACACTGAGAAATAAGGTGATCAATAAGTTCCAATCATGGTTTCTAAACACCCTCCATTTGCCTATTTTTTTTTCCTGCTGCCTCACAGAAAAAGCTCCATGAAAGGAAAACAATGTTTAAATGACTGGAACATCGTTTTCATCGGTTCTCGCCTTTACAGGAGACAAGATTGCACATGCAAAATGACTTTGCCAATAAGATCGCTATTTGAAAGCTTTTTAAGTCCACTTTGCAAAAAACAGTCCAGCGAAAGCACAAATGAGTAGAGGAAATGAACAAAAAACAACACAAAACAACTCGAGATTGTTTGTCTCATAGCTAAATTTGCAATAGAAAAATAAAATACTAGAATTCTATTTGGTTCTTTATGGATAGAAATTACCAAGAAGATATATATTTCCTCCACTTTTTAAAGTAAGGATTCCAAAATGTCTCATTCCATTTTTTAATACCAGGAGGCATATGCTAATTGTGTATCATCTCTCTTTGATCCTACCATTCCAATCTCAAAGAAAGTTCCAAATCGATATTGACAGCAGTTTTTTTTTTTGAGGTATCTCAGTAGGACTCATCCAGGCCTTCTTTTCCTTTAAGAGACAATTCATGGCCCTGGAGTCAGGCGGACCTGAGTTCAAATCCAGCCTCAGACACTTGACACACTTACTAGCTATGTGACCTTGGACAAGTCACTTAACCCTAATTGCCCTGCCTTCCCCACTCCAAAAAAAAAAAAAGAGTTCAGGCACCATATTCTGCAAATCACCTTGTATTCAATTGCTTTGTATATATTCATATTTTTCACTTCATGTTTACATGTGTAGACATATGTATACTGCCTCTACCGTTAGAACGTAACCTCCTTGTGAGTAGGGAAGGTTTCATTCTTTGTGCTTGAATCCTCAGTGTTTAGCACAATGCCTGGCATTTGGTAGGTGCTTAATTAATGTTTATTGTCTGATTAATCTTCTTCTTATCTTTCCTGATGCCCCCATCAGACACTGTCTTCTATCTTGAACTAATTTGTATTTGATCTTTGTATATATTTGTCTTTAACTTTATGTTGCATATTTTTATATGCAATTATTTTCACCCAATTAGAATATTAAGCACATAAGCTCCTTTTCAGTATCAAGTTTCATTCTTTGCCCTTGTGTCCCTAAAACCTAGCAATGTGCCTAGGACATACTAAGTGTCAAATAAATGATTATTTTGATATATGTTATAAACATAAGATTTCGTAGCATGAAAGAATATCATAATTTGGATGAATGTGAGATAAGGTTAAATTAATTGCCAGCATGCTTTTTCCTTTCATGTTTTCCTTTAGTGATAATTTGGTTATTAACAATGTCTGGGTAGGTCTGAATCTCTGAGGGTGTTTTGAAAAATCATGGAAAAATTGGGCAACATAGGTTTTTCTACTGTATGTCTCAGCAGCAGACAAAATCTGAATTCTAGGATCCAAAAACCTGGGGTGGGTGGGGGATGGAGTTCACTCCTATTTCCTGCCTGGGAAAGGGTGATGTTATTTATCTTGGGTTCTCTAAGACCAAACAACTAAAATGACTCAATTCCATCCCATCCTCAATACCAAGGAAAGGACATTTTGTAGTTAGTTTTCTTGTTATTTCACAAGTCTTTTTCATATAAGAGAAAATATGTAATAGAATTTTTAAATGAACTTGTGATTTCATTGATGCATGCACTCCCAGTGAAGAATTCCTTCTCTCAATGCAAATCAGCACCTATTCTGCCGCTTATTGTTGTAGTCAGGTGTCTGAGGGTGCTGAGAAGTTAAGTCACTTGCCCAGGGTCACACAGACATCATATGTCAGAATTTGAATCCCTTGTACTTTACTGTGAGACTGACTCACAGAATGACCAAGATTAGGAGGAAAGCAGAAAACTGGGAAAGAACATTTACTAGTGTCTCTGATAAAGGCCCAGTTTCTAAAATACATAGAGAACTGAGTCAAATTTAAAAGAATGCACATCATTTCCCAAATGGTCAAAGGATATGAACAGGTAATTTTCAGAGGAAGAAATTAAAGCTATCCATAGTCATGTAAAATACTCTAAATCACTATTTATTAGAGAGATGGAAAAAAAAACAACTTTGAGATACCATATTATACCTATCCGATTGGCTAACATGACAAAACAGGAAAATGATAAATATTGGAGAAGATGTGGGACAGTTGGAACACTAATTCATTGTTGGTGGAGTTGTGAGCTGATCTAACCATTCTGGAGAGTAATTTCGAACTATGTCCAAAGGGCTATAAAAATGTGCATACCCTTTGATTCAGCAATAGTGCTTCTAGGGATGCATCCCAAAGAAATCATAACAATTGGAAAAAAGGTCCCACATGTACAAAAATATAGCACCTCTTTTTGTGGTGTCCAAGAACTGGAAATTGAGGGGATACCCATCAACTGGGGAATGCTGAACAAGTCATGGTATATGAATGTAAAAACCTAGAAAGACTTAGATGAACTGATGCTGAGTGAAGTCAGCAGAACCAGGAGAACACTGTACACAGTAACAGCCACAGTGTGCAAGGACTGATTTTGATAGACTTGGCCCTTCTCAGCAATTCAAGGACCTAAAACTTTTCCAAAGGACTCATGATGGAAAATGCCATCTACATCCAGAGAAAGAACTATGGAGTTGGAATGCAGAGTGAAGCAGACTCTTTTCTCTTCTGTTTTGTTTTGTTTCCTTTCTCATGGTTTCTCCCATTCATTATAATTCTTCTATGCAACATGACTAATGTGAAAATGTGTCTAATAGGAATGTATGTGTTGAGCACATATCAGATTGCATGAGAGTAAGGGGGAAGGGAGAGGGTGAAAATTTAAAAATTATGGAAATGAATATTGAAAACTGAAAATAAATTGAATATTAAAAAAATTTTAAAAATTGAATTAGTATGGATTAACACAAAAAGTATGGTTTAGTAGCAAGAACTCACCTGAATGCTAGGAGGAGCTGAGTTTTAACCTTGCCTCTAACACATGGTGGCTATAAGGGCAAGTCTCCTAACTTCACAGGGCTTAAAGAGACTCTCTAAGATAATCAGGCAACATGCTGATGTTGACTTGCATCTTAGAAGAAGTTCTCTAGTCCAATAAAATCATAGGTGTGGTTTCTATCCCTAAAAATTCAGTGATACCTGCTCCCTTAAGGCTTTTTACCAAATTGAAAGCTCCAGAAACTTTTGAAGTCATTTCCCCTTTGCCCCCACACGAATCTAAGTCTAGTAATGAGGCCAATTGCTTCTATTGTGATACAAGCTCAGGGCAACTCAGTGCCAGATAAACTGGTTTAGCTAACAGATTTAACATCTCTGGGCCTGAGGCAGAGAGAACCTCATTACAATTATGCTTCTGAAATATCTTTCACATCTGCTCCCCATTTTTCATCCCCATTGTCACTGCCAGAATCCAGGCCTCATAACTACTTACTGAGCTCAGTATGATCCCCCCTTCCTGATTTATCTCTCTGCCTCCGGTCTTTTCCCTTTCTAAACAACTTACACATTGCCATCTGATTAATCTTCCATATCAACTCATAGGATCTCAAGGAGGAAAGTGAAATTAGAGGTTATTTGGTCTAAACCTTAATTGAAGCTCTAACAATAAGCAAAACTCTGATCATTTCAATGACCTGATTAAAAAACATAGAGATTTGTCAGGGTCAGTCAATCAAAGGGCAGTGAGATGGCTCATTGGAAAGTACTCTGGATATGGGGAGAAGAAGGCCTGAGGGCAAATAATGCCTCAGAGACTCACTAGCTGTGTGGCCCTGGGCAAGTCACTTAACCCCTATCAGCCTCAGTTTCCTCAATTGTAATATGGGGATAACAATAGCACTTATAGATGATGATCCAATGAGATGATATATGTAAAGTGCTTTAAAAACTTAAAGTGTTTTATACATATTAGTAATTATTAAAAACCTTCTATTGTTCTTCATTGCTTACCAATTACAGACTCAAGTTCTTAGCTCAACAGAGAACCTCCATGGGCTGGCCCAAGTCTATTTTCCAGACATCTCTCAGTGCTCCGTATTCAATATTTTAACCAAACTAACTTATTTGTTATTTCCCAAACATCTCCCATCCTCTATAGTGTCTACTGGAATCAAAAGCCCAACAATTCATGCTATCCCTTACCTTCTATCTCTAGCTGTCAAATCCCACCCATTCTTCAAGCATGGCTGCTTCACTTTTTTTGGGGTGTGTGTGTATGTGTGTGTGTGTATGTGCGTGTGTAATGGAAACCTTTGATAGTCTAGTGACACCAATTTAGTCAATCTCAAAATAATATCTTAAAATACATAAAATAAAACATATAGGATTATAAAGGGGATTATGAATTATATTGGGATACAGTTATCAGCAAATAGAAAACCAAACAAATTCATACATCCTAAATTAACAACCCTTGCTTTGAAGCTTTGATCTACGGTGGTGAGTGTGGTGATATCTAATCCACTGGATGAGAATGTCGGGATACAAAAAGATCTTGACAGGCTAGGGCACTGACTTCGATAGAATAAGATGAAATTGAGTAGAGATAAATGTAAAAGTGTTATTTGCTCAGCTTCAAAAAATAAGCTTCAGTAGTCAAAGGAAAAGGATATATTGTGAGATAGCACTTGTGCCGAAAAATATATGGGGTATTTAAAGGACTTCAAGTTCAATATGATATTTATGTTATAGTATAAATCATTCATTCTTCTGGTTCTGCTCACTACATTTTGAATCAATCTATATCATCTTTCTAGGTCATCTTTTTTCTCATTTCTTACTGCATGATAATATTTCATCATATTCATGTACCATAATTTATACAACCATTCCTCAAATGATAGACATTTCCTTAGTTTCTAGTTTTTTTCTGCCACAAAAGATCTATTAAAAGATTGTATATAGTATTATTTTTGCTCTCCCTTTCATCTCTTTTGGGTGTAGGCATAATAGTAGGCATACCTGAGTCAAAGGGCATGAATGCTTTAGCAAATTTTTTGAATAATTCCAAACTATTTGCCAGAATGGATAGACCCATCATAGCTTCACCAAAACTACATCAATGTACTTGTTTTCCCAATAGTCCTTCTGACATTTGTAATTTTTGTTTGTTTGATTGTTCCTTCCTTCCTTCCTTCTTTTTTCTCCCGTCTTTACTTCCCTCCATTCCTATTTTCCTTTCCACCTCTCTCCTTTTTCTCCTGTTTTCCCTCCTCTTCCCTATTTAGTTTGTATGTGTTTTGTTTATACATAAAATATGTTTATATATACATATATACATACACACATGCACATATGTGTATGTATATATATATACATATATATATATATATGTGGCTGTGTGTGTATGTATAAACATGATTTTCTAGGGGGAAAGTGTCACAGTTCCTTTTTTGTCATTGTACCCATAACATTTAGAATGAGACCTGGCAAATAGCAGGCATTTAATGAATGTATGTTGATTAAATGATTAATTACGTTATTGGAAGTTTTGTAGGAAGTTTTGGGTTTTTTTTGAGGGGAGGCATGAGTTAGATTAGAGAGTCCCATCTAACTCTGAAATTCTGTGATTCTGTAAAATTAATACCTCTGTAATTTCTGGGATCCCCATGCTGATTTTTCCCCTCTTCTGATCTTCTCTAATATCTTTGCCTTTTATATCTCCTAACATTTATCATATTCTGACTTGCATTATAATTTTCACATGAATGTGTTCTTTCCCTTAGTATGCTGCAATCTCCTGGAAGGCAAAGATGATGTTTTATTAATCTATCCCCTACAGTGCCTTTCATATGGTAGGTACTCAGTAAATATTTGTAGAATTGAATTTGAATGTTTAAATGTTTACATGTGCCCTTTTACAGCTTAGTTGTTTTATGTAGTAGTTGGGGGAGATAGAGATTTCATACCTAAGAGACAAGCTAAATCAACACTTTCTTATGCAAGCAACTTATGCCTAGCAAAGGCATATGGTATAATTTGATACAATGGAAAACATTCAAGAATTGTAATCAGAGAACCTGGATTCAAATTCTAGCTCTTCCATTACTATGTGATCCAGGTCAAGTCACTTAGCCTCACTGGGACTCAGTTTCCTCATCTGTAAAATGAGGGATTGGTCTTGATGACTTCTAATGTTATTTCCAATTCTAAATCTATATTCTTTGTGATATGGACTGAGAATTAAAATTAGCCTTTGAAATTAGATTATGAGCAGAAGAACCATTCGTATATTTGTTAATTATTTCAATGAGAGCTATAAGTCCCATTCTATTTTTAGCTCATGTTTATCAGTTAACAAATATTTATCAAATATTTTCTATTTGCAGATTTCTGGTTAGGGCCTGCAGGTGACAAAAAGGCAAAAGAGAAAAGATTATAGATCTAGAAGGAGTCTTGGAGATAATTTAGTCCAAGCCCCTCATTTTACAGATGAGGAAACTGAAGTCCCAAGATGTTTAGTAAATTACGCAGTTAATCTCAGAGATTGGATTGAACTCAGATCCTCTGGTACCAGAGCTCTTTTCACTATACTGAATGGAGAATGGCTGGAAATTGGATTTCTACATGAGAATTTCCCATGGAAGACAATTGAGAGTTGTGAATCTTTTTATTAGGATGTGGAGTGACATATCATGATCATTGATCAAATGAATCATTGACCATTGATCAAATGAAGGAAGGTATCTGCAGTCAAGGGGGGACGCAAGAAAATTGTCTGTACATACTTTTCTAGAAGGAAAAAAGTGAGCTTTGGAGAAAACTTACTAAGAAGATCCCCAGAGACAGAACCTTATAACATAAGGTAAACCAATACACAGTTGTTAGCCTGAAGAGTTAGACAGGAAGGTTAGCAGCAAGAATGACAATACAATGAGAGCCTTAGTTTCAGAAAATATAGAAAGCAAAGAGAATATTTTGCAACCATCAGTGATGGAACCATGTTTGTGTTTCCACCAGTGACCAGTAACAATAGTCAGTATATAATCCAATTAGAAATATACCTCTTAGGTGTTGCCTACACATAAAATAGGCCAGCTAGGTGGCACAGGGTACAGAATTCTGGACTTGGAGTGCGAATGATGAGTTCAAATGTGACCTCAGACACTTATTAACTGTGTAATTCTGGGCAAGTCATTTAACCTTATTTGCCTCAGTTTGCTCATATGTAAAATGAGTTGGAGAAAGAATTGGCGAACTACTCTAGTATATCTGCCAAGAAAACCCCAAATGGGGTGACAAAGAGTCAGACACAACTGAAATAACTGAACAACTACAAAGGTGTAAAACAATGTATTTGGTCCTAGGAAAACAAGAAATAATATCCTAGTCCTTGATCTCAAGGAATTTAGTCTTACATGGAGGTATAGCAAATATATAAATAAAGTAAGGTAACTCACAGGAGATGAAATTTCCTCTAGTAATGGAGGTTGGCAATTTCTATGTAATTTATGGTCTCAGTTATTTTGAGCACTTAGACTTTAAGTGACTTACTAATGGTCAGACAGTCAATATGCGTTAGATATATGATTTTGGTCTCAGGTCTTTCTCACTTTGAGGTCAACTCGCTTTTTTTCTACACCATACTGTACTGCCTCTTCTTGATTGGGGTCAAATATTATAAGGGGTAAATGAGAAATCAGAATAAAATTTCCTGATGTAATGAAAAAAGCATGAGTTGGAGAGACAGTATGGCATGGTAGGTAAAGTGCTGGACTTGGAGACAGGAAGACATCTTCAAATTTCACCCGCAATAGGGTCATTTGTGTGTCTCCCTGCATTAATTGCTCTCTCTCTCTCTCTCTCTCTCTCTCTCTCTCTCTCTCTCTCTCTCTCTCTCTCTCTTTCTCTCTCTGCCTTGGTTTATGTTCCTGTTAAATTAGGAGGTTGGATTATATGATCTCTATGATCCCTTCCAACACTCAATATATGATCCTATGAGTTGTGGTGTTCTGTGACTCACTCCTGAGGCACACCAAGGAAGCCATACATCTACATGATGTTAACAATTGGGAGTTTGCCTTGTCCCTGGCCAGTGTATCCAAGATGTAATAGCATGTCTCCTGAGACTCATAAAATCTTATGACTACTATCCACTTCTAGTGATTCATATGAGGGAAGAATGAAACCGCCAGAAGGAAGTGAGGAATCATTTCTATGAATTATATAGTCATGGGCAAGAAACCAAAAACCCTAGAGATATTGGTGGTTTTGAAGTTTGGAACTTCAGAAGTGAAAGATAAATTTGGAAAGTGAATGAATGGATAAAAGTGGGGTACCAAAGAATAACATCTTAATTTCTGGAATAGAAATTAAAATATGGGAATAATGGTTTGAGATGGAAGTCATCTAACTAGGGCTTATAAAAAATGAAAATTTCATGGAGGCTTCTGGGTTTGATCTAAGGTCCTGAACTGAAAAGAGATGGAAATAGGGAAAACTGCTTACATATATTTCGTAAGTCAAATGCTATAAAGAGTATTAGGTACAACATAGAAAGAGGTAAATCTGAGATAACTAGTAATTTACAAGGGATGAGATTCAAAGACAGAAGTGGTGGTTCATGGCCAAAGATGTCTATATACAAAACAGCCAGAACATAAGTAATTAATTAAGTGAGCTGGCAGTCTTAATTCAAGGACATCTACTCAGTATCACAGCATCACAGAATCTCAAAGTTAAAAGGGATTCAGAGGATATCTAGTCTAACCTCTATGAAGGACCTACTTTATAATCTCAAAGCATCATAGTCTCAGAGCTGGAAGGGACCTAAGAGGCTATCAAGTCTAACCCCTTCATGTTACAAATGGAGAAAATGAGGCATAGAGAGGACAAGTTGGAGATAAATATACAAAAACATAGCTTTTCCCAGCAAGCCATAGTCAATGAAAAGGAAAAAAAAAGTGGAATGTGTTTCAGCAGGGAAAGTGACATGCACAAATAAATTGTTTTTTGATCGGCTGAGATTTCTAAATGAGAAAATATAATGAGAGAGTTACACAAGTCTAAGAACTGAACTTGGGGGCATAGATACATCTATAAATTGGTAATTTGAAGAACATCCACAAAAACAATAAAGGAGTAGTCCAAGAGGTAGGAAAACCAGGAAAAGATATTATGGAAGCCAAAGGAAGAAAGGCTATCAAGAAGAAAGGGAAAGTTGAATGGTACCAATTACTGTCATGGAGGGGAACTCTGAGAAAAGGTCATTGGGTCTGGTCATCAGTTTCATGAATCTAAACTGTGAAGGACCTCTAAATCCCTTCATTTTACAAACTAGAAAACTGAGACCCAAGGAAATGGAATGACTGACACATTTATACAACTGACAAATGTGGGATTTGAACCTAAGTTTTCTGAATCTAGATTCAGTGGTTTTTGCATGGTACATTGAAATAAAATGCACAGAAAGGTACAAAATGGACTAAGATTTCACCCTAAAAATCTTCATTTAGCCCATACAAGTGGGTGACTTCTAAGGTAAGGAAAGAGATAACAAAGGATAGAAAAGTGGAGTATTGAAATCACTGGACCAAGAGTAAATGTCATACCAATAGGAGCAGAAAATCAGGGGAGGAAAAAGGATAGATGAGAAGAATTTCATATTTGAGGAGAGCCATTGATGCATTTTTTCTTTGAAAAATTATTAGATAGTACCCTCTGGATAATTTAGTCTTATAGATCATTGAATGATATTTTCCTACAATTCTCTTATTTTTCTTTCTAGGGTTTTTGATCTTAAGAATGACCAGGGAGAGCTGGTGTACTAAATTTCCAGTAATGTCAATCATGAGCACTTATTAAGTATCTGGTACTATATGTCAGGCACTGTGCTAAGCTAGCGTTTGCATCTTTAAAGATTTTTAAGAAAATCGTTTGATCTTCACATTTTAGAGAATATTTGCATCCATTTCTAAGAATAATAACTACTTCCGGTGCCAAGTGGTGGGACACTGTATCTTCTCTGTCACCCCTAAAGGGCCTCCATTCTCTGGGCTTACATGCATAGGCTGGACAAGTTCAATCCTGGGGAAAGGGGAAAGAAAAGGAAGAAGGATTTATATGCTGCCTATTACATGCAGGCGCTGTAATAAGCTATTTTTGTAAGGATCATTTGATCCTCACAACAACCCTGGAGTATAGGTGCTATTATTAACCCTATTTTAGAGTTGAAGAAACTGAAGCAAATAGAAGTTAAGTTACTTGCCTATGATCACACAATTAGTAAAAGTCTGAGGTAGGATTTGAACTTGTCTTCCTGACTCGAGGTCCAATATTCTATCCCCTGTGTCACCAGCTGCCTTTAGGGTAACCTGATCATCTGATATACCTTTTTTTTTGTACTTTGTCGCCTTATATCCTCACCCCAGGACCCTAGAGAAAATTTCCTTAAGCTTATTTTGGGTTCATATCCAGGGTTGTTTCCAAAGAGGAGAGTAAAATGACACTTAAGGTACAATGTAAACCAGGCATGGGACAGGTATTTATTTCCCACACACAAAAGTAGTCCTTAGGACCAAGTACATATTAGCAGAAAAAATAAATAGGTGGTAAGTAATAACATCTATTATACATGGAGGCTAAAACTTGTACATTAGAACCTGAAAGAATCTGTGGGACTCCTGATTAGGTTAGGTCTATTTTACACTATGCTCTGGCCAGCATTGTTCAACTCTTTACAGCTCTGTGCCTTCTGGGAAGCCAGCCAAGGGCTTACAGAACATTTTACCCTGGATATTGATCGCTTCTTGAGTGCCACACAACTTTTCTTCTGGGAAATGCTGCAATACTTTTCTGATGTCTTTAAGTCCCAACTAAAAGTCCACCTTTATAGGAAGCTTTCCCTAACCTCTCTTATTCTAATATTTTCCTTCTTTTAGTTATTTCCTATTTATCCTTTGTCTATTGATAAATATCTTATTTATTACTTTGTCTATATTTGCTTGTATGCTATCTCCCATTAGAATATAAGCTTCTTGAGGCCAGGGACTATCTTTTGCCTCTTTTTGTATTCCTAGCACTTAGCATTGTGCCTAGCATATAATAGAGGTTTAATACATATTTATTTAATGAATAAATGAATATGATCTTAGCTCAGAGAAGCTGATCTCTTGAACTTTTTCTCTATTTCCTTCCAAAAGATATGATTATGAGGCACCTATGGCTCCAAACACTTCCTCAGCAAGGGAATGTATTTCAATGAAAACCTTCATTTTCCCTTCTGGATAAGAGCAATCTTTTATTTCTTGCCATAATGGTCCCTTCCTTCTTTTGTACCTTGCTTTCTTATGGTAATGCATACTTGCCCAAATTCAATAGAGATTTTTTTATTTCTTTTCAACTTACATCTTGACTGGGTGGAGGTACATCTCTAATTTTGTTGTTCTCTTATTTTTCCTACTCCCATTCGAGAAACTTCCTTCTTTGTCATCAACCAAAAACAAAAACATAAAAACCAAATAACCAAAACAAAACATTGAATCACTTAAAGGGAATGTGGACTTTATTTCATGGAATATTAATTCAATTATTTTCTTTTCAGAGCATCATAGATTTAGAGCTTGAAGGGACATAGGAAACTGTCAAGTCTGATTTCCTCATTTGATGGCTAATGAAAATGTGGCTGGGGGAGGTTAAATGATATATCTAGAGTAATACAGTTAGTAAGTATATCTGAGGCAAGATTTGAATTCAGATCTTCCTGGCTCTGAGTCCCAAACTTTACCAAATGTATTATTTTTATTCATTTACATAACTTATAAAATTCTAATGGTCTATCACATAAGTCCCTTTCCACCTAATGTTTCTTTTTTGTTTTGTTTTTTAAAAATAATATTTTATTTTAATTCCAATTGCATGTTAAAACAATTTAAACATTCTTTTTTGGCAAATTTTGAGTTCCAAATTCTCTCCCTCCCTACCTTCCTCCCCCCTCATTGAGAAGGCAAGGAATTTGGCATACTTTATACATCTAGTCAAGCAAAACATACTTCTGTGTAAGTCATACTGTGAAAGAATACAGACCAAAAAAAGCAACCCAAGAAAACTAAAGAAAAAAGTATGCTTCAATCTATATTCAGGCTCCACCAGTTCTTTCTTTAAAAGTGGACAGCATCTTTAATCATAAGTCCTTTGTCTTGGATCATTGTATTGCTGAGAATAGCTAAATTTTTCACAGCTGATCTTCATACAATATTGTTGTTATTGTATACAATGATGTCCTCGTTCTGCTCATTTCACTTTGCATCAATTCACATAATCCAGGTTTTTTTTTTCTGAGAACATCTTGCTCGTCATTTCTTATAGCCCAATTTTATTCCATCTAAATCATGTACAACAACTTCTTCCAAATGATGGTCATCTCAATTTCCAACTCTTTGCCACCACTAAAAGAGCTGCTATAAATATTTTTGTACACATTGCTCTTTTTCCTTCTTTAAATCTCTTTGGGATACAGACCTAATATTGCTATTGCCTAGTCAAAGGATATGCATGGTTTTATAGCCGTTTGAGTATAATTATAAATTGTTCTACGGAAGGGTTGAACCAGGCTCCAACTTCACCAACAGTACATTAGTATCTTAATTTTCCCACAACTTCTTTGACTTTTGTCATTTATCTTTTCTGTCATATTAGCCAATCTGATAGATGTGGGATGGAAACTCAGAGTTTCATTTGCATTTCTCTAATCAATAGTGATTTAGAACATTTTTTTTCATAAGACTATAGATAACTTTTATTATATCATCTGAAAACTACCTGTTCATATCCTTTGACCATTTATCAATTGATGCATGGCTCTTATTTCTATAAATTTAACTCAGTTTTCTATATATTTGAGAAATAAGATCTTTATCAGAGAAACATCCTGTAATTTTTTTCACAGTAATGATTACTATGTGTTTCCCTCCATTATAATTTCCACATTTATCCTACTTTCTCTCTCCATTCACCCTGTTCGCTCTCAAGTGTTTTGTTTCTAATTTTTACCTCTCCCAATCAGCCCTCTCTTCCAATAACCCTCCCCTTCTTATATCTTCTTCCCCTCCTACTTTCCCGAATGTGTTTGTTATTCCCTCTTTGAATCAATTCCAATGAAAGTAATGCTTAAAAATGGAACACTTCACAAATTTGAGTGTCATCCTTGAGCAGGGACCATGCTAATCTTTTCTGTATCATTCCAATTTTAGTATATGTGCTGCCGAAGCAAGCACTTCTATGTTCTTTTAAAAATATATATTGATCTCAACTTTATTTTTATAAAATAACTTTGTCTTGCCCTAGAAGCATAAAATAATGGATTTTGTTATTTATCTTTTCTTGAATGACTACAAGTCAAACACTTCAATTCTTATTACTTTTCAAGGAAAGACTCAAAATCCTCTTTTTTTTTCTTGTTGAAGGCACATCAAATGATTAGACTTAGTTTTGTGGGATCTCATTTGGGGATATTTCTTGCCCTCCTTTGTTTTGTTTTGCTTTTCGAGGGGGATATTATACCTCAATTTTTTTTTACTTCTTTAAGATAAAGAATAAAAGCCCTTTCCTTGACTGCTTATAAATTTTGTTTTATGGAATTCTGAAGTATAATTATTCATTCAAGTTTTAAGGATGGGATTTTCCTTTTCATCATTCTGTGGGAACAATCAGTACTTTGCCATCTTTTCCTAAACCTTAGAATAATTCACCTATATAATAGCCTAAAATGGATGCTCAGACATTTAAATTAATTATATAATTTCCGAGTTACCAATGATGAATTGTCCTCTTGCATTCTATTTTTAGAATCAGTCCCTTTGGCTCATATAAGGTTCACAGATTCTTTGAAAGCTGTCTTTTGTTTTGCTCTGAGCAAATTTTGCCTCTCCCTGCATTAATATTATTTCACTTTTATACTTTTGAGATTCAAAGGTTTCATTTTCTTTTTCAAGACTGCTATTGCTTTGGAATGATTGTCATGTGTTCTAATTTTCTTGCCCTATTGTTTGTTTATTTATTCTGATAGATCTGATTCATCATTTAACTTCTGACCCAACTCTTCTAAATTTGTTTCTTTTGAATCCTTCTAAAGATTCTTCTCATAGTTTTATTATTTCTGGAGAATTTATATGTTTCATTTTTTTGTTTTCCTTATCTTTTTCTGCTTTTATTTCACTTTCCTTTAAAGCATAATATTCATTCATTGTGTTTTAGAATATTATGGATGCTTGCTCATTTTTCTTTTCTTAAGAGTTCTACAATTACTTTATCTGCCTATATTGGGGTTGGGGGAAGGACTGGGCCTATACTAAACCTTTCTCTCGTGGCCTTTCTGTCCTTTTGTTTTTTCCTTCTATTCTAGGCTTCTCTCCTCACTTTTTAGCTTGGGAGTGCTGCATGATTCAAGTTTAGTAATGACTGTAAGGCACTCTACAAATATTAAGGTGCTGTACAAATGTCAATTATTATTATTATTACTATTATTATTATTATTATTATTAATCAGCCTGTAGTTTCCAGGCCCCTGGTATAGTGAAATCGTAATTCCATACATCTTCAACTACACTCCTGATGAATTCAAGCAATGTTTAAAGAGCAATACAGGTATTCAAAAACTGAACTGAGTGGTGGGAAATGTATACACATACTTTTCTGTTTACTGTATTTCCCCATGTATAAGATGCACCCTTTTTCAAAAAATTTGGGGTCTAAAAACTGGGTGCGACTTATACAGTGGTGGTAGATTTTTTTTTACTTGCATTTCCCACTTTTTCACACTTGTTGTCTTGGCGCTCATTGTTTTGCATTTGTTACCAGTATATTAGGTCACATTTTGCCATGTTCTGCCCAGAAATGGCTTAGAAAAGATTTTCGTACAGTGCTGAATTCAAGTTAAAA
Source organism: Phalanger gymnotis (assembly GCA_028646595.1). Taxonomy (NCBI): domain Eukaryota; kingdom Metazoa; phylum Chordata; class Mammalia; order Diprotodontia; family Phalangeridae; genus Phalanger; species Phalanger gymnotis. The sequence goes on from CM053623.1 coordinate 189,547,016, forward strand.
GTGATCCAGTTTGCAAAAGTGAATGGAAATCATGTTGCTGAACATAAGTTCCGTCTTCCTCCAACTGAGAAAACAATCCAAGACTGGCTACAGGAAGAAGAAACCCTATTGAAAACGCCATGGCAGAAGAAGGCCATGAGAGTAAGCCAGCAAATAGGCCTGATTTAGAGAGGGAATTGAAGATATGGATTGAAGAGCAAAGGGCAATTGGAATTCCTGAGTCCACAAAGATGGTTCAGCATGAGGCAAGAAGAATTACTGATGAAAAAGAAGTCACT
>CM053623.1:189563313-189602810 GCA_028646595.1 Phalanger gymnotis
TACCATCTAATTGACTGTTAGAAGAATGCATCCATTAAAAATACAAACTTTCACAGGGGAGGAACTCATTTTCAATTTCTTTTGTAACTCTTCCAAATGCTTAGAACAGGCACTACATAGAAGGAGTATGAAATAAATACTTTTGAATTCATATTCCTAACAATTTTTCCATTTTTAGAGAAGTTTGCCCTGTGTCTTAATTTTGGAGGTTGAGTGCCACAGAGCTAGTTATAAAATCCTTATCAGTCCCAGAAGTGCCTAGACTTCTTTGAGAAGTGTTATTATAGAATGTTGTTCAATCAGCATTGGCCCTTATCTCTTATAAAAACATGGAACGTCGCCTTGCACTGCCCCATTCCCAACTTATTTCTAGAAGTGCACACATGAATACACACACACACACATGCACACACACACACACACACACACACACACACACAAAGGAGCCATTTAGCACTTCCAATTTCACATGGCTCTGAGAAGTGCAATCTTCTTGACTAATTATAAGTATCATCAACAACATCCTACTATTTCATTATTCTTCCACTTCAATTAATTTGGTCCTGGCAAAATCTTTAGGCAGTTCTCCCAATTCAGCTAGCTATGTAAGGGGTTTAAATAGTTTTAGAGAGGAGATGGTTATCTTCCTTCCCATCCTGCTCATCCTTCTCCTCTTCCTTCTCTTCTTCTTCTTCCCCATTTGGGGGAAGTGGCTCTAAATAAACAAAAATCAAGTTCATGGTTTGTTTATTCTTCTTATATATCCATGACTTCAAGGTTTTGGGTATGTGATTCCTTTTCTTCTTCTTTGACTCAGGAAAGTAAATCATGAACTCCACAGCTGCCTCACACATACACTGTAGTTTTTTTTTTAGTACCTCATCAATCATTTATTCTATTATTCTCTCCATGATGTATTGATCTTTTACTTCAAGATATTTAATTTCTTATAGAGTATTAGGGACTTCCATTGTAGATTTATGGGAAAATGTGGACGCCAATGGCAAGAGTTGAGAAAGCATGGGGAGGTTGTAGCCAGGACTGGTGCAGTGAGCAACCTCAAGAAAATAGTGTAACAAATTAGTCAAAGCATTGGAATATTTAATCCCATGTTATCTCTACTTTCCAAAACATATTCCATAGATAAATTGAGTTACTGCTTTATGTAATAGACTTTTTCTTGGTATTCATTTCTTCATAGAAACATACCTTTCTGAATATGTTGCAAATATATATATATATATATATATATATATAATCTTTGCAACACACACATAAATATATACACACACATTTATAGATATTTATAGATTTATATGTATATATGTGTGTGTGTATCTGTGTATGTGGATTTAGTGAAAGGGCTACACTTGAGGACTTAGAGGGCAATACAGGGCCTTGAGGCCCACAGGTTCTCCACACCTAGTATAAAAGAAGAAGAGAAAAGGGGCCAGGACATAGCATTAGGGGAGACTATCTCATCTGCCTCTTGCTGCCTTTTAATGACTAAACAAGGTAATGCTCATAAAGAGTGTTTATAACCATGGAATGATATAGTCAATGCAATAATCATTTATTAAGTGCCTACTTTGTATAAAACACTGGTTCTTATTACGTTTATAGTATTAGACTGAATATAGGGTAATGTTAAGTCCTTGAGAGCCATATGACATCTTATTCTGAAGCTAATTTTAGTCTGAGTTGGTTTTAATTAGAAACCATCTGGAAAATACATTGAACACAGGTTCTGAACTGAACAAGGAAAGAGATAAGATGCAGAGAATTTCATACAGGAAAGCCAAAGGCATGAGAAAAGAAATTAAAGATTCATTCTAATCCAAGCTGTTCCTAACAATAGAGTTTCATGAATTTCAGAAATCTGTTTGTAAATAACCAGTCATGGACTGAACATTTGGCTTCAGAGCAGACAGTTAAATCTACTGTCTCATCTGAGCATCCCACAGAAAGATGAGGAGAGGAAGATCGGTGATTTGGAAATTAAAAGCACAGTGTGACAACCAGAAATAGTAACACAACCACAGCTGGGGTCATAGATGGAAGTGATCCTCCCACTGTCCTTTGTCTTATACTGTAACATCTGGAGTGTCATATTTAGTTTTATTGTACCTTAGGAGGGAGTTGTGGTGCTTAGAAAGGTCAAAGAGACATAACTTCTGGGTAATTAAATATTTTTACTAATAATGTCATTATTTTAATAAAATGACAGTCATTTGTCTTTCCCTCTCTTATACTGACGACAACCAGGGCAGTGAGCTTATGGTTTTTATGCCTATTGGAAGAGCGGGGTGTTCTTGAGGGTGGCAATCAACTCTGATTTGTTAACATTTAATGAGAGAATAAATACTATAATGAGGGAGTGGACCTGAACTTTGATTAAGTCACTTACTTCTAAGTTACACCTAGCTTCAGGAGATCTACTTAAAGAATTTATCCCCCACCCAAGCCTGCACAGAAGGAAGTTTCATCTTAGATTGGAAGTCTGATCTAGTTGAGTACAGCAGCAATACCCAGAATGTTAGCTGAGAAATTTAGTCCTATCTTCCATCAACCCCATCCTTGAGAGACTGGACATAGAAATGGGACAGGGGAAAAAAAAACTAGAGTATCCCCAATTTTAATAACTGGCTATTAATATGAGAGGGAAATAATCATTTCTTTCAGAGGCTAACGAACTTGAAGTACTTTCTGAGAAGAACCTCCAGGATTATGAGGTGATACCACACTATGCCGTATAAGACTTAATTGATAGAAGTAGGAGGAGAAGAATTGGAAAGAGAATGGAAGATCATAGGATTTAGGTGAGAAGAGACTTTAACTATTATCTCTTCCAAACTCTTGTTTTTAAGGTTAGCTAGTTGAATCCCAGAAACACTAATAGACGCCCCAAATTACAGAGGCAGCAAATAATTCAGCAAGGAAGCAACTCCTACTTGAAATTCAATACTCTTTCCACTTCGTGATACTGCCTCTCCCTTATTCTTGTCTTTAAATATTTGTAGAATTTTCATATCAAAGGGATACACAAAAGAGTACATAATCCATATCAAGGGTTATAGATGTTCTGCTTTGTCTCTGAGGGTAGAAGGAAGACCAATTAGTGCAAGTTTTTTTTTTAATTGATTTGGAATTGTCTCAAAATGGAATGAAGTGATTTGGCAGTGAGGTCCCTGTCACTAGAAGTATGCAAGCAATCTGGATGATCATTAGTAAAGGCTGTTTTGTTTGTGTATGAACTACACTCGTTCATCTTTGTGTTCCCTTCCAAATCTGAGATTTCTTGATTCTGTAATTAAAAGGATCAGGGAAGAAGTGACATTGCTTTTTCCAGGTTCATGAACCACTGCCTGCCACAATACATGTTATATTGGTGCCAGAAGCTAGATATTAACATGCTGTGATCAATCAGTAACATCTTGTTTCTGTGTTGTAAGATTTTCTTGACTCTGAGCGCCCTTTACTGTTTCTGACTGATGCAGAGCCTTGCTGGAATTTGCTCTAACTTGTTTTTAGAACCTATTGTTCAATTTTCAGTGGGATCATTTAACCTCAGATTTTGGCATAGCCTCAAATCAGGGCTTGACTGATTGTTTTGTCGATGGCCTAGACTTAAAAAGAAAACTGTATAATTCAGAAAAAACTTAAAGAGTGTGTGAGAGTATGTGTGCTTTTATTTTTCCTGGAGAGCCCTACTCTTAAATATTTACTAGGATATCCCTGTATAGCTCTATAAAATTGCTTAAACTCAGCAGAAGTGCAGTAGAAGGCTCAGAGAATGAAGTCATCACCAGGCCTGGTGATTACAGGGTCATAATCATGATGACGCCGATTCTGCTGCTGTTGCTGCTGCTGCCAATGGCGATGATAACTGACATTTATATTGCAATTTAAGGATTACAAAATACATTATATCCACTGTCTCATTTGAGGCTCAAAATACTCCTGCTGATAAACAAACCTGCCTAGTCTTAGTACTCTTTCTCTCTCTTCCCTCTAATGTGAAGCCAGTTAAGGCACGTAAGCTGGTCATCAACTTATATGTAAGGTTGGTTCCACCATGATTCCCTTCTATGGCTGAAACCAGTTTGGAAAGCCTTACAACATGACCCCATTCGAGGATGCTTGGATTTCAGCTAGTAGATACCCAACTCCTGTTTTCTATCCTCCTCTTCCACTTCCTGCATTAGTTCTTGAAATAATAAGGGAGTTATTAATCAGGAAAATGATGATTTGGTAGTCAGTAGATATTTTCCATCCTCAGTATCACTTGCCTAAAATTTGTATGTATATGTGTGTGTGTGTGTGTATGTGTGTGTGTTTACTCACAAGAAGGGAGAGAAAACATGTAGGTCAATAAATTTTCCTCCAGGATTCTTATATCCCCTGTCACTACAGGACAGGGCCAAAAATAGGAACTTATATCTCTTTTCCTCCATCTCTCCCAACAAGTGTCGCAAACCACACTCAGGTCAAAGGGTGGTGGTAGGGGCGAGGGGATCAAATTTGGGAGAAGAGTAACCCATTTGGGAAAGACAGAAATGTCATGACACCTTGCCTAAGCCATTTCTGGGAGAGTTGGGATTGGGATGGTGGGGATTGAGTTCAATAGCGCTAGATTCACCCCAGGGTGTCAAAGGATGGTACATAGTTTAATATAGCACATAGAGCACCGTACTTGAGAGGCAAGGGCCTTGTTTTATAATTTTGCTCACTGGGTATGTGTCTCTGGATATATCACTTAAATTCCTTTAGTTTCCATTTCCACATATCTAAAATGGGAATTGTGATAGCACTTACTTCACAGAGTTGTTGTAATAATTAAATGATATATTTTATATAAAATACTCTAAAGACCTTGAAGACTATTAAATGTGACTTATTTTTATCTCATTCTCATTTTTTCTTTCATCGGGGTCCAGATAGAAATCGTCTTGGAACAAGTCTTCTGTTATTATTCTTTGATCTTTAATGTTTTATGGACAATACCATAGGTGAACAATGCAACTGCTTTTTGTATTAGGATGTAAACATCCTCTGAAGGTTCACTGAAAACATCCTTACATAGTCCCAGTATCATATAGTACAACTGGGATGGTAGATTCCTTTTTCTTCCCCTGTGATTTTGTTCTCTTCCTGAACTCCATATTTAGAAATTATTTTTATAAGGAATTTGGAAATTGTAAGTATTTGTTACATCACTATCCCTTAAAATCATTTTTTTTTCTTCAGACTTTGCATATCAGTGTTACGTCTGGGTGATTGTGAGCAACAGTTTACAAAGGTCCTGCTATGGGTAATACATTATATATATATATATATGTATATATATATATATATATATACATATATATATATATATATTTACAGAGACACAGAGAGAGAGACAGAGAGAGAGAGAGAGTGCTCTAGCATATTTTTTTAAAGTATGTATTTCTAATATATGGGTTTGTAAATGTTCAGTCCAACAAGGATAGCAAACTTCAAATGTATAATTCTAACTCTCAGGTCATGTTGTACTAAGCATTCAACAGGTCCTGTTTTGTGGCTTGTTATGATTTGTAATGGTTTCTACTATTTTCTTTCATAATTTACATTTATCACTGATGGCAGATTTCTTTACAAAAATTCTTATCTAATATTGATTGGTGGCGAATTTTCTGGATTGTCTTAAAAACTTTGGTTTCCACAAAAAAAAAAAATCTGCTTGATTAAGTCATTTTTGGTTCTTTTTTGTCAACATATTATTGACTGAATTCATGTGGATGTCACCAATAAAGGGCCTTTTGATTCCATGTTGGATCTTAGCTATTTCCTAAATTCCATTTGTATGTTAAGCACTCTGAGTCACTTTCAATAAACCCCATGATATATGACTATTTTCAGCCTTTAATATTGTTTAAATGATATTGGCCTGTGAAAAAGTATATATAGTTTATTTTTAAATCTTTTTATCACACACTCTGTCTATCAATCCTCTTCCTCCTCTTTTTTTAATGAAAAAGTGTTTTTATAGAGGCTTTTTGGTGATAGCCTCTGTGTTTTAATATTCCATATATGTTGATTGGGATGCATTCCAAATATGTTTTAGTTGAATCTTACAGTTTTAAAAACGTGCATTAAGTTAGGCATTGTGTGTTAGTTGTTTTAAAAGTCTTCTCATTGAATCAATTGATCAGAAAGCATTTGTAAAATATTCAGCTACAGCCTTCATTTGGACATCTTTATCCATGATATGTCTTCCTTGCATGACAGACCACTTTTTTCATTAATTTTATTTGCCTTCTGGATTCAAGATCTCAGCTTTCTATCTCTATCATCCTCAGAATATATTGACAATTTCATAGTGGTCCAGATTACGTTTTCATGTAATTGAACACAAATTCCATAAGATAAAGGAGCCATTTAATTTTTTTGGGGGGGGGGTACAGGGGTGGGTTGCACCATATAGCTTGATGTAATCTACATACGCTGTGTGAATAATGAGATGATTTCATTTGACTTCCTCCTTAATTTGCAAGGTTACTCCATTCATTTCAGGAAAAATAGTGTTGTTTTTCAAGTAATTTTGTCATATCTGACTCTTTTGACTCTATTTGGAATTTTCCTAAGACAATGGAATTGTTTGCCATTTCTTCTCCAGTTCATTTTACAGGTGAGGAAACTGAGGGAAACAAGATTAAATGACTCGTCCAGGGTCAGCTAGTGTCTGAGGCTAGATTTGGATTCAGGAAGTTGAGTTTCCTTGACTCTAAGCCTAGAACTCTATCCACCATGCCATCTAGCTGCCTTTAAGACTGGTAAGTATTTTTATTATCACCACCATCATCATCATCATCATAATCATTCTTCTCATCTCATTTTAGTCATATTCCAATATAAATGGTCTTGATACAAGTTGCTCTCCTATTACATACATTTAATTTTCAACAGACTATCAGATGTATTAAATGAATGATTTTTTTTAGTTAACAAAATTACTAGTATGTAAGATCATCTTCTGTAGGCTCATGGAACAATTCCAGGCACATACAGGATAGTGTTGATAGCATTATAATCAAATCATCACAATTTCTCATCTTCATTGCTGTATTATAAAAAATGATTATCTTCTCAATTCCAAACCTCAGAGCAAAATATCTATTCTCCCTTAGCCATGGATGTCCTGGCTCTCTGTTTTTTCAGTCAGAATCAGAGCAATCACTAAGGGGAAAAGAGTAATCCAAAATGGTAATATGACTACCATAATTGGCATGATACTAATGAATATCTGATCAGTGACTTTGATGTCTAGTAAGATAGAGAGGAGTTAGGTGGTCATTTTTACATGGTCCATGGTAATTTGTGGGTCTTTATTACCCAAATCTTTTTGTCTTAAGCCTTAATCTAGTGGCCTCAGTAGAAGTCAAACAACTTCCAAGCAACATGGGGTGTAAGAGTATTAGAGAGGTGCTCAATATGTGACAATGAGTCTATTAAGAGAGGAACAATGAAGCATATTCAAAGTTCATTTGACTTTATATCAACCACTTGCACTGCAAAGATATGTGTGTAAGCTGTGCATATCCGAAATTGTTTTAAAAAAGGCATAAAAATGCTTGCATGCATTGCTTCTCCTGATGAGTAGGCATTGTTATTGTAATTTCTCTCCCACATAATTAGTAGAAAAGGCAATGTTACTTCAATTTCTCTCTCATGTAATTAGAAAAAAATAGAGAATAAAATGTTCATAAAGTCCTTTAATTGAGTCTTCAGATCATAAAATCAAATAGTGAGCGATTATATGATGCTAATAATTTTTGAATGCTTTTGGTGCCAGAATATTGCTATTTGTAATACATTATAGTAGGCGCCAATAAAAAAGTACAAGTCACCAGCCTTTGATTAAAATTAGTGATGCAAAATAGATTTTCCTCATTTATCAGATGATACACGGGACTTTGTATTTCTGAAGGAAACTCTCAACTCATTTACCCCTTAAGAAAAAAAAAACATAACTTTTTTATATTATCTCTGTATCAAGTTCATAAGTAAGAAACATTTTATGTAGCAAGCTAGCTTTGCCATATACATTCTTCTAATCCTTATACAAAATATAAGTGGACTTCGAATGTGTAGTAGATATATGCATAGATACGTAAAGAAAATAGTCCAGGCATGCTGACCTCACCTGCGATGAGACCAAATAATCATCAAAACCTCTCATAATTCTCATGCTAACATTTTTAACGCAAAAGAAAGATACCATATATCCAGTACCTCTGTGGCTCCACAGTTTCATTGATATAGACTTCTTCTTGTTGCTGAAGGTTAAATCATATCCATGCCTTCCCATCCTGTGTGCAATTTTCACCCAAGGCCTCTAATAAATCCTCCCCTGGAGAGTAGACAATATGTACTAGACACTTAACTGGAGGACTTGTAATATTCTGTGGGCACCAGTGAAGCTTTGGGGCTGTCCATCTGTTATCTGTTAGCCAGACTATATATAAAGAAGAAAATTCATTAAAGTAAAATTATATGGGGAGCTCAATTTAAGCACAAAATTAAACTCACAGAAGCAGACATTTATTTCATAGAGAGCCAGTAAGCATCCTGCAAAGCATGGAGAAATGAGAAGGCTTGGTGCCTTGCCCCCAACTTTTACTATTAAGTCTTTGATGATGACTTAACTTTTCTCCAGACTTCACTGGTATTACTTGAAGATCCCAATGGGAGTATTAAAAAAAGTTTTAAATTTATTCAGAACAGACACTGGGGTGAAGGAGAAACAAAGTTTGAAAACTTCATTAAAAGTTTTTTTTCTAGTTATTATGGTACAGCTATAGAAATTTTCAGAGAGACAAAACTAAAACAGAACAAAAAACACTGAAGATTCAATTAAGCATTTAGAATTAGATCAAGAATTATTTGTGGAGAAATAGCTGCTAGCTCCTGGCTAATTGACTTGATTGTAGATGATATATTATACAAAAAAAAACCAGGAACAATATTTGTTTTTAGAGTCTTTAGAATCAATCAAAATTTGAGTACATGGCAATTTGGATATAATCATACCTCCTTAAAAGAAAATTCCTAAGTGGACATGACAGTTATGGTCAATAAATAAATTCCTAGTATGCACCAGTGATTGTGTTAGGAATTGGAGATGTGAAGACAAAATTGAAAAATTCTCTGCTCTCAAGAAGCCTACATTCTTTAAGGGTAGAAGATAGGATTATAGCTTTAGAAATAGAAAGGATGTCAGAGATCAACTTGTCTAATCTTTTCTGTCAAAAAATAAGGAAACTGAGGACCAGAAAGTTTAAGTGATTAGTTAAAGATTACGCTTGTTAGTTTGGAAGTCATAGAAAATGAAGAAATATTTAGAATTAAGATATCTGGACATTTATTAAGACTATTGTATCTTTAAAGTGTTCATCTTTCCATAAAATATATTATCACTTTAAATTTTTGTCTGCTTCTTATGATACACTTAAAATATTGTTAGAAATTATCTCAAGCAAATAAAAAGTGCACAGCAGAAAACAAGGAAAACCTAGAAGGAAGCAAAGAAAAGCTACGTAGCTTTGAAAGCAATGTGTAGTATTTACTACGTAGGTTTTCTTGAATTGGAAATTTATTGTTTTATAGTGAATCCCCTCCTGTGTTCTACGGTGTAAATGGAAATGTTCTTTTTTTTCTTTTCTCATTTTGTATTTAAGTTTAAAATTAATTTGAAAATTACAAAAAAAGAATTATTTTAAACAAGCTAGGAAAGAAGACAAGTAAAGAAAATTTATTTTTCAATTGATCAATCATGAAGCATTTATCATGTGTTTGCTATGCTCCATACACGAAGTTCTTAAGATACAAAGACAAAGGGGAAAAAGTTCCTCTCCTCTCAGAGCTTACATTAAAAATACTCCTGGTTATTATGATAAATTTGACATATCTGAACATTTCCCCATACAAAGAAAAGAAAACAGGTATCAAAAGCTTATCTTTTCTATTCCTATTTGAGTGGCTGAGCACCAATGGAGGGGAGGGAATCAAACAACTGTACAATCTGGGCACATTATAAATGTATGATAACATACATGCAATGGAAAGAGTTCTTGGAATTGTCTTTGTAACTTACTGCTTTTGTAACTTTGGACAAATCATTTCACTCCACCATGCCTCAATTTCTTCATTTGTAAAATGAGGGGGCTGGCTTTAATGGCCTCTAAGACCCTTCCAGATATGTTTATGATATTATGAGTCAGTGACTAGATTTGTTCTGTCTGGTTGTAGAAGGCAGAATTAAAAGTAATTAATGGAAGTTACAGAGAGAGAGGAGAATTTAAGGTTGATGCATGGAAAAACAATTCTAAACAGATACAGTAATCCAACAGAAGAATTGACTGCCTGCATAGGCAGTGTGTTCTTCTTCACTAGAAGTCCCTGAACAAAGCTAGAGAACAGCTGTCAGCTAGGTTTTAGGGTGGATTCTTGTACAGTTGTGGCCTGGAATAGATATGTTGTGAGGATACCTCTAGCTATGATATTTCATGTTTTCATAATCAATTTTATATTTATATTTCAAACACTTAGACAAGAGCTTGGAACATGGTAGGCACTTAAGGAATGCTTAATGGTTGACTGATTCCAGGATATACCTTGTTTCTTCTCTGTTCTCCCCACCAACTTTCCCCCCATAGACTGTAAGCTTCTTGAAACCAGGACCTTTTTTTTCCAAATTGAATTTTATGTTAGACTGTAATGAGTAGATTCTGATGATTTTTATATTTATATAAATTTATATAAAATATACCATACTTATATTTATATAACTTTATTTTTGTAAAACATTCTTGTACTTCATTTCTTACCACAATTAAACTTATAGTATCATAGATTTAGAGATAGAAGAGATCTTAGAGTTCATGGGATATGTCCTTCTCATTTAACAGATGAAAAAAAATGTCATAAATTATGATACTCCCATTACCTACTCAACAGGGTTGTTGTGAAGATTAAATGAGATAATTAATATTTGTGCAAAGAGCATATAAATTTTTTATAAATAAACTTTAATCTGAAATATTACTATGTGTAATTTTTTAGATTATATCCCATTTCCAACTTTTTTCCATTATCTGGTAACAATGTTAAGAGAGATGTTTTAGTTCAATTTTTATCTCTTTTCTAGAGAAGTTTTATTTTTCTACGAATTGTTTTTACAAAACCTGATGTGCTATATCATGCTTTTTATTCTACATTAAGGAATTCAATATTTTTCAGAGAGAAGTCTGAAACACTTTCTTTTTCTTTTTCAACATCTTTTTTTGATTTCCTCTCCTAAAGTCTTCTGCTAAGTTTTCATTGTGGTGTGCAGGTAATTCTTGGTTCCCAAAGCTTCTGGCCATGGAGAGTAAACTTTGGGTGATTCCATCAAGTTGGAATGGGTTAAAGAAAAGGCTTGAGACAAATTACCATCCAAAAAGCAGACTAGCTAAGTTTGGAAATGCTCATCGTGAGGAGAACAAAAGCTAGGTGATGAAATTTTGGACATAGAAATTCAGAAAAAAATGCAAAATTATAGGAGTGTTGTGTGATCTGCTTTAGTGGAAGAAGTTTGCATGTTGATAAGAGTGACTTTGATTCCTGGTCAAATTCTTCACTGTACTTTAAATGGATGGTTAACAAATATCTAGAAAAGGAAGCAGTGATTACAAAGATTCAATGTAGCTTTATCAAGAAGAGATTGAATGAGACTAACATCATTTTCTTTTTTTTGACAGCTGTTACTGGATTGGCAGATCAAAAGAATGCTTTAAAATAGAGGACAGTATGGAGAAATGTAGTTTGGAAAATTTAGTGGACTCAGAAATGGATGAATAGCAAGATTCATATAGTAATCTGGAAAGTCTCCAGTACATTACTCCAAAGATCTTGTTGCCCCTGAACCAACTTTTTAAAATTACTTATATCCAAGAGTAAAAGATATGTTTATCAAATTGTCAGAAATGTGTAAAGTTGAGAACTTAACTTTTAAATCACTTGTATAAAGGCATAAAATTAATATTTATTAAAATTTCAGAATGCACAAAACTAAGAAGGATGACAATTACAATAATGATGATGATGATGTTGATATCTACCATTTATATAACATTTACTATGTGACAGGCACTATGATAAACACTTTACAAATATAATCTCATTTGATTCTCACAACACTCTAGGAGGTAGGTGCTATTATTATACCCATTTTACCGTTAAGGAAACCATGACAAAACAGAAATAGGGTGGTTTGTTCAAGGTCACAAAGCTAGTAAGTATCAGAGGCTGAATTTAAAACTCAGGTCTTCTTGACTCAAGGACCAGCACTCTCTTATACCACCATCTACTCTACCACCTGCATGCCCTATCATGTTCGTGTGACAGAGTAGGGATCCAAAAGGTTCTTACCATTAGGTCTAATCTAACAAAATGAAATTAAACAATGAAAAACAAAGTTTTACAGTTGGATGCTAGAAAATCCCCTTCACAAGCACAGGAAAGGATAATTATGAAGCTGAATAAGAGCTGAGTGTTTTAGTTCTATATTAGTCAATAGAGGAATATAACAGCTTAAAAGGCTAATGACAAATTAAGCTCCATTAAGAGAAACTAAAGAATCACTTTTTAGGTTGACAGATCATAGAAGGGATTATTATAAAGGTGTGAATTGAACAAGATGGGCTCTGGGGTCCCTTCCAAATCTAAGATTCTATGATTCCATAAGTATAGCTCTTTAGACATATTGAAATATTAAACTATTAGTAGATTTTACCCAGAGGCATTACTGTGGCTGCTTTCAGAATACTGTGAACCATAACCATAGAAGTAGAAGGAATCTCAAGGATCATCTAACTCTTGGCACTCAGTTAGGTCTATTACCTCTGGGCCAAGCTCCCAACCCTACTCAAAAGACTATGGCCTCACACACATTGGATTCGATCCTGCTGGCCTCTCCCCCAAAAGGGTCATTATCTCTCCTTGGCTCATTGCCTCCACATTATAGTAAAACTCTGGGGAAAGCTGAATAAATCTTAGGTATAGCTCATGACTATGTTTCTCCCCAAGGGGCCAACAGAACTCCTCAAACACTCAGTGTGCTATATGAATATGAGTATTGCATATGGGGTAGGCTTTGTTTCACTCCATACGGCAAATACATAAGGATTCTCAATAAAGGATTCACAGGCACAAAAGAATAGGTAAAGAGAAATAAAACACTTAAATAATCCACTTAGATAGCAAGATCCTCCAAAATCATCATCATCATCATCAAACATTTATACAGTGTTGTAAAGTTTGCAATGTCACCAAATCTATGTCACTCAATTTGATGATCACAACAACCCTGTGTGGAAAGTGCTATTATTATCCTAATTTCCCAGATATTTAAACTGAGACTGAGAAAGATTAAGTAATGTGATTTGATTCACACAATTAATAAGTGTCTGAAGTAGAATTCAAACTCAGATGTGTATGCCACGGCTAATGTTGTGTCTACTATGTCACCAAGATGCTTCTAAAGACCTTTGTGGGACTGTTAGACATATATTTCCAATTTTTCCCTCAGAATTGACCATTTGAAGAACTCACAGAGGTACTAAGAAGTTTCGATAGGGTTAAGATCTCCTGACCACTCATGAAATGACTTTGGTGCAAACCCTTGAGGAGGATGTTCTTTTCCTCCAAGAAAAGTGTTATTCTGATCATCTGCTCCTGGAATACAATTTCTTGACTCTCAAAGGAACTCTTGATCTCTTGTGAATTCTAGGCTCGAAACAGTCATTATCAAAGATTGCTAGTTTCTGATGTTCTAAACAAAAAAAACCCAACAAACTAAAACCAAATAGAAAAGCAGAGCAAGGCAGAAAGGAACTGGAATTCAAAATAATTCCCTTATAGCTTTGGAGTGCTGGCAAATGGTTGACAATTGATCCTGTCCCTCACAAAAAATAATACATAACACATTTTAAATTTAATCTATGTCATCAGCACATTCTCCATCACCTTCTTAAGTCTAGCTGATCAACAAAAAAAACAAATCAGTTTTCATTTTTATTTGCTTATTTCTTAGGTATAAATGCTCATGCTAAAATTTAACAGTTGGCTCCCCAGTTCTGCCTCCCACCTAGACCTGCCTGTCAGGCTCATCTGAGCCAACTCCAAACTTCTCCCAAGAGCTTCTTCTGAAAATCACTGTTCTTTGCTCCAGTGGGAGAGGACAATTCCCTTCACATTTGTTGTCCCTTTGAGGCATTGTGTTCTGCAAGTCTGAAAGAAAGAGGGAACCTGGAGAAAGAGAAGGAAAGAGACAAGTCATTTTATTCCTATCGCTTATATACTATAAAGAGAGCAGTTCCTTCACCAAGTATTCATCTTTCTGATTCTCAAACAGTCTTCAGCAGACAGCATCCAGTTCCTGAAGCCCAGTTTGGAGGCACCCTTCTAGCAAAGGTCCACTCTCAATAAGATCATCAAGTTGATTGGGGGTGGGGTAAGATTAATCAAATTCATCAGGACTTATTAAATGTCAATATAACATCTCTATTACATGCCAATATCTAAATCATCTAACAAAAAACTATTTACAAATTAAAAATATTTCCAAATACATATGCTACCACTCTGAGTAGTAGTCTTTGTGTATTTAGGTCATGTTTAGAGTGAATCTATACTTCAAGGCTTTTGGCTGACAACCTATCCCCGCTAGAGCTTTCTATATTGTCTGTCTGCAGAAAATTGGAAAAAGTGGTAACATTGAGATTTTTCATTCTCTTCCTGCCAATAAAAAAAAAAAAACCATGGGGGGAAGCTAAGTGGCACAGTGAGTAGAGCACTGGCTCTGGAGTCAGGAGGACCTGAGTTCAAATCCAGCCTCAGACACTTAATACACTTGCTAGCTGTGTGAACTTGGGCAAGTCACTTAACTCCAATTGCTTTCACTTCTCCACTCCAAAAAACCTGTTTACTTGAAGCTTTGAATTGGAAATCTTCACATAAAAACACAGATTGATTGAGTTGGAGCATCATAGCTATAGATCTGGTAGGGACAGATGTGGCTGTTCAGTTTATACCCCGCCCCCCCCCCCCATTTTACAGATGAGGTATGGGAGTTTAAATGTCTTGTCCAAGGTCTCAGAAGTAGTAAATACTGGAGGTGGTACTTGAACCAAAGTCCTATAACTCTGGAGGCAATACTCTTTCCACTGTACAGCTCTGCTCATCTTAAGCAAATATTTTGCATGCGCAAGATGAAGAATTCCAGCACCTTGGGTTCAAAAAGTAATTCCTCTACTTGAAATTTACCTATTTACCTGTATTTATATCATACCAAAATTCTTGATTTCCCTACTATAGGCCTATAATTAAAGTAAACAAGTTATTTCCCAAATCTACCTGTTATCTCTTCCAAAAATGTAAACCTTTATCCTATGGATCTATCCTTGAGGCCAATGGAAAATGGTAATGCACTCTTCACAGTAGTCTACTTTAAACTTGAAGGCTAGATCAAGTCATTCTTTAGCTCTATCTTTATAGCCAGAAGTCTCTAATTTTCTTAAATTTTGACTTGATAGAAAAAGAACAACAGTGACAGAATAGAAGGCCAACTAGAAGCGTGAAAGAAATAATAAAGATAGCTAGAAAATATGGATATTCTGTGAATTTGAGTCTGAAGTGGACCTCTAAAGCAGGGGTGGGGAACCTGTGGCCTCAAGGCCACATGTGGCCCTCTAGGTCCTTAAGAGTGAGGGCCATATGTAGCTTCAAGGACACAGGTTCCCCACCCCTCGTCTAGATTATCTAGTACACCCAGATAAATTACCTAAGCAGGAATTGCATTTCTACCCACAGATTACTGCCTTATGATTTCTAGTCGTGAGAAACTCACTAGTGCTCAAGGTCACCTATTCTACTTCTGTGCTATTCTAGCTAGGGAGGAGGTGAGTGGAGATTCTTTATTCATTTATTTTCCCTTATGCTGAATTGAAATCTTTCTCTCAGGGGTTTAATAATTTTGCTCCTTGCTTTGAACTCTGGCTCAAAATAGAACAAATCTAGTTCTTCTTCAGCATAATGAGTCTTCCATATTGGATGAAACTTGTGATGTCTTCTCTGATCCTTTTTTCCCTCCAATATAAGCATCACTGTTTCCTTAAAATGATCCTTGTGAGAACATAGTTTCTAGCCCATCAGTATTCTTGTTGCCTTCCTCTGATCATGTTCTACTATCTCAATGTCCTTCCTAAACTGTGGCACCCCTAAGCCAATATTATACTCCAGAAGTCATCAGACTGAGACAGAGTCCAAAAGGATGATTACTTACTTCCCTCTTCTAGGCATTTTTGTGTCCTGATCTGAGATTTCATTGTCGCTCTTCCTGTTATGAATTTGTCCCGATAACATATTCATTTGTCTGTCACATGACACTTGGACCTTGCAGTTGACTAAAACTTTCATGTTTTTCACATTTTATCAGCTCTAGAAATAAAGCCCCCATTTTATACTGGAGCAGTTGATCATATTTTATATTCCAAGTGGGGATTTTCACATTTCGCTCAAGTATATTTCATCTTAGTGAATTGAGTATATGCTTCTAGCCTGCAGGGAAATTTTTGAATCCTGAGTTTTACATCCAATATATTAGTTATCTCTCTCTGTTTTGCACTGTCTGTAAGATTGATTAAATGTTGTCCATACCTTTGTCTAAGGCTCTAAGTCATTAATATAAATGTTTAAAAAGAAACAAACAAACATATGGCCAATGACTGATCACTGGGGTGCTCAACTAGGAATCTTTCTATTGATTTACAGTGGTTCATTAGTTGATACTCTTTGGATCCATTCTTTCAACCAATTCTCAGTCCATCTATGATCATCTAGTTTACATACATACATACATATGTACATACATACATACATACACATATATAGCTATCACATATCTGTTTCCATCTGTATCTCCTCTTTTAATCTGTTTTTTTGATGCTTTATCAATTCTGTCCTCTTTCTTTTCCTTTACGTATCACTACCACTATATTCCCTCATTTACTTTATTCCTCCTCACGAAAATTCCCCTAATAATAAAAATAAGAAGTCAGACAAACCAAATTGATGCATATTGCCAAAAAACAATATGTTTTTCATTTTCCACCTCCAGTCTATCACTTCTCTGTTGAGAAGTGGGAAGTATGTTTCATCATTGTTCCTTTGGAGTCTGGTTGGTTCTTACATGATCAGAATTCGTACATCTTTCCAAATTGTTTTTCTTTACACTGCTGTGGTCATTACATAAATTGTTCACCTAATTGTGCTCACTTCATTCTGCATCAGTTCATGTGAGCTCTCCAAACTTTCTCTGCCTCTGATCCCTTTGGTCTTTCTTATCAGTTAATCAACAATCAAATATTTATTAAGTACTTACTAGGTACCAGGCACTAGGTTAAAGATTGCAAATAACAAGTACAAAGAAATAAACAAGATCTTTTCACAAGGAAGTGGATTTTAATGTGGAAGACAATGAACATACATACACACATAATTAAATATATATATATATATATATATATATATATATATATGAAGAGAATATGAGGTAGTTAAATACAAGTATTTTCAATCAGAAAAGACTTCATTAAGAAAGTGGTGCTATATCCTGAAGAAAGAGAGGACTTCCTTGAGTTCGAGGCAAGAGGGAATTGCATTCCAGGTGTATGGTATGGCCAAAGCAAAGGTACAGAAATGAAAGATGAAGTATTATGTAAAAGGAACAAATAGAAGACAATGTTGGCTCTAATGCAGAATGATGGAGAAGTAACATCCAGTAAGGCTAGGAGTATAAATTGGAATCAGTTTTTTGGGGTGTGAGTGTGTCTGTGTGTGTGCGTGTGTGTGTGTATATGTGTGTTTCAGACATTCCTCCAAAGCTCAAAATCTACTTTCCTTCCATTTCTTTCCTAAAACACAAATACTACTATACATTTTTGTTCATGTAAATACTGAAATTTTCCTGTTTCATCTATCTCTTTAGACTGCAAGCCTATTTGTAATATTGCCAAGTCAAAAGGTATACAGAATTTTGTTTTGTTTTGTTTAATTTTGAATTGTTTCCTTCAATGGTTATATCAATCCACCATCTACCAACAATGCATTAGTTTGCCTATTTTGTTGTATGCTTTTTAACTGTCATTTTCTAGTCTTTTTGGTCATCATTACAAGTCTGATGCAAGGGTAAAAGGTAGAATTTCAGAGTTGCTCTAATTTAGATTTCTCTTATTATTAATGATTTGGAGCATTTTAAAAAATATATGGCTCTTGATAGCTTACATGCAAAATACTTTATAAACATCAGAACATGTCCTGCTTCTTTGAAAATCTGATGCATTTACAATTTCATTTGTTTGGCTACTGTCATCCAACCAACACAAATGGTAACCCATTCATGTCCTCTCATTTTATGTAACTCTCATTTATATTCCCCTATGAATTCTCTTTGGGGAACCACCAAATATTCTGGGGGGCTCTTGTAGATTTCTTGATATTTTCAGGATACCAGTGTGGAGCACACAGGCTGAAAGCACTATGTAAGTGTCAAATACTGTTATTATTAAAAGAGACAGCCCATCCAGATTGTAAGCATTCATCACAGGAATTGAACTCTTTGAACACTGAATTCAATATATGGCATTGATTGATGTGCCAAATAAAAATAATTGAAAATATGCTCAGAAATATGTGTATGATACTGTGTAATCAGAGGAAGTTGCTAGGAATCTGAAAGCATGAAATCACATTTGCAAAGACTTGGGAAATTTAAAAAAGAAGCATAAAATCTAATAATTTCAAAGGCAAAGTGCTATGTCCAAAAATGAAGGCTATAGAAATACAACTCATTGGTAAAGTTTGGTATATGATTATAATCATTTTCTCTGATCCTCCAAGTCCAAAATGACCTTCTTATTTCTCAAAGTTCGTTATTTGTATACTTCTTGGACACTACCACACCCTTCCTTGCATTACATTTATTTATGCATATTTCTAATTCCTTCATAGTAGAATATAAGTTCTATGCAGATTAGTCATTTTGGCATCCTCATTAAAGCCAAGTTCAGGGTTTTGATCTTGACAAGTTCTAGTTAAAAGTTTATTTTAATAATGGTTATGGAAGGAAGTGATCAAACATTTACTAATATTTATACAGTGCCAGGAATGGTAGTAAGAATTTTTTAAATGTAATTTCATTTGATCCTTATAGTAGCTCTGGGAGGTAGGTACTATCATTATTTCCATTGTATAGAAAAGGAAATTGTGTCAGACAGAGATCAAGTGATTTGGCCAAAGTCACACACCTAATCAGTGTCATAGGCTGTATTTGAACTCAAATCTTCTGGAGACAAGGCCTACCCCTCTATCCACTGTACCACCTAGATGCCCTATGATGTAAGATAGTAGACAGAGATAGGCTCAGCATTAGAAAGATCTAGGGTTAAGTTCCACTTGGCATTTAGAGTCACCAAGAGTGAGTTATTTAATCTCTCAGTGTCCCAGGTACCTTTTTAAGACTGCAAGATGCAAAAAAATGTGCTGATATTAATTAATAGAGGAAGCTTCCTCATGTGGGGGCTCCCTATGCCATTGAAATCCCAGGCCCAAAGGTAGAAACACAACAAAACAAAATAAAAGTAAAATAAACCACCCCCCCCAAACTTTGGAAGCCTTCATTGACTAAAAAATGAATATGTCAGCAATTAAAAAAAACTAAAATAATTTAGGGAGAGGATCATAGAATTTTAGAGCTAGAAGAAACTAGTCTAAATTCTCCATTTTAACAATGAGGAAAAAGAAGTCCAAGAACAACATGAAATTAGAACTTCTCAAACACCCACTGCCCAGAACATCCTTTTCTGTTCTCTCAGCGTTGTTTGACTGAAGAAGGAGAGTGACCCAGTATCGCCATATAGAAATCAAGATCTGTCTTTCTGATAGACATGATGCATGTGGATGGTTGGCCCAAAGAGAGTCTAATTTCTCCTCCACATGACAGTTCTTCAAATTTGAAGACATTTCCCACCTAACCCTATTCTTCTTCAGTCTAAACATTGCCAGTTTCTTCAACCAGCCTTTTTATCAATTAGCATGAACTCAAGGTGCTCCATGATCCTTGTTACCTTTTTCAGGTGACTTGATAGTTTATCAGTGTCCTCTCTGAAATATGGTAGTTGACCAGGATAGAGGAAGCACTTTCTTATCCCTAGATGCCATCGCTACCTTAACACAGTCTAAATTTACATTCACTTTCTTCATTGCCATATCATACTGTTGATTTAACATTAAGCTTGCAGTCCACTAAAAGCCCTAGATCTTTTTTCACATGAACTTCTGTCTAATGATGTTCTCCCCAACATATATTTGTAAATCTGATTTAAAAAGAACCGTGGAGTATAAAACTCTACATTTATCCCTTGCCTCAATGTTGCATTGGTGGTGTCTGAAATTCTAGCATTACTAATTACTTTCTTTAGGTCTTAAAGACTTTTTCATCTCTGTGTATTTTTTTCTGTGTATGTATATTAAAAATTATAAAAAAAGGAAAAAAGATGGTGTCCTATTCAAAAATACATTAATTATTTTACTGTTCTGTGATAAGGTGATATCCTCTGGGATTATAATAGTATTATTCATCATTTAAAATAAAGAAAGAACCTAAATATACAATAATTGAGGATTGATAGATAAAACCATGGTATCTTGAATTCATTTGATATTTTCTTTTTCCCAATTACATGTAAAAGCAAGTTTTAACATTTTTTTTTAAATTTTGAGCCCCCTTGACCCTGTCTAATGCCTCAAAAAAAATTTGAGCTCCAAATTATTTCCCTCCCTTTTTCCCTGTCTGCCTCATTGAGAAGGTAAGCCATTTGATATAGGTTATATATGTGCAGTCATGCAAAGGATATTTCCATATGAATCATATTACGAATGAAAACACACAACCCCCCCCAAAAAAATAAAGCCAAAAAAGTATGCTTTGATCTGCTTTCAGATTCCACCAGTTCTTTCTCTGGAAGTGGATAGCATTTTTCATCTGAAATCCTTCAGAATTATCCTGGATCATTGAATTAGTGAGAAGAGCTAAGTCATTCACAGTTGATTATCATACAAAATGCTATTACTGTATACAATGTTTTTCTGGTTCTCTTTATTTCACTTTGCATCAGCCCATGCAAGGCTTTTCAGGTTTTTCTGAGATTTTCCTGTTCATCATTTCTAATATCTTAATAGTATTCACAATTCAGAATCTTTTACTATACCTTGCTCCACCATTCACAAATTGATAGGCATCCCCTAATTTCTAATTCTTTGCCACCACAAAAAGTTGCTATAAATATTTTTGCACATGTAGACCTTATTTTTGTAAGTCTCTTTGGGATACAGACTTGGTATTGCCATTGCTGGTCAAAGAGTGTGCTTAGTTTTATAGTCCCTTGGTCATAGTTCCAAATTGTTCTCCAGAATGACTGAATCAGTTCATGGCTCCACCAACAATGCATTAGTGTCTCAATATTCCCACATCACCTCCAACATTTGTCATTTTCCTTTTCTGTCTTAGTAAATCTGATAGGTGTGGGGTAGTACCTCAGAACTTTTTGATTCACACTTCTGTAATCAATAATGATTTACAGCATTTTATATGACTTTAGATAGGTTTAATTTCTTTGTCTGAAAACTGCCTGTTCATATTCTTTAACCATTTATCAACTGGGGAATAACTTGTATTCTTAAACATTTTAGTCAGTTCTCTATATAATTGAGGAAGGAGGCCTTTATCAGAGAAAATTGTTATAAAACATTTTTTCATGTTACAATTTTCGTGTATTTTCCCCCATTCTATTTTCCCTGGTTATCTTATTTTCTTGCTCCTTTCACCCTGCCCATCCTCAAAAGTGTTTTGCTTCTGACTAATACCTTCCCCAAACCATCCTCCCTGCTATCAGTGCCTCTTTACCATATGCCTTTCCCTTCCTACTTTCCCATTGGGTAAGATAGATTTCTATACCCAAGTGTATTATTGTATTCTCTCTTTGGGCTAATTCCTATATGAGTAAGTTTCTCATGCTCCCCTTATGACTACTCTTGATTGTAAAAGCTTTTATGACTCTTTTATGTGAGATAATTTACCCCATTGTACCTCTCCTTTCCCCCTTGAACCTGTGTATTCCTCTTTCTAATTCTTTAATTTAATTTTAGATTTTTTTAGATATCAACCCACCATATTCAACTCACACCCATGCCCTCTGTCTATGTGTACTCTTTCTAACTACCCTAATAATAGAAATTTCTTATGAGTTAACAAGCATCATTTTCCATATAAGAATGTAAACAAAACAAAAAAAGAATGTAAACAGTTTACCTTTATTGAATCTTTTATGACTTCTCTTTCCTGTTTACCTTTTTATGCTTCTCTTAACTCTTGCATTTGAAAGTCAAATTCTCTATTAGGCTCTGGCATTTTCATCAAGAATGCTTGAAAGTTCTCTACTTTATTAAATACTTATTTTCTCCTGAAGGATTATATTGAGGTTTTTTAGGGGGTAAGTGATTCTTGGTTGTAATCCTAACTCCTTTATCCACTGGAATATCATATTCCAGGCCTTCTGATCCTAAAATATAGAAGCTGTTAAATCTTGTCTTCTTTTGACTGTGGTACTACAATATTTGAATTCTTTCTGTCTGCTTGCAATATTTTTTCCTTGAGCTTTTGGATTGCCTGTAAGATTCTTTGGAGCTTTAATTTTGGGATCTCTGATTTTGAAATATCAGGGCAATTTTCCCTGTTAATTTCTTGAAAGATGACATCTAGACTTTTTTATTTTTATCATGGCTTTCAGTCAGTCCAATAATTCTTTTTTAATAGGATTTTATTTTATCCAATTACATGTAAAGAGAGTTTTCAACATTAATTTTTGAGAGATTTTCAGTTTCAAATTTTTCTCTCTCCCTCTATCCCCTTCCACCTCCCCAGACTGTGAAGCAACCTAATATTTGTTATACATGTGCAATAATGTAAAACACATTTCCACATCAGTCATGTTGTGAAAGAAGAAACAGAACAAGAGAAAAAAAGTGAAAAAAAAACGAAAGTGAAAATAGTATGCTTCAATTTGCATTCAGACTCCATTAGTTCTTTCTCTGGATATGGACAGCACTTTCTACCATGAGTCTTTTGGAATTATCTTGTATCATTTTATTGCTGAGAAAAGCTAAGTCAATCATAATGGCTCAATAGTTCTAATACTATTTATCCTTAATCTATTTTCCAGGTTGGCTGTTTTTTCCAATATTTCACATTTTCTTTTCTTTTTAAAAATATGTTTTCTTGTTTCTTGATATCTCATGGCATCACTACCTTCCTTAGCCCAATTCTAATTTTTAAGGAATAATTTCTTTGGTGAACATTTTTACCTCCTTTTCCATTTGGCCAATTCAACTTTTTAAGGAGTTCTATTTTTCAGTGATTTTTTGTACATCATTTTCCACGTGGCCAATTATACTTTTTAAGGATTTCTTATGTTAAGTCAATTTTGGTATATTCCTTTCCATTTTGCCAATTCTCTTTCCTAAGGAGTTTTTCTCTTCATTGGATTTTGTGACTCTTTTACCATTTGGCCTATTTTGTTTTTAAGGTGTTATTTTCTTTAATATTTTGTGCTAATTTTATAAAGTTATTGGCTCTTTATGATTTTCTTGCATAACTCTCATGTCTTTTCCTAATTGTTCTTCTACCTCATGTATTTGATTTTTAAAATCCTTTTTGAACTCTTCCAGGAATTATTTTGGGTCTGAGACCAAGTCACAGTTTTTTTTGAGGTTTTAGATGTAGCAGTTTTGACTTTGTTTTCTTCTTCTGAGTTTGTGTTTTGATCTTCCCTGTGATGAGGTTCAGGCAGAGCTATGGTAGGATTTCTCTAAAGAATTACAAAGACTCAGATTGACTCCAAGCTGGTTAGAAAGATTTATTATAGTTTTGAAGTTTCAAGCTCTGGCGAGTGGCTAAGTCCCTTAGAGGAATTAGCAACTTCAGTAAGGTAAGACATACAATTTTATAAAGAATATGATGCTGATTACACAATCAAAATTTACATAGAATATAGGAATATGATTAATATTAAAAAGCCAGGAGGAGTTTGTTAGGGGATTAGGTAATGGAGGTGGAGTCCTAGCTTCACTGGGACTTCGAAGACACTATCTTAGGGTGGGCCTCTTCTATGGTTAACTGGTCAAGCATCCTGCTCTACATGCTGATGGTGGTGAATTCTGATTGGCTGGTTCTTGTGGCCCTGTCTGGTCCAGATGGATAGCATGATTTTGCCTGTTTCATGGGAAACAGTTTCCATGGGACAGTGTTGGGTTTCTGTTTCTGTGCCAGCTAACAGTTCAGAGACACACCTGTTGTTCTAGTGAGCTATGAGGCATAAGTCAGGACATTGTTGGGGGATGCTAGATATTATAGGCCTGCTGCCTATAATGAAGTTAGAATATTGGGGCTGGGGGCAACTCTATTAAGACTCCATTGCCTTTTTCCAGAGTAATTTTCTGTGGTCAGTGTTTTATTGTTGTTTGCTCATTTTATTCAGCCTATTCCTTGACTTTTAAATTTATGTTAAAGTTTGGCTCTGCTAATGAGGCGCATTGTCCCAAACTTCAGGCTTTTGTTTCAGCTGTTTATAGCTGTGGGGTCTGTAAGTTTTTAGCTTTTCTCAGGTGGTATGATCTAGGGAGAGATGTGTTTACTACTCTCCTGGCCCGTGCTCTGGTCTGTGAACAATCACAAACACTCTTTCCCACCCTGTAACTGTGAGCAGGGTCCCCACTTCTTTGTGGCAGTAAGCACTGGTGTGCTAGTGTTCATCCTCACCCTGGGAGTGCACAGACTGCAACCCAGGATAGCTACCAGGATCTGTCTATGGGCAATGCAACTGAGTCCTGCACCCAGTGCTAGCAAAGGGACCCCTGTATTCTCCTTCATACCACTTGTGTAAACCTGTTACTGTATGTGGGATGAGAGCTCTGGAAGGTGCTGCTAATTATGCTGATTCAGTTGCCTTCAAGACCTGCTGCTATCTTGCAGGGTTTTGCTTGTGCTGGGCTGTGCTTCATTCTCAGCCCAGCATGACAAACCTTTCCTGCCAATCCTTTAAATTGTCTTTGACTTAAATATTCTTTCTCCCCATCCTTTTGTGGGTTCTGCTGCTCCAGAATTCATTTTGAAGTTGTTGGGAGGGGAATTAGGGAGAACTCAGGCAAATCTCTCCCTTTTTGCCACCATCTTGGCTCCACCCTCTAAACTGTGGTATATTGATACATGGAATGCTACCATGTAATTTAGAACAACAGCAATAACCACAGCAAAGCCTAGGAATACACAGAAATATGGAAAGACATGTAAAATCATTCAAGGTAAAGAAAGAAGAACCTGGAGACAGTTAATATAATGCCTATGACATTATAAAAAAAGGAACTATAAACACAAATACAGGGTTGAAGGGAGAAAGACAATAAACAGGAACCTGGAGGAATTGAAGCTTAATAAATAATAAAGATAAGGCATAACAAATAAAGCTCCTTTTAAAAAGGTAATTGTTATAAGTTCAATTGATTGCATTATTGTCTAAAGTTTAGTTTAACTGCCTAGCATAAAAATAAAAAAGATATTGGAACTATGAGTAAGAGTTAGTGTTGTGTACTAAAGGGAAAGGACAGTGAACTGAACATCTTGAAAAAGAGATTTTTGTCTTGGTTTTGCCACTAACTTGTTGAATGATCTTGGGCGAGTCATTTAGCTTTCCTTTTTGCTATTCAATTGTGTCTGACTCTTCATGACCCCATTTGGGTTTTCTTGACATAGATACTAGAATGCTTTGCAATTTCTATCTCTAGCTCATTTTACAGATGACAGACTGTGGCACACAGGGTTAAGTGACTTGCCTGAGGTCTCAATTTCCTCATTTAAAAATGAAGAATATATTTCAGGTTGAGTTGAGTAAACATTGTAGTGACAAATGACAGGAGAAAAAATAGATAGAAAAATAGGACAATAGTAGGTGAATTATTTGTAGAATTAAATCACTTTCAGCTTTTACACTCCTCTTTTCATTAAAGGCACACAGAAAACACTTGGAGTTGTTTAGTTATAATGTGGCTCAATGGGACCATTAAGGAAGTCTTTAGGCTGGACTAAGAACATTCCTACAAGCCCAGAAGAAGTGTATTACAATTCTGGAGAATATCGTCGTTTTGGCTTTAGCTACTGATAAAAGCAGGCAGAACTTTGAGGCAATTTCTTTTTTCCCCCTTGATCTATCATTACTTGGCACCATTTTGCTTGGTTGTGACACAAAGCGGTGAATAATTCAGTGCACGTCATTTCCACTTTCCTCTGTTCTCCAGTAGCTGTGCCCTCTGCGAATAAAACAGGGAGACCTTTTTCTATTACTTAAATTGCCTGAGGTTACACAGTGCTAGCAGTTCACAAATCAGCCCTGTGGACACAGCCCTCGTCAATGACACAGACACATTGACATGACTTGGCCATGACCACAACTTGGATTTTCCTTTAAATGAGAACAGAATTCTAGAATAAAGGACCTTCTATGGAAACTATGCAGCTTCCAAAACGATTACCAGAAATACTGCCTATTCTGAAGGCACATAAACTATCCCCAAGGTGATGCTTGAAATGGTCTATTGTTCTTAAAGATTTATACGATTGCATCCAAGACTAGAATAAACTTCAGTTTACAAGGAATCTGGAAAGGACTTCAGAGGCCATCTAGTACCACCCTAACCCGAGCTGGCACCGTCTCTATAGCATATTTTACAAACCTCTGGGGACAGAAAAGAGGCAGCCCACAGCTTCCTGAAGAAGCCCATTATACTTGTGATTAGCTCTCATTGGAAGGGATTGTTCTTTACCCAGGACAGAAAGACCTAATTGTCTCCTTTTAGCTTTCATTCATTGTTCATAGTTGTTCTCTTTGCTGTTTAATAGAAATTAAAACCTGCTACTTTCTGATATTCTTGTAAATACCTGAACAAAATTATTATTCCACATTCCCCCTACTTTTCTCTCCTTTAAGATGAACATCACTGTTTCTTTATAAGGTATGGTTCATCACTGCACTATGAAATGGTGAAGTTAGACCAAAGCTCATTAAACTTTGCCCCACTGTTTTCATTTTTTACTTATTCAACAAGCATTTATTAAGCACAGTCTGTGTGCAGAGTCTGGCACAAAGTGAAATGGGCAATATAGGGGAGGGGAACAAATGGTTGATGCCCACAAAGCTTTTGTTGCAGAGACAAACCAAAGATAAAAGATATAGTTAGTGAATGCAAAAAAGGAAAAGGAAATATCCAACTTAATTTAATTCAACAAGAATCTGTTAAATACTTTCTGCCTGGAAAATATTCTGTAAGTTAAGACAAAAAAAGAAAATAGTCTCTGCCTTCAGAGAGCTTATATTCTACTTGGGGAAAAAACTTGTAAAAAACTAAGGAAGGAAGGAAGAAGTATGTGAATCAATGAATATATAAATAGATAAAGGAGAGAATAAATAAATATGTGAATAAGTAAACAAATTAATTAATGGGTGAACTAATTAAACACATACTTGCATAAACACATATGTGACATATATGTGAGAGAGACAGAGACAGAAAGATAGATAGAGAGGGCGGGGGAGGAAAAGAAAGAGAGCGAGAGAGATTTGCAGTGGGAAAATAATAATAACCAGATGGATGCCTGGGGTAGGCTTCAGTAGAAGAAAGCACCTGAACTGAATCCTCGAAGGAAGCAAAGGGCATTGATTTTGAGGTGAGGGGAGAATTAATTTTTGTTATGCAGGCCATGGTTGTGGGATGTAATTCTGAGATTACAGTTTAGAAAGTAGGAAAGTTTGAATGGAACATAGAGTTTATGAAAGGGTATCATATAAAGTTAGTTTGGAAATGTAGATTGGATCTAGATGGACATGTGTTTAAATGCCAAGCAGAAGAATTCATGTTTTCCCTTAGAAGAAATAGGAAGACATTATTTATTATTATTATTATATTTTTAGGAAAAAATAGTTACATGATTAAGTCTCTGTTTTAGGATGCTTATTTTAACAGTTGTGTGTAGGGCGGATTGTAGTGGGAGTAATTTGGAAGTTGGATGGCCATTACAATATTTAGATGAAAAATGATGATGGCCTGAAGTATTGTAGTAGCCTATTAAAGATAAGAAGTAGACAGGTTCAAGAGATGTGGTGGTGGAAGAATCAATAAACGATTTGGCAAATGATTGAATGAGGGAAAGAAAAGAGGGTAAAAAATTGAGGATGACTCAGATTGTGAACTTGAGTGACTATAATGACTGTATTATCTTCAACAAAAATTGGAAAGTTTAGAGGAAGGGTAGATTCATATGTGGTGGATAATGAAGAATGATATGAACATGTCAGACTGATTAACTGATTTTTAGAACATAAGATCATAAATTTAGAGTTGGAAGGGATCTCAGAGGTCATCTAGTCTAACTCCATCTATTAATGAATGAAGAAACCAACACCCAGAGAGATCAAGGGATTTAACTAATCACATGGATAATGTGAGAAGTGAGATTTGAACCCAGAGTCTTTAACTCCAGAGCTAGTTGTTTTTCCAGAACATTAAAACTTTGTAAGCATTAATACTGAGAAACACAAAATAGCAAATGGGTTCTTTTGCAATGAAAATCTTTAAGTGATACCAAAATGAGAACTTGACCAAGATTCAGTAAAGAAGGATTCATGCATGAATGAATGAAAAAAAAATGTAGCAAATGTTTAGTATGTGCTAGCCAGTATGCAAAGCATTAAAGATACAAATACAATGGAGAGAGAGAGTTGCACTGATTTTTATTGTCAGAGGTGGAATTTGGAATAAATCTTCAGCCACCAAAGTCAATGATTTTTGCCTATTCATTTCAAATATTAACTCTAATTTCAAAACAACTTATTTTAAACACCATGTTTTTATTTGTAGTGATTACATAAATGAAATATGCTATTATAAACGAAAAACCCTCTTGCCATATATACCCTTTTAATTATGCTTCTGTATATAATAAATACATATGTATAGACATATATGTGTCAAACTTTACACATGTATATTTGTGATATATTAAGGACCTGTAATTTCATTGTTGTGGAAATTCTCTCTAATAATAAATAATTGAAATAGAGAAAAAGACCTAGAGTTCATCATGTCATTTTATAGATGAGCAAATTGATGCTTAGAGAGGGTAAGTGACTTGCTCATGGTCACACTCAGCATGTGACAGTCAAGATTTGAACCTGAATCCTGTGACTCAAGATGCAACATATTTTTCAGTACAACATGCTGATAGAAAGCTTCCTAAAACTTACGGACTCAGATAGTTTTTCTAATTCTCAGAGTGGTTAAATGACTTACTTATGGCTACCCAGCTAGTAAATGTTAATAGTTGAATATAAGATAAAAAAAGACATAAAAATGATTATAATTTATATGTATTAAAATAAATTACATTTTGAATAGCCTGGCTTTCTAACATTTAAATTAGAGTCATAGTTAAATTAAGATAATCTAAAAGATTAGTTATTTTTTCCTAGAACACCTTCTCAGAAGAAATATATGTGTAATGTTTATATATGCATGCTATTCATACAAACATATATATACACATACATATTTTCATTAGATGATATAAGCTTGACTGTATCATCTGAAATGTTCTGCAAAAGCATGAGCAGTAGAGAAAAAATGAAGATGTATTTTAAAATGCAGAAAAAGGATGACCAACAGTTCTGTGCTCTCACACAACTAATGTTTTGAGAATTATTGTTTGGAGAAAGCCAGAGGAATTATTACTTTTGAGGAGCCTAAATGAGGCCTGGTATTTTCTTGGTAACAGAACAGTTGGGCAGACATCTTTTTGTTTTAGATAGAGAGACAAGTATGTCTAATTCTTGTATAATATGCTGATTATTTTTTTTGTGGCCTCCCACATCTGAAAAAATAAATCCTTTGATCTCCTTCTCCTGGCACTGGGTTTTGAAGAGGCAGGCATTGCATGAGTCTTGTATATTTGTTTTGGTCAAATTTGCCTTAATTTCAGTAACCCTACATAGATGTGCACATTCTACTGAAAATAGTCATTTTTTTGAGCACTCTACTGGGTACACTTAAGCCTATTCTATAGAGGAAAAATAGAACAGAAAAACACAATGACAGTTCATCAGTAATTCAGATTAGCAACCCCCAACCCCCACCACACAGTGTACCCTTTCCTTTATCCAGAGTTACTCAACATTTGGCTGGATATAAATGTACTGTTTGGCCATTTTGAAGATGGTATAACATCTGGATAGATACAGCATGATATAATGGATAGAGCATTGGGTTTGGATCCAAGAATATACTAGTTGTATGACCCAGGCAAGTCTTGCCACTCTTCTTAACATTTCAATGTCATGTGATCTCTTAAGATATCAATGAATTATCTGTCTTTGCAAAGGGAGTTCCTTTACTTCTAGTTTCCATAAACTGATGAAATCTTAGATCATTCACAAATAATCGAATCCAATTACAACAATGAAATGTTTAAAGAGTGATTTGCCTTAGGTATTTGCTGACCATTAGGTAGCAATAAAGAGAAAAAAGTGTTGCTGTTGCTGTTGTTGGGGGTGGTGGTGTGGGTGGGGCTGGACCTATACAAAGTAATATCAAAGTGTGAAAAATTAAGCAATACCAGTGGTTATGTCTGTGTAAGCCAAAGTAAGTTAGGATCCTTTGTTTTGTACTTCTTACACCATTCCTCTCTGTGTAGTACCATTTTAATAGACCTTAACTACTTAAATGTCTAAGACAACCAGTACTGGAAGATGTAGAAAGTGGATTTGTTGAAAGATATCTTTTCCAAATCTATCTTCCTCTTTTCTTTCCAGAGCTGGGGAACAATGAGTGAGGAACAGTGCATATATTTTCACATATAGTTGATGCTTTGACTAGCTTTTGGAGAGCTGTGCAGTATGTGTCTGTCTGTGTTTGTGTCTCTCTCCCTGAATTTCAATCTCTATCTCTCTCTGTCTCTCTCTCTCTATCTCTTTCTCTCTCTTTCCTTTTTCTGTCCACTTATCTCTCTGTCTCTCACCTCTCTCTGTTTCTCTCTCTTTCCCCCTGTTTTTATCTCTCCATCTGCCTTTGTCACCATCTGTCTTTTTCTGTCTCCATTCTATGATATGACATGCTCTCCACTAATAATAACAATAGGTAACATTCATATAGTACTTTAAAATTTACAGAGTGCTTTATATATGTAAAGCCTCATATGGTTTGAAAATCACAAGAATGAACCACTTTTGGAACAGTTCATAAAGAGAAAAAATATTTGATAGCCTACACCTGCCACCAATCATATTTCAGCTATGATGCCTTAGTCCAATCAATCAACCAAGAAATATTTATTAAATTCTTATATAATCCAGGTACTGTGTTAAGGACTGGGACTAAAAAAGTAAAAAAAGGCAAAAAGCAGTCCTTTTGCCAAGTTGTTCACATTCTAATGGGAGAGAGAACACCTATTCGTATACATACATACAAATATGTATGTACAAGATATATACAGAGTAGATGGGAAGTAACCGTAGAGGGAGAAAGAAAGTGATATTTCACCCGAATCTTAAATGATGTCAAGGATTCTAAGAAGCAGATGTAAAAGCATTCCCATCATGGAGGATTACGAGTAAAAAAAATATAGAGATGAGAGACAGAACGTTGTGCCATAAACCACAACTGAACTAGACTGTGGGTCTATCTTGACTGATGGAAAATAACAATAAAAAACCGACACTCAATGAAAGTGATTTACTGACTGTTTCTATATATTTTTGATGTGTGTGTATGGAGGGAGTCATTCTCGTTTTTATTTGTCCTTTGCTTTTGAAGAGGACCAATGACATTGTGGAATGATGTAGACTTAAGGGAAGCAGAGTTGCACAAAGTCATCAGCCTCAATCTCTCTTCCAGAGACATCGAAGTCCAGTGACAAGTGTCAAGAGTCATGATGGCTTACGATGCAGCGGATGACCTTGGTGTCTTCAATGTCTGCTAACCTCTAAGTGCTCTATAGCACCTGCTTCAGTTGTCTTCATAGCCATTGGGACAGATTGTTCTCATCCACCCATTCTGCTGGTGAAAGTGTTTATATGCTTGGGGTAGACATCCCCCTAACTCCCCAAAGGGTTTGAGGACCATTGGTTACCATCAACCTGGTTTAGCCTGTCTGCTGAGATGGTTTTTCTGGGTATAGCTATTTCACATACAACAGCCTCTTTGGAGCCACAGGTGAGAGTTGGGTGACAAGTGAACAGTAAAAGTAAATGAGTAGCCCTGAAAAGGACTTGGAAAGCCCTCACACCAGTGGTGTTAGTCATCCCTGAACATTTCACATGCTCTATGGAGCGTTTAGAGGTGGGAAGTCATCAGAAAATAGAACAGCTGAAGGTTCTGTTGGGCTGAAAAATTGACTGGTGCAGTCACTTACCCTTGGGGTTGTAGGGAAAAAGGATTGGAATAGTGCTCCACTAAATTGTTTTATATAGATATGCTGAAGCTCAGTCAAAAAGATTTACAGTATGGAGCTGAAAGAATTTGTGACAGACTGCACTACAAACAGATGGTCCTGTTTGATACTAGGAAACTTGATTTCAGAGTTGCATAGAATGCGAGGCAGATGTCTAAAGTGGACCAATCTGTATAACAAGGCCAAAAGCCTTCTGTAATATATATTCCATAAAATCAAAGTCTAATTTTTTGGGAGCATGAATTGAAATATTTCACTTTAAAATTATTTTGTGGTCAGAGAAATGCTTCTGAAATTAGTAGTGGCCGTTAAAAAATTAATCTCCAAATATAAATTGAATCTATAAATTCTGAATTTAGACTCAAATCATTGGTTTTTCTCCAACATTTCTATTCCTTAAACTTTATGACTTCAACCTAAACCTTCGTATAGTAAGCATGCCAAAACAGAGAGACAAAAGTATCTGCTGTGGTTATTACATAGTTCATCCTTCATTCTCACTGAATTTCATAAATAAAATTGTTACAAGGGCCAGATACACTTTCATTTCCTGGCATTTGGGAAGTCCCTCCTCAGTATTCAGCAATACTTCCTGATCTCCAGTGGACTTTTCAAAGCATGATAAAACTACAATGGAATTTGGAACTGCCCAAAATTGCTATTGACCTTCTTTCAGGAGCATGGAAAGGCAAGAATAAAAAGGTGATGCAAGACTTTTTTTTGAGAGGCATTCACAGAGTTTTCATATTATCTCACAACATGAACTTGGCTGTAGTATATACCTTTATGCTTTCTATTTCAAAAGCAATATATTGGCCAAAGAACATTGAAATAACAAGGCAAGCATCTGGATACCATAGTATCATCGTTTTGGGGAAAAAAGTGATTGTCAGAATAGGCAGTCATTGAATACACAATAGTTATATTATTAATGCAATGGATTGAAATGTCACAGAATTTGGAGATTCAGCTTAGAAACTCTCCCCTGCAGTGATCATCTGAAATGAGCTTGAATGTTGATTGGTATCTATTCATCCTCTTGATTTTTCATTGGTCCTGTGTTCCTTTCTGTAACTGTGTCTCCTTACCAAACCATGTCTTGTCTTAGAAATAATCTAGCTAGGTAAAACAGCAGGAGACTTTTGGTCTGGGTTCTCTTATTTGATCTGCCTTGTCAGTAATTTTCACAAAGCATATGTTCTGGAATTTCCCTAACTTATGAGCTTCACAGAATATATACATGCATTTCACATATATGTGGTTTCACATTTGGACCAAGGAGACAGCATGGAACTCATAAGGTTAAAGTGAATAGCTGACTTAGAACAACTTGTCCAAGCCTCTAAGAGCTGGTGCTGGATGTCAGTATACAGAAAAGACCTAACTGGCACACAGTATGCTGTGGGGGAGGCAGACTCTTTCATTCAAATTGAGCTCATGTTGAAAATGGGCTGGATTTAGTTGGGTTTTATATTTGGGTCTTGCTGCCATCTGGTTCTTGTTTCTTGCTGATTTTTTTTTCTCAACCAAGTTCATTCCAGACCATAGTTGCCATTTTTGACAACTTATGTTTTTAAAGCCATTACATAATGCAGAAAATGAACAACCAAAAAAAAAAAAAGAAAAAAACCTAATTGTCACACACTAGAGGGCACTAAAACATTCTAAGATAAAACTCTTAATGCTTTAGCTTATAAAACTTTGTATTTAGAAAATAATCTACCCAACTTTTCCAGCATTTTAAAAGAAATTCCTATATAAAAATCAAATAACTATGGGAGTTTAAACATTTACCTTGTAAATGATTTATATTAGATAAAAACCCATAATGACATTAGATTTCTCAAATAGAGGATACATTTCTGCATTATTCAAGATTAAGTTCTTGGGCATATTCTTTTTCTTTTCCTAAGTTACCCAATTAATCTACTAATATTTAAAGTTTAGAATAACAGTTGATTGCAAAAAGAGTCAACAGAATACCAAGTTTTCAACCATCTTGATGAAATCAGATCAACCATAGCATGAGCCTGTTGATTACTCCACAATCATCCATTTTATGGCTGAAAAAATTAACCTACAGCTGTTTGATTTGACTATGTTTATACACACACAGACTGTTAGGGATCCACAGTATTTGTAGTGTGCCTAAGAGCCCACTTGCTTCTTTCTCCTCTACTTTTCTTTCTTCAAGAGTCTTGTCCTGCATCCATTTCACCTCTTAATTTCAGCCTCTGATATTCTCTATTAACTAGCTATGCAACTTAATCACCATCAATTCACCAGTCAACAGGCCTACATTAAGAACCTACTGTGTGCCAAAAACCACTCTATTAACTAGAGATAGAAACATAAATTTAAAAAAAAAAAAGCCCTACTTAAAAAAATGAAAAAAAGCAATGTTGTTTCTTCCTGTTTTTTTTTTTTCAATTGAAGTTTCCTGTAGGGGAATTGAAAGTCAGGTCCCTCCTTTTTATTGTACAAATACCACATAAAGCACATGGTCTAGATGTGCGATTTTTGTCAGTGGAGGGCACTCCCTAGTGAGGAATCTCATTCTACTGATGTAGTCATCATACAATTTCTTATTTGAGGTTTAAGTGACTTGTTTAAGGTCATACAGCCAGTATATATCAGAATTGGAACTTGAATTCAAGTCAACCTTATTCTGAGACCAGTACTTTATTTACTATAAAAACATTTCAGGGTCAATGCATTTGAGGTTAAGCTTAGAGTGTTCCTTGCGGCAATCATCCACAATCAACTCAAACTTTTATTGGTTTCAGTCTCTTTACTTGATCCTTTACAAGCCCTGTGCTCCTTATTACAGTTATACCTACTTAGCATCCCAAGTCTTGTTTCAGAAACAATTTAACTAATGGTAAGAAGAAGGAAACTTTTGGTCTGGCTCCTCTGATTTTGCTTGCCATGGCTGTGATGTTTACAAATCATGCGTCGTGCATAGACAATATGTTGGTGCTTGGACTCGAGTCACCCTGACTCAGGCCGTTTCTTTATGTAATATCCCACTCCTTATCCCCCTGTATTGATGATTTAAATCCTCTACATTTCACCACAGGTCAATATTCTGTCTCTCATTAGTAATGTTGGTTCCAAATGTGAAAAGCTTAGACCTTCAGTACCTCAATCACATATATTGCCATCCAGGCTGTGTGGTCTCTGTATGCTTCTGGTTGTCCCACTGACTTTGTAACTAAAGGACGTTATCTGTGGAGTATACAGAATCCTGATGTCTCTATCTACGAAGGTTATACTTTTCCTCATGAAGTCTTTTGTCTGTGCCTTGAAGATCGTGCTATGACAGACTAATTCTCAATGATCTTGACCAAAAGGCTATAGTTTCAAAAGTACAGATGAGGGGGAAATTGTGTCTGACATCAAAGAAAAGTTATGCTAAGTTGGCCTAGACTTCAAGGTGGAGATATGCCCTAATGCATCTTGGTCTTATCTGGATAAGCAATAACAACAACAAGAAAATCTATGTTTTATCTGATGGTCAGCTTAATATCATTGGCAATGAGGGGTGGCCATAAGCTCCCTCATAGCTATCTTTCTGATTTATTGAATCTTGTAGAATCCATGAAGTTGCCAGCTCAAACATGAACCATGATGTTGATCTCCATAAGTTTCTATATATCAATAATGCGTTGTCTAGTGGTAACACCATATACACATAAAAGCATTGCAGTGGAAAGAGATTAAAGTCCTAGCACCCAGAAATGATCTCTCATCAATAATATGTGCTGAAGCTGAGAGAAGTTAGTTCAATCCCAAGTTAAAGGTTATGGACTGGGGCATGTTAGTGATTAAAAGTATTCTCTTTCCATGCATAGGTGCCTCTAGCTCCTTTTCAGGGTTGGTTTTTATTTTATTTTTGAATAATTGAAATTCCTGTTATGATTTCCCAGCAAATAGAGATATGATAGAAGTTAAAAGAAACTTTCTGTGCATAAATCAAAAAAGAGATAAGGGAGTCTGAGTGGCTGCAGAGGAGTTCAGTTTATAAAATAGTCTTAAATGCCTAAGGACTTTATTGAGGTAGATGCCAGATGAGGTTCTGAAATCACCATGGATCTAGACTGGGAAGCCATGAATTAAATGAGCTGATAGACTGGTAGATGGCAGCAAAGAGAAGCAGAGAACCCAGATGTCTACAGAGAGTAGCAGAGAGGAGCTCAAGGAATATCCTGGCAGAGAGCACCTTGGCAGAGAGAATGATCACCAGAGGACCTCACCTAGCAGAAAAGCCAGAAGAAGGGTCCAGTGGGATTACACTTTAGAGCCATATACTGCCTGGATACTCAAGTTACATGGCTGCGTGTGTTTCCTAATTATGTACTCTCTCTATGCTTGTAACTTAGCCATAAGAGTGGAGCCAGCACAAGGTTGGGGTCCTATTGCACTGTGGGAGAAAATGCTTCTGTTTTTATGAATATATGCATTTTTGCACGTGTCTGTAGTGTTTTTGTTGTTACTTCTCTCTCTCCCCTCCCCCATTTTATTTAAATACATAGGAAACACATTGATGAGGGCCAGTGAGCTATGGTTCTGAATGGAAATAACCCCAAATATCCCTTAAGTGGTAGTTCTCAAGGGACTCACAAGAATAAGTAAGTGTGTGTGTGTGTGTGTGTGTTTATGCAAAATCTTATAAATAAAGTGCTTCGGAAACATTACAAAGAGCTAAATGAACATCAGCTATGTATATATGTGAAATATCCAATGTTTTCTGAAGAAAAGAATATAATTCTTTCAGAATAAGAAATTTAAGTATTATTAGGACTTCAGTGTCAGTCTAGCTGAACTCAAACCCAATAAAGAATCCCTATTATGACAATGGTTAACAAGTCATCATATCAGAACTTCTAGATGAGGGAGAAATAATTTCTGGAGGAAGCTCATAACTAGCTTTGTTTAGCTCTAACCATTCAGAAAATTTTCCTGACACCTAGCCCAATTTGGTCTCTTTGCAACTTTCAATCATCATTCCTGGGTCAGTCTTCCAGGGCCCAAAAGAACAATTCTAACCCCACTTCCATTTAATGACTTCAAATAATTGAAGGACGTAATCATGACCTCCCCACTTGAGGCTTCTTTAGGCTAATTATGTCCATTTTCCTTCGACTACTCTGATTGCATGGACTCAGTACCCTTCACCATTTTGTCTGCTTTCCTTTGGGTGCAGACTAATAAATGTGCTACCCAAACTTTCACAAGGCATCCAACTGGATGCCATAAAAATGTGTTAGCTAACAAGAAATGGGGAAGAGATGTATTTCATAATAACCTGGAAAGACCCACATGATATGATGCTGAGTGAGAGGAGCAGAACCAGGAGAACATTGTACACAACCACAGATTGATTCTGTGATGACAAACTTCTATAGACTTGGCACTTCTCAGCAATTCAAGGTTCAAAGACAACTCCAAAGGACTCATGATGGAAAGAGCTATCTACATCCAGAGAAAGAACTATGGAGTCTGAACACAGATTGAGGCATACCATTTGCTCTCTTTTTTCCCCCTTTTTTTGGTTTCGTTTCTTCTTTCTCATGATTCATTCCATTGGTAATAATTCTTCTTTACAACTTGGATATTGTGTAAATAAGTTTAATGCAAAGGTATATGTAGAAGATACATTGGATTCCATGCTGTTTTGGGAGGAAAGGGGGAAGGCAAGGGAGGGGAAGAAAATCTGGAACTCCAAAACATGCAGAACTGAGTGTTGTGAACTAAAAAAAAAAACTTAATTAAAAAAAGAAATTAAGAAAAAAAATGTGTTAGCCAAACCTCAAGATGATTTTAAAGATACAATATGACCAGGGATAGTAATAGGATTTATTTAACATTTTAAGATTGGCAAAGCACTTTACATATGTTAACTCATTTGACCATCACAACATCTTTAAGAGGTAAGCTATTATTTTCCCTGAGGAATAACTGAGAGAAGATTGAGGCTGCATGAGGTTAAATGATTTGTCCAGAGTCACACAGTTAGTAACTCTCTGGGGCTGGATTGGAACACAGGTTTTCCTGAGTCCAAGTCAACACCAGTGTTGTCAAGAGCATAAATAACAGGGGCTATTAAGCCACACATAAGGATCTCTACAGCCACATATTGACTCAGAAAACCACATATTAACATAATCTATGCTCTATTTCATTTTATTAATATTTCCAATTACAATTTAATCTGATTCAACCACACTGGGGATTGTTGTGTTTCATTGTGGGCAGGTATTTGACACCTCTGCCTCAGACCACCTTACTACCTCAGTATAAATCAGGATCATCATTTGTGAAAACCTGAAATCTATCTCATTCTTAATGCATAGAGGTATAACAAGAGCTTTTTCTTCTGTGGGGGAGAGATGGAGAAGGACTGAAATTTCACACTATTAACTCGTATTGAAGTTCGCTAATAGCCCAAATGGTTCTTAGACAAACTACTGCCTAACTCTACCTCACCAGCATTATACTTGTGAAGTCAATTTTCTGAAGTGCAGGGCTTCATATTGCCCTTATTAAACTTCATCTTATTACAGTCAGTCTAATGATTAGCATGTCAAAATCTTTTTTGACTTGATCATTAATCTTCGGTCTGGTATCATACTTATCTTCTCCAATTTGGTTCCATTGACAAATTTTACAAGCTTATAATATATGCTTGTATACGAGAGATCCAATTTTTAAAAACATAACCCCAAAAAGCCAATCGAAATGATTTCCATCAAGTCTCAAAGGCCCATCTTCCTTTTTTTCAACTTGAGTAGCTGTTTTATTAGATTTTTTT
>CM053623.1:189603310-189622225 GCA_028646595.1 Phalanger gymnotis
CTAAAAGTTCCAGAATCTCTAATTACAATTCTTCTTTCGGCTATCTATGTCCTTACCTGTATATAATGCCCAGAACTGAACACAGTACTCTAAATGAGAGCTGACTATGCCAGGGTACACAGAGTGGGACTAAAACCTCACTCAGTGTTTTAAGGATGTCAACCCTGTATATACCTAACAGGTAATAATGGGCTTTGCCACCCTGTGGTTTTTCTTCACAAAACTGGCACCCCCTAAATTGAGTCTCCAACTTCTTTTATGCTGATTCACATAGATAGGTAGAGCATGTCAGAAAGGCCTTCCTAGCTCCAAATACCTCTGATAACTCCTAATTAGTGTCTTCTTTGTGTATGCTATCCCTGGTACCTCTATTTTCCTTTCTCTGTCTCTCTACTTCTCATAAGCCTTGGATCCTCTCAAGGCTCAGCTTACCACCTCTTTTAAGTCCTTTTACTGATTTCCACAGTTGTTAAAGCATTCTTCCAAAATTCCCTACATTTATGTTTATATAAACATGAGGTCACCTTCCCATCTCCAGTTGAATTTCAACAAGGCTTTTTTTCTGTGTTTTTTGTATTTTTCTCTATATATTTATATTTTTGTATTCTGTTTTCATATATTTCTGTATTTTTTATGTTTTTATATTTATGTTTCTATAAACATGATGTCACCTTCCCATCTCCAGCTGAATTTCAACAAGGCTTTTTTTCTGTATTTTTTCTATATTTTTGTATTCTGTATTTATATATTTCTGTATGCCCCAAACCATTATCTCCTCTCTCTCTCTCTCTCTCTCTCTCTCTCTCTCTCTCTCTCTCTCTCACACACACACACACACACACGCACACACACGCACACACATACATGCAGAGTTGTTGGTGCATCAAAATCATTTAATAATTTCTGATTGATTGCTTGATTTATTCTCTCAGCTTTTGATATTGTCGTATGGCATCCAAGGGGATACTCTTCCTTAAGCTTGCTATTCCTGGTTTCTTGGGATGTCATTAGTTACCATAGGATGAAAAAAGTGTGTAACTTTGCATAAGCTCCTTTTTCAATCAATAAACAGATGTTTAGAATGGAACTACATGTACTAAGCACTTACTAGATGCCAAGAACTGTACTAAGAATTGGGGATACAAATAGCTGTCAACAAATATTTATCAAGCTCTTACTATAGGCCAGACATTGTGCTAACCACTGTGGGTTGAAAGAGGACACAAAAACTAGCCCTTGCTATCAAGAAGCTCAGAGTTTAATGGGAGAGACACCATGTGAGCCACTATGGACAATTGATATAGATACAGGATGAATTGGGGATATTCTTAGAGGAAAGGCATTAGTATTAAGGGAATAGGTAAAAGTGTTTTGCAGGTAAGATTTTACCTGGGTCCTAAAGAAAGCTGAGGGATACCTAGGTGGTATAAAGGATAGAACAGTAGGCCTAGAGTCAGAAAAACTTGAGTTCAAATTCAGCCTCAGACACTGGCTGTGTGACCATGAGCAAGTAATTTAACCTTCTTTGCCTCAGTTTCCTCATGTGTAAAATGAGATGGAGAAGGAAATAGCCAACAATAACCAAAAAAAAAGTCAGGGAAGCCAGCAAATAGAGATGAGGAGGGAAAGCATTCCAGGGAGAGAGCACACTTTTGAGATTT
This sequence comes from Phalanger gymnotis, assembly GCA_028646595.1. Taxonomy (NCBI): domain Eukaryota; kingdom Metazoa; phylum Chordata; class Mammalia; order Diprotodontia; family Phalangeridae; genus Phalanger; species Phalanger gymnotis. The sequence goes on from CM053623.1 coordinate 189,604,972, forward strand.
TCTTCAGCTTTGTTCAGAAGAACATGACTGGAACCAAAGACAGCAAGTGGTAAGAGTAATCCAAGGCCAAGGCTTGCAAGGCAAGCTAGGTGATAGGATAAGTTTAGGGGAATGACCAGAATTAGGGAATCTCTGTGTGTAGCTGAGGTAAAGTGAAGGACTAAGGTCATGGAAATGAGTAAATTGAGGTTGTGGGAGGTTAGGCTAATTGAGGGAATATAAAATATATATTAAAGTTCCCTTCCACAACACTTGGGGAGGAAGGAAAGGCTATGAGATAATCAATGAACTCATTGAGAAGGAAGTTAGTAGATAATATCTACCCGATTCTTGATTGAAGGATAAATATAAATTGAATAATTATCAAAGGTGGTAACTCCGAGTGAAGGCGGTAATGAGAAAGCCTGAAGAGGACAAAAGAGAGTAAGGAGTATTCCTATTTCCCCACCATAACCAGTGATTTGGGGTAAATGAGTAAAAATACAACTAGGGTTTAAAAGGGCCATTGAGGAAACTGTGTAATCAGCAAGAAACCGGGTCTCAGAGAGTACAAAAAGATGGCATAAGACGTTAAGATTAACAATTGTTACTTGCAGAGTAGGGATTCCATAGACCATAGAGGAAGGACTGCATAGCTTTTAGTTAGATATTAGGAAGAAAAGATAGCAAGATGGGAACAAGAGAGCAATGCGGGGTTTGAACGGTGATAGGAATTCAAAATCCCAGAAACGTGGTAAATATAACAGAATGGGAGAACATTAATCATTCAGGAATGAGTCCAGGTGTGTTAAAGAAAAATAATGGAGTCCTTTACCTAAAGAAGATGGGTGAGTTGCAGAGAGGGTCAAATTCCAGGAGTTTGGAGGAAAAAGTGTCAAGACAAATGATAAGGCCTGGTGGATTTCAGGAAATAACAAGGAGGCTGATGGTCCAGAAGCAATGACTGCTGGGAAGAAATCATTGGATCTGATAGTTGAAGTAAGACTTAGTGTCTGATTGAAACCCAAATTTTGAGGGGAGAGGGGAAGACACAAGGTATGTATGGGGTTCACTACAGTGGCCACTTTTCTTGAACCCTTGGGCTTCCTCTCACAATGTTTTGTTTCATAGTCTTCTGTTCTTTGTCCCAATAAGTATTGTCAAGAATCACCAGACCCACATAACATATACCAAGATAAACTAGATAAATTAGAGCCAAGATAAAACAAAGGCCTTGCTTGTTTTGTGAATTATGAGAGCTGCCATGGACAATGACTTCATCATCAAATAATCAGACTACCAATGATGAAAGTCTCCATCTTTCCTAAGCTAGCTCAAGAAAGCACACACAGTCTATGGTTGAGACCATGCTCCAAGCCTTTCCAGTGTGGTAGAGCCTTCCACTGTGTGTTGGCATAACCTTCAAAAAATTAGAGTCATCAACATGTCATGAGGAAGTTTTGAAGTAGGCACATACACATTTCCTTCCTCATCACTTGAAAAATTGTACCCTTGTGCTCCTATTTAACAAAAGTTCTTTGTAATCCAAGTGACTTGACCTTACAAAGTAATAATGGCCTGCGTTCTTATGGAATCAAACATATATTCATTTAATTCAGAATTATGCTAAGAATGTGATGATGTCCATACCTAAAAATCTTATTATTAATTGCATACTTGAAGGAGGTAAATGATGAAAATAAAAGGCCTAAATGCTCTAAAATATCTAAAACATCTCAGTTTATATTTACATAGAATTGTACAGTAGTCCCTTGACTGGAAAATGGCTAAAAGAAACCATGCTACATGAGTACATTGGAATATTAATATGGTATAAGAAATGAAGACTATTAAAGATTCAAGAAAACATGGGAAGATGCATATGCAAAGTGGAGTAGTCAGGAAAAATCATATGGACAAAGGAAATTAATGTATACAATGATCCCAGCAATGCAAATGGAAACAAAAAAAAACAATAAGAAAAAAAGTAAAATTTTAATGATTAAACTCAGTTCCAAAACACAGATATGAAAAGGCATATCCTGCCTTTTTAAAATAGAGATGGAACGATGGACTCAGAACCTGACATAGAATGTAAAACTTGGTAGATGTGATTGTTTGCTATGTTGTTTTGTTTCATTTTGTTTTCCTTCTTTATTATAAAGATGGTTCTCTGTGAAAAGGAGTAGTTAGGGCTTTATCAGGCAATGAAGAAGACAAAATATCAATGACAGTGTAAAATATTTATTAATGTGCATTTAGATTGGGCGATAGGAGAGAGTCCCCCTCTTTCCTCCCAGCACTCATTATTGCACCCCATGAACTTTAGCTATCTGAGGTACCAACTCAATACTCAGAATTGAGTTCATATCAAAAGAGGATTGGTTTTAAGAAGTAGGCATGATTAGCCTGGAGAAGAAAATGTATGGAGATAAGGAGAGGAAACAATGTGTGTGACAATTTAAGTATTCAAAAGGATTTTTTTTGTGTGTGTGTGGAAGAGGGAATAAACAAGTTCCCTTTGATCCCATAGAGTAGAACCAGAAGCAATGGAAGTTGCAGAGAGATAATTTGGATGGTTGGATGGATGGATGGATGAAGAGAAGGATAAAGAGAGAGTGAGAGATGGAGAGAAACAGAGATGGAGAGAAAGAGAGGGAAAGGGACTGACTCAGACAGATTGACAGATAAATCTACAGGCAAATCGACAGAAAGACAGATAGACAAGCAATCAGATAGACAGATAGAACAATAAAGAGATAGGCAGACAGGTATTAGAGAAGTCAATGTATAGATAGAACATTTGTTTACCATTTACTATGTATAAGGAACTGTGCTACATGCTGGTATATAAATAAAAGCAAACAAAATAGACCATGCCATAAAGAACTTATTCTAAAGGAGGAAGTTAATACAAAATGGGCAGAGTTGAGATAGGTAGGAAATATTTCTAGGAAAATGGAAGGCAGGAGATGCCCCCAGAAGTGTCCCAGAGTGAAGAAAGATAAGGTCAAAGCTGTTCTATCAAAGACTACAGTAGGTCTATGGAAGGAGTATCATTCTTAGTTGAAGAGGGAGTAGGGACTATGGCCAAAGTGGAATATACTCCTGGAGATGTCCAATAAAGAAAGAATTTAGGCTAGGTATCAAGAAAAATTCCCAAATAATTAGAGCCATCACAAATGGGAATCTTGAGGTTCATTATTTGAAACACAATTCAACTAAAACTTTGTATTATGTGTATATACATACATATATACACACATATGTATGTATATGTGTGTATATATGTATGTACATATATGTATGCCCGTGTATGTATATGTACGTATGTATACGTGTGTACGTGTATATGTGTGTATATACTGAAATAAAAGTTATCTTTCAAGGGAAATGCAATAGAAAAGCATACACACAAACATACACAGTCTTTATATGAAACATTTTCCAACCATAGCAGGCTCTTTTTTCTGGGTCAATCCCTTTTCAAAGAAGATCCAAATATACTGTGCAATTTGTGGTATTGATTTTTCTAAAATTTTGAGCTAATGTAGGTAGATAATGAAAGGGTGAGAGCATGATTCTACTACTTGAAACTTGCCATTAGTTATGACATCACAAACTAATTGTCTTTTATTTGAAATAATAGCATATATGGTAATTAGCAGTTTCTGGAAACAATCAACCATCCTCATATCTTGATTACTTAGAGTGATGTGTTCTAGCAATGTGAGCCTCTATCTTTGTATTCCTCCAAATCGTAAACCCAAGACCCAACCCTGTTCTCAGACATGCATCACTGGTCATGATATCTGTTCGTATAATCATTTAGTAATGTCTTTGAAAAAAAATACTCTCTAGTTACAACTAAGACTCCAGTGGTTTGAAGAACAGTCACAATAGAAAGCCAGCTCAGATTACATCTCCTTTTCTTGTCATTAAAAAAAAATCAGATACAAGATCCATCATATGAAATAACCCTACCCATATCCCAGAATCTGGAAATCCATCATTCAACAAGAATCTATTAAGCACTCACTTTGTTCTAGGCACTAGAAAAAAGATACAAAGAAAAAATGTCTTCTTTTCTCAAGGACATTGCATTCTGGTTGTGGTGACAAAGTAAATATAAGATACATACAGAGTAGACGCAAGTTAACATCAGCAGGGAAGGCAATATCACTGGTGAAAAAGGCTTTCTTTAGATAATAAGAACTGAACTGAGTCTTGAAGGAACCCAAAGATTCTAAGAAGTGTATGTAAGGAGAAAGAGTATTCCATGCATATGAAACAGCCAAGGCAAAGGCATGCATGGACACAAGAAAAGAAAGTGTTTGGTGCAAGGAAAAGCAAGTGAGTCAGCACAACTGAAACAGAGAATGAATAGAAGGGCTAAGACCAGCAGGGGGAAGTATCAAGTTCTGAAGATGTTTCCATACTAAGTGAAAGAGTTTATATTTGATTTCAGAGGTAGTAAGGAGCCATTGAATTTACTGAGGAAGGGACTGATGTGTTCAAATACACATTTAAGGAAAATCACTTTACAACTCTTTTAAGGATAGATTAGAGTGAATAGGATTTGAAAGCCATTCTAATGGTAAAAAGAGAAGTTATTTTGGATCAAACTAAAGGCATTGCCATATGAGTGAACAGAAAGGGTGATGTAGATAGATATATAGGTACATAGGTAGATAGATAAAATCTCATATATATGTGAATAACATATCATTAAAAATAAATGAACCTATTCTCTCATGAGCATACATAAGAAAAATAATGAATGGGGCAGTCTATCCTATTCCTCTGTCATAATTATTATATAACAAATTTCAATGTTGTAAGAGGCAGTACAAGATGGTGGAAAACTTGAGTAAGGGTTCAAAACCCATCTCTGGCACTTGAATAGATACTTAGCCATGGGTAAATTGTTTAACATTTCAGAGCCTCAATTTATTCATCTGTAAAACTTATAGCATTAGAAATGGGCGTGCTAGTTACTATTGTGGCATGTTATTTTTTTCATTGGGGCCTACATTTTGTTTTAGTCATTCGAGGTCAGATCATAGTTTAAATTGTAATAAAAGTTATTCATATTTCTTTTTTCCATATTATTCAAATTTATTTTTAGTTTTCAACATTAATTTCCATGAGATTTTAAGTTACATCTCTACCCTCTCCCCTAATCCCAAGATGGCATGTAATCTGATTTCCCCTTTCCCCAGTCTGTCCTCTCTTCTATCTCCCCACACAACCCCCTCCTTGTCCTCTTTCCCTTTACTTTCTTGTAGGGCAAGATAGATTTCTATACACTATTGTGTGTATATCTTATTTCCCAGGTGCTTGTAAAAAACATTTTTTAGCATTTGTTTTTAAAACTTTGAGTTCCTAATTCTCTTCCTTCTTCTCTCCCTACCCACGCTCCTTGAGAAGGCAACAATTCAATATAGGTTATACATGTATCATTATGCAAAACACTTCCATAATAGTCATGCTGTGAAAGACTAACTATATTTCCCTCTATCCTATCCTGTCCCCCTTTATGCAATTTTTCTCCCTTGACCCTGTCCCTTTTCAAGTGTTTGCTTTTGATTACCTCCTCCCCCTATCTGCCCTCCCTTCTATCATCCCCCGTCTCTTATCCCCTTCCCCCCCTACTTTCCTATAGGGTAAGATACCCAATTGGGTGTGTATGTTATTCCCTCCTTAAGCCAAATCCAATGAGAGCACGGTTCACTCATTCCCTTTCACCAACCCCCTCTTCCCTTCCATTACAATAGCTTTTTCTTGACACTTTTATGTGAGGTAATTTACTCTATTCTATCTCTACCTTTATCCTTCTTCCAATATATTCCTTTCTTACTCCTTAATTTTATTTTTAGATATCATCACTTCGTATTCAACTCACCCTTTGCCTTCTCTCTCTCTCTCTCTTTCTCTCTCTCTCTCTCTCTATATATATATATATGTATGTATATATACATATATATGTACACACACATATATGTATGTATGTATGCACGTATGTATGCATGTATGTATGTATGTATGTATATTTGTATATTCCCTTCAACTACCCTAATACTGAGAAAGGTCTCATGAGTTACAAATATAATCTTTCCATGTAGGAATGTAAGCAAAAGAGTTCAACATTAGTAGGACCTTTATGATTTCTCTTTTCTGTTTACCTTTTCATGCTTCTCTTGATTCTTGTATTGAAAGTCAAATTTTCTATTCAGCTCGGGTATTTTAACTGAGAATGTTTGAAAGTCTTCTATTTTATTGAAAATACATATTTTGCCTTGGAGCATGATACTCAGTTTTGCTGGGTAGGTGATTCTTGATTTTAATCCAAGCTCCTTTAACCTCTAGAATATCATATTCCAAGCCCTTCAATCCCTTAATGTAGAAGCTGCTAGATCTTGTGTTACTCTGACTGTGTTTCCACAACATTCAAATGTTTGTTTCTGGCTACTTGCAATATTTTCTCCTTGACCTGGGAACTCTGGAATCTGGCTATAGTATTCCTAGGAGCTTTCTTTTTGGAATCTTTGTCAGGAGGCAATCAGTGGAATCTTTCAATTTCTATTTTACCCACTGGCAGTTTTCCTTGATAATTTCCTGAAAGATGGTGTCTACACTCCTTTTATCATCATGGTTTTCAGGTAGTTCAATAATTTTTAATTTTATCTCTTGGATATATTCTCCAGGTCAGTGGTTTTTCCAATGAGATATTCCATATTGTCTTCCATTTTTTTTCTTCCTTTGGTTCTGTTTTATAATATCTTGATTTCTCATCAAGTCACTAGTCTCCACTTGCTCCATTTTAATTTTTAAGGCAGTATTTTCTTCAGTGGCCTTTTGGACCTCATTTTCCTTTGGCTAATTCTGACTTTCAAGACATTCTTCTCTTCATTGGTTTTTTGGACCTCTTTTGCCATTTGGGTTAGTCTGTTTTTAAGGTGTTATTGTCTTCAGTATGTTTTTGGGTCTTCTTTAGCAAGTTCTTGAGTCATTTTTCATGATTTTCTTGCATCACTTTCATTTTTCTTTCCAATTTTTCCTCTATTTCTCTTACTTGATTTTCCAAATCCTTTATGAGGTCCTCCATGGCCTGAAAACAATTCATATTTTTTTTCTGTATGTTTTGATCTTCTTTGTCACCAAAGTAAGTTTCTATAGTCTGAGTTCTTTTACACTTCCAGCTCATTTTCCCAGCAAATTACTTGAGTTTTTCACTCTTTGTCATGGTATGACTGCTTTCAGAGTGGAAAGGGCTTTGTCACAAGCTTCAGGGATTTTGTACTGATGATTTCAGAGCCATTTCTAGCCACCTCAAGCTCTACCATGCCAATGCTCCATCTCCCCCAAGAACCGCCAACCAGTACTGCAACCCAGATCCAAGCAAGGCAAAGCAAGAGAACCTTGCCTCAGCACCAGCAAAGAGATCCCTGCACTCCTGCTCTGATCAGCCACTTGATTTCCCCCAGAGTCTGTGTGTATGGAGCTCCAGAAGCAGCTGCAGCCAGTGCTGCAGCCAACTCTGCCCTGGGGCTGAGGCTGGGGCTGGACAGTGTACTTCCCTACCCCAGGTCCAGTGGTTTTCCTGTTGCCCTGCTCCATTGTATTTGGCATTAATGGTTTGGGAAGTATGGAAACTGCCACAGCTGCCAGTGATTCAGTGACCTGAGGCCTTCTGGATGCTCCTTCCAGTCTACTCTGGCCTGTTCTGTCCTGGCATGCAGCCCACTGCTTGGGTGTACTTTGTTCCCAGCACAGTGTGATAGACCCTTCCCAGAGACCATCCAGGCCATCTTGGGCTGGAAACTTCTTTAACTCTGCCATTTTGTGGGTTCTACAGCTCCAGAATTTGTTTAGATTCATTCTTTACAGGTATTTGAAGGGATTTGGGGGAAAGCTCAGATGAGTTCCTGTTTTCATGTCACCATCTTGGCTCCCCTCCCTGTATTTCAATACATGGAAGAGTTATGATTCCCTTGTCATGGATACTCTGCCCACTAACATAGATTTTAACTTTTTATAACTTAGCAGCCTGGTCAAAATTTGCCCTGACTGAAAAGCTCATTAACTTGAAGTCAAAGTAGTGAAAATCTTCTCTGAATTTTGTTTGTTTAGTCCTTGGACAACAGAGAAACTGTAAGCCATGTTCAAAGACTTTCTAGCTGGGAATGTACCATTGGCTCCTTTTGTTGTTGTTGTTGTCTTGTATAACCAAACTCTAGCGAGTAAGGGGGGAGGAGGAATGACTTCATTTAAAAATTTAGTTCATAGCATCGTAGATGTGCATCTGAAAAGAACCTTCCATGTCATCTAGTTTAAATTGAAAGGGGCCAGATCACCATAACTATTGAATCATTCTTCCTTTTCTAATACCTACAACCCATTGTTCCAGGAGCTCTTGTGACAACAATATTACTTGCAGCTACTGTGAAAGTTTAAGGCCAATAACACCAGCACACAGGAGGGCTGCTAGCACAGGTTCTTTGATCTACTTTTATAAAGGAAAGCAACTTTAAGGGGTTAACAATCTTACTTTAATTAAATATACATATATCATTCACTTAGTGCAGGGGGAAAAGTCAGCACCCTGAACTTCAGAGAAAACACAAACAGAAATTACAAGCAAAAATTACATAAACAGACCAAATCACACAAATCAGCAGACAGGGCTTCTGTCTGTCCATAGTAATACATTCATGGTTTCTACAGAGAGAGAAGCACCAACATCTGTGTTTTCAATGCCAGGGGCTCTTTAATGGCTACCCAGAGTCTCATCTGGCCAAATCACATGAACATTCTACCAATGAGTGAGCCCCAAAGCAAAATGCTAACCTCAAAGTAAATATATTGTTTCAAGTCAAAGGCTCTTTATTCAATCAAAGAATTGATTCAAACAAAGGCAAGACTCAATCAAAGGCACTTGATTGCCTTAGTGCTGAGAAGCACTCCAAAAGACAAAAACAGCAAAAAGTCCCACTTTGCTCGCCATTAGAGCTCTTTCCATGAAAACAAAACCAGACACAACACAAATGTTTTATTTCTACATGATATTGGCATAGATAAATTGCAATATGTTTTTTTTTTAATTAGCTATTTTCCTGTCTAATTTGCTGTAAGGTTCAAGGCTGCCTTTCCACGTGCAGGTCAGACATGCCTTTCCCGCCCACTAAAGCTGCTTACTTTTGCCTTTCATGTAATTGTCTATGCAGGACCAGAAAAAGGAAGAAATAGATGCAACCTGTGATTTACTTGAGGGCCCCTCCCTGAAAATGCTAGGAGCCTGGTGGATGCATAGAAGTTTTCTCCATAAATGACCAACAACTTCTAGGCTGTCAGCACACTTAGTACCCAAAATACTATGCAATAGAAAATGTTATTTCTAATTCTCCACTTTTACCATCCTGAGAGTTTTTTTTTTAACTAGAATATCAATGATACTGAATTGATATTAACCTAGGCTAGGATCTGCCCCTAAGCTACCAGTCACTTTGATTATATCAAAATTTTTTGACTACATGTCGCAGAAGAAGCTATTGAGATGGTAGAGACCTAGTGTAAAGTTATAAAATTTAAAATATAATGATTTTTTGTAATGTTTAAGATTTTACTTAACAAAATACTATTACACTGACAACTATTAACACAAGAATCAAATATAAAATCATCTGTTTGGCATATAAAGTACTTCACAATTTGATCCCTTCCTAACTTTCTACTTACATTTGGTTCTTCTCCACACAGTCTATGAATCAGCTACATTGGACAGTTTGCTGTTTTTTACCCACAACACTATATTTTCTTACTCAGTTCCTTTACTCTGGCTGTTTCCCATGTCTGGAATGCTTTTCCTCCTAACCTCCTTTGTCCTAGTTTCCCTTGAGTCCTTAACAACTTAACTCAAATCCAATCTTCTGCAGGAAGTCTTTCCCAGTCTCCCCAGTTACTAATCCTTTTCCTCTGAGATTATCTTCCATTCGCACTGTATATATTTCATTTGTACTTGGTTATAGAATGTAATCTCCTTGAGGGCAGGGGTGTTTTTTTTTTCTTTCTTTGTATCCTCAGGACTTGGTACAGCACCTGGCAAAAGCAAGAGCTTAATAAATGTTCATTAACTGACTTACTTATTTCAATATTGTCATTTCATACCAGTCAAAAAGCCATGTGTTTGTTTTATTTTGAAAATATTCTTTCAATCTAAAACAGGTCTAACTCTTTGTCAAACTTGCTTCTCTAGTGCTGGGTCCATTTGGGTTCCTCAGCCAGGAAAATTTAGATTTCAATAAAACGTTAAGTAATGTCAAGTCTAGTCAAAGTTGAGCTCCTTTCTAATATAAAATAGAAATTAGAAGAATATAGACTTTTTGGTTTATATTTGATGAAATTTATTTTTCCGAGGAACTTAAAGATCAATGGGATCCTGCAAACAAGTAGAGATGAATGGTGATACCAGAATTCAAGTGGGAACGTACGAATTACTCAAGACCTATGGTCCCTTTAAGATGAGATTATTTTAAGTAGATGATGACACTGAGGAAATTTTGTGTAGATTGACTAATTTTTTTAGCTACTCTTGTATGACACATGAAGACAAACGGCATAGTTCCCAAAAACCGTTAGGATTAGGGCACTTGAAAGAAAGCATGCAAATCTAATATAAAAACACATAAATCGTTAAGAAGTAGTCACATAGAAATTCAGGAATTGATGAAAGCACAATATTTGAAAACAAATATATTTAATCAATATAAATTTTAAAGACAAAAGAAAGTAGAAACATTTTTAACCAATAATGAAATACCACCTATAAAGAAAAAAGTAAGGCCTGTCTAGTTTGTATCTCTGAAAAAGAAGTCTCTTTGAGATCTGTTTTCTTTATATGACTGTCCAAGTCCCACAAACTCAGAAATATAACATTAACCTATTAGCACTAATCCTGTCACTGCAGGAAAGGAAAAAAGTCAAAAGGCATTTTAATTGGGAGGAGTCACAGGGTTCACCAGAAACCTTCAGAAATTACTACCAAATGGATCCAACAGATCCTTCTAAGACAACAGCTGAGCCAAGAAGAAAAAAAAAGTGTCCTTAATTGCATTGCCTTGGAATTGCGGTTGCAGCACAGCTCAGGCACAGAAGGTAGTGGTAATTAACCCCATCACTAACTGGTAGTTCGAGGTGTTAAGGTAATGGGTTTCCAACAGGTTAAATATAAATATATCATCAAAGAGCAGAGTTGGTAATTACAAGATTAATTTGGCACAGGCAGGGCCTAGTTCCAAAGATAAAGGGAAGTTCAAATGTTAAACCTCCATAATTATGTTTGTTCGTAATACTATAATTGCATTTTTCTCTCTCATTTTAGCCCATTACTCTGAATGGTCTGTCTCTGATTACATTTTCATGTTATCTAAATGGAGACAGGATAGGGCAAATTCAATTCACTTTCATATTAGCTATGTTTACAAATTGAAGGGATTGTATTTATTTTTAAGGAATCATAATTTGAACCTAGTTTCTGCTACCATTTAGTATTTATAACTTTACAGAAATGTTCCCATTCCTTTACTGAGGTGAGATAAGAGATTTATGAGCTAAGAGATTTTATTTTCTTTTTCTTACATCATAAGATTCTGTTTATAAGGGAAATAGAACAGAAAAAATTGAATTACAGCAAAATCATCCTCCACAAAAGAGATGCCCAAGTCCACTCAAAAAAAAAAATCATTGTGATAGGATAATTGCATATGGATTTTTTTTCTACCTCTATGTCCTTCTGACAGCATTCATACCTTTCATTCCCTTCACGCTGGCTATAGTAACTCCATAGATTTCATAAAATCTGTCTGTGGTACCTCTTTGTAAAAAGGAACAAGCCATATGAAGGAAATCATTCAAAGAATTCAGATTGAAATTATCTTTGATAGGAATGGTCTCCAGAATAAAAGAACACATTATCTCAAAAGCACTGTGTGTATGTGTGTCATGTGTGCATGCACAAGCATGCATGCACACACACACATACATAACAAATGAAAGAAATATTGTTCCAGATCCAAAATTCACAACCAATGCTCTTCTTTGAAATCTGAATGTCTCTTTCTGTATTCTAAGATAAATCTTCACCTATGTTTTGCTCACTTGTCTACCTAGATTCTTTGCATTGTTGATAATACATAAACAATGCCTAAGTAATAATATTCATATTTATAGTTTACGATTTCTAAAAGCTCTCATTTCATGTGTATAACTACACTGTGTATCAAGTAAACCAACTAAATGACTATAGCTACAATAGCATTACTAGTAATGGCAACTGGTATTTATGTATTGCTTTATATTTACAAAGGTTTTCTAATACAGGACCACATTTGATTCTCAAAACAACACTGAGAGCTAGAAATGGGGAAAAAAAGAAATGAGGAGGTATCATTTTCATGCAATTACAGATGAGCAAATTGAGATCCAGAGAGTTAAAGTGGTTTTCCCAGTCACCTACCTTGTAAGTAGCAAAGCCTGGGTCTAGAACCCAAATTCATGTGTTCTTTTTGTTCATTATACCACCTACCTCTTATATACTATATTATATACTGCATTTATCAGTGATATATTTGTATGTGGCTCTATGTGAGTGAAGCCACTTTTCATATCAACACCTACAACTTCCTTCTCCCTTTGTCTCCACTATCTATGCTCCATTTGTACTTCAAAAGTAGACTGAAATATCATCCCTTTCCTTCTCAGACAGGATAACTTAACCATTTTCATTATTAGGGTGAGTTATTTAAATGAATGGAGCTCAGTGGAAATAAGCAATTTTGTTGATGGCAATAATCTGTGAAGAAAGGCACTTTCATCTCCCTTGTCCTTTCTGCTTTGTACCAAGTTAATTGTGTGTAGCAACAAGAAATGTGGGGAGTGGAGGTATGGAAATGAACTCAGTTCCACTTCCACCAAATAGCTCCTTTACTATTTTGCTAAGTGGAGTCCCTGGAATGCTCTGAAAACTTTTGATATATAACCAGGAATACTCTATCGACTGGAACATATAGAAGACTAGGATCTAAGAGATTGAATCTGGAAGGCGGAAAGCACTTAAAAGGACAGACAACCTTAGTCTAAAAGTTGCCCCTGTTTTTTTTTTTTCCCTGACTGTTTTGGGAGCTGACTCTTGATACATTTTAAAGGGAAGATGCCTTTTAATAGCTACAACCTAGCAGACAGTAGTAGAGAGCAGCAGAGCACCCCAAAAAGCTGACTAGCCAAATCCTGATGGTAGAAGAAAACTAAGTGAGGATGTCCAACAATGGAGCCATTCAAAAGATCAGAAAGGCGTGAGCAGCAAAAGACACAGAAAAAGCAAATTTTCAAATGACCCTATCATTATTAAATACATAAATATTTTTCAGAAAGGGAGGTGCCCTGGTTGGCCATTTAGGTACTCTAAATTTGGGCCTCGCTTTACATATTTCTTGATCATGCATGTGCCATAGATAGATATATGCACATATAAATATATGCACGCACATATGCACACATAGATGTATATATGTGTTCATATACATATACATACATATACACATATCTACACATACACATATACATCCAAACACCACACATATACACACTACATATATGAAATATTTCTCCCATACAAGGAATGGCATACTCTCTTATAGGTTGCCATATCCACAGTTGGGGGTAGGAGTGGGGAAGGGATATAAATATAGAACACATAGATACAGATAGAGAGATTTCTTTTTGTGTCAGTCTCTCTCTCTCTCTCTCTCTCTCTCTCTCTCTCTCTCTCTCTCTCTCTCTCTGTCTCTCTGTCTCTCTGTATCTCTGTCTCTCTGTTTCTCTCTCTCTCTCTTTCTGTCTCTCTCTCTCTCCTCTTCCAAAAATCACCTTATCTCACTGGGGGAGGAATAGTTGGATAGATAGATATGGATAGATCTATCCCTCCCCACAACCCACCTCCCCCACTGGGGATATGCTAACCATTGGGAAAGGAGAGCAAGAGAGATAGACAGAGACACAGAGACACACAGAGAGAGACAGAGAGATCTGTCTGACTACATTTCTATATCTATAATTCTCTACATCATCTATATCTATATCTCTTTCCCCCAAATGAGAATATGGAAACCTTTGGGACAGTATGCCATTGTATGTATAGAAGAAATCTTATTAGTTTCTTCTTATTTTATGAAATTAAATATATTTTATTTTGAACTAATATCATTCTGGCTAAATCTGCACCTCTGAAACTGCTACCCATTGTTATTAGTTTTACTCTGACTCTAATCTTAACCCAAACAATAAAATTGCAAATCTTTGGAAGATTAGTCTATTTTTATACTCCAAATGGCTGAAAAATTGTACATACTGGAGGTGCTATGAGATTTATCATATATTTTTGGAGGATGACATGATTATCCTTATGGGTGAGAATCATGGTAGAATAATCAATTTCATTTATAAACTTAAACCTTTACAAATTTCTTATTGGAACCATAGCCAGTCAGATTCTTCACTGTCAGATGTAAATTGTTCCTTACAGATTCTTTGAGAGGAAAAAATATAAAATGGCTCTTCTTATGTATGTTTAGCATCAATGAATGTGCAAAATGTAGATTTTGTAAAATTTAGGGGAAAAATCACTTTGGTGAGATTGAGTGACTTATATGCCTATTAAAACAGATGAATAATACCCACAGAGCATGTATCTATTCTAGGAGAAGAATTAGAAACCCCATCATTTTATACATCTATGATTCAGCCTTGCCATTTTTCATAAGGTTTAAAGTTGAAGGCAAGCATTTTCCATTTTTGGATAGCATGTTAGCATAAATCCAGGAGTTATTTTTCATCATCAGAAAAAGACATGGCTCTACCCTTTAGTAAAACGTGAGCTTTGGAATACCTTATTTAAAAAAAAAAAGAATTGCTACCTAAGCTCTGAATTTTATATTTTTAATTGTTTTGGAATCCGAATCATGTTATCCATTATTTGGGCCTCACTTTACATATGCAAATTTTCAGTAAGAAAAGCACAATGCTCTGGGTCTTCCCAGTGCCTTAGTATAACTTTTCCTAAGAACTTTTAGGGGAATATTATTTTTTGATATTTTTCTTAGGAAATAAAACGAGATTGAAAAGTCACCTTGATGAACCAAAGTATGACTGAAAATTATGCATGACTGCTAATAATGCTGAGACATGACCAGCAGTGGAAATCTATTAAGAATACCTTAAGAGATACTATCTGGGTTCCCATGGTGACTGATAAAAAATCTTAAAATGTGTTACACAGGATTTCTAAAAAAGAGTATTAGATGTAACCTAAGGTGGGAATGCCATGCTAGAAAATGTCAATCCTTATCTTCAATTACTTTTCAGAAAATTTGAAACTACTCTAAATAGAAGTCCTATTATTTTCGCATACACACACAGCATATAGAAACACACATACCAATATTATGCAGATATATTTGTCTAGACATGATTCCATCAATTTCCTCTACCAATAATGATCAACAACTCTTCCTTAAAAACTAGGAGCCCTGCCTGAGATACTAAGTGGCTTGCCAAAGTCACATAGTCAATATGTGTCATAAATCAGATTTCAACTTAGGTTTTCCTAACTCCCAAGCCAGGACTTTATATGTTATGCCATAATGTCCTCAAAATGTCTAGATACACGTAAGGTCACAGCATCCTTGATCTAGATCTTCACTGTACCTCAAACGGTAGTACAACTACATCATTAGACAGATGAGGAAACTGAGGCCTATAGAGCACAAGTGATTTATTTAAGGTCACTCGGAGTTAGATATATGATTTTTGAGAGCAGTGAGAGTTCATCTATTTTCCTTCTCAAACTGTAAATAATGTGTGTGCATGATAAAATATCCCCAATCACCCTGGTTCTTTAGTCCAATGATGCATATACAGCCTATCTATCTATCTATCTATCTATCTATCTATCTATCTATCTATCTATAAAATGTATGACACATCCATATCATCACATACTTCCATAACCCAAAGTTAACCAATGTGCTTGAGAATCTTACTATTTTCTTTTGAGATTAGAAGGATAGCATTGAAAGAGAGAGAATATATAGAATTTATCTCTTATTGTTTGCTATATTATCAGCCTATCTTTTTTTCTTTTGCTCTAATGTAGTTTGTCAATGACATCTTTTACTTTATTTTCTTCTAAGAAATTCTGGTGGGGGGGGGAGGTGGAGCCAAGATGGTGCCTGGAAAGCAGGGACTTGCTTGAGCTCCCACCCAGGTCCTTCCAAACACCTATAAAAAATGGCTCTGAACAAATTCTAGAACTTCAGAACCCAAGAAATAGCAGAGGGAAGCAGGGCTCCATCCCAGGATAGCCTGGATGGTCATGGGATAAGGTCTATTGCAGGGAACTGGGAGCTGAGCAGAGCAGAGCCCAGCATGGGCCGCGTGGACCAACCTGACCGGGAGCCAGGTGGAACGGGCCCTAGTGCCCTAAATCAGTGAGCTGTGGCAGTCACCAGACTTCTCAAACCACAAACACAAAAAACAACAGAGAAGGTTAGTGGGAAATGCTGCTGAGACAGAGTGAAAAGTGTTCAAAGTTCAGCTACCGCCCTGGGGGACAGTGGAGGTGGTGCAGCTACAAAACTACAGCTGGCTGTTGCTTCCCACCCCAGGCCCACCTGGTGGGAGGAATTAAGTGGTGGATCTGAGCAGGAATACAGAGCCACCTTAGATCTGAGTCTTGTTCAGGTTGGCAGTTCTTGGGGGAGGAGGAGTGCTGGTGTGGCAGAGCTTGCTGTGTAGCTCTGAAAGTAACACCACAGCCCCTCAAGCTTTGGACAAAGTACTCTATACTCTACAAGCAGTCATACCCCCATGAAAAACTCAAGGGTCAAGTAGTTGGCTGGGAACATGGCCAGGAAGTGAAAAAAGACTCAGATTCAGACTCAGACTTTGAAATCTTTCTTTGGTGACAAAGTAGACCAAAATGTATAGCCAGAAGAAGTCAACAAAGTCAAAGAGCCTACATCAAAAGCCTCCAAGAAAAACATGAACTGGTCTCAGGCCATTGAAGAGCTCAAAAAGGATTTGGAAAAGCAAGTTAGAGAAGTAGAGGAAAAAATGGGAAGAGAAATTTGACTGATGTGAGAAAACCATGAAAAACAAGTCAGTGACTGGCTAAAGGAGACCCAAAAAATACTGAAGAAAACAACACCTTAAAAAATAGACT
>CM053623.1:189622725-189638998 GCA_028646595.1 Phalanger gymnotis
CATTTTAAACCAGCAGCAGAAAAAAAAAAAAGAAAAAAAAACAGTAAAAAGGGAAAAAAAAACAGAACTAAGTAAAAAGGGCCCTAAACTTTGAGTAGAAATATGAGTGTTACAGGCCCTTATTCTGGAGGCGGAGAAGTTGCCTCTTCTGATACTTCCTGCCTCTTTGGCCTTAGGCAAATCATTTTACTTCCTTGGGTCTAAATTTCTTCAACAGTAAAATAAGGATTTGGATTACAGGGCCTCAGCGGTACCTCCCAGCTCTAGGTCTCTGACCTATAAAATATTTAGATGCTAACTCTACTGGCCTGTCAAAGTCTCTGCTCCTACAAAACATTTGCCCCTGACTTCCTTCATAAGTTTGCAAAAGATCTCCAAAGGTGCAAAAGTGCTCAGGGTACCCTTCCTGTAGCAGCAGGGCTGAGTGAATTGAAGCCAGAATGTGGTGAGAACAGTAGTGGGGTGCAGGGGGTGGTGATCATGCTCCCTTCCAGTAGAGCTGAATGTTGAGACTTCAGGCGGTAAAATTCAGGGGTGTTGGATTGAGTGACAGCTCTCCCCGCTAAGATCCTCGGGACCACACAGACACATGACTACCACACACACTGTTGCTTGGCTAAATCCATAAATAATTTGACTGGATCACTATCCCCATTGGGTATTTATTCTTCTATTCAGAAATTAGATTCCTCTTGACTTTAAGGAAAGTTCAGGTTTGAAAAATGAGAATCCTTTAGTGCTGGAACCTCATTTGGAGGAAGGGAAGGAAAGGAAAGGGAATGAGCATCAACGAAGCACCTACTATGTACCAGGTACTCTCCTAATCACTTTATAAATATTTTATCATTTGATCCTCCCAATGACTCTATGTGGTAGGTGCTCTTATTATCCCCAACTTATAGTTGAGGAAACCAAGGTAAACAGAAATGACTTGCCTAGAGTCATACAACTAGTAAGTGTCTGAAGGTCTTCCTAACTCTAATCACAATGCTCTATCCATTGTGCCAATTGTTTTAATTTTATTAACCATTGTTAGGTGCTTTCATTATTCCAGAGGATCTGGGACACATACATATTTTGGGGTAACTAGTTATAATATAGCAGCTAGGTAAGACAATGTACAGAGTGCCAGGCCTGGAGTTAGGAAGACCTGAGTTCAAATCCAGCCTCAGACATTTACTAGCTGTGTGACCCTGGACAAGTAACTTAACTTCTGTCAGCCTCAATTTCCTCACTTGTAAAAGGAACTGGACAAGGAGATGGCAAACCACTCAAGTATCTTTGCAAAGAAAGCCCCAAATGGGGTCACAGAGTCAGACATGACTAGAAATGACTGAACAGCAACAAAAATCTATAATATAAAAATAAAGATGCATGGTGGTAAAGGACACACACAAGTGAGACAGAATTTCGCTACACATTTAGTTTAACAAATACCTTTCTGGCCTCTTTTTTTCCATTCTCTGTGCAAAGGTACTAATATTTATGAAACAATCTGCCTTTCATCATTTATCACCATAGACATAAAGCATAGTTCAACCATTCAAATACCTTTGCCTAGTAGATGAACTGAAGTTTTAACTGATCATTTTAAGTCCCTATTTAAGCCAGAGGACCAAGGTTAAAAAACCCTCCTGAACTGTTCATGATAGAATTTGGTGACACAGTGGAGTCTGATTTGACAGATCATTTTTAGCTCCATCCAGGTTAGGGTAGTAACTGAGATATATAGTAGAACTTTCTAAACTCCAATGGTATTTAAATATATTCACACACACATGCATACATACATACACATATACGTATACATATATACACACATATATACACATCCATTCATCCATATATATTATATGTATATACATATGTATACACACACATATATAAATTTTCTTATCAGCCACATTCTATTTTTCACCTTTCCTATTTCCTATATTCCTAGTTTGTAAGCACCCAGATGACAGAATGGGGAAACAGAGTCTCAGAGTTGGAAGAAACTCCAAAGGTGATGTTCAAGTCTAATCTATGTCTTAGCAGGTCTACTCTCCATAATATCTCTGAAAAGAAGTCATTAATTTTTTCACATAAGGACTTCCATCTCTTGGAAACTCTTGACCTCTCAGTGCATAGCGTAGTGTCTGACATGCTTAATAATTATTTATTGGATTGAATTGAATAAAATTGACCTCTCAAGGCAGTCTATTACAGTTAAATGCTGTTTTGATTGGTTAGATTGATAGGTGGTTAAGTGGATAGAGCACTAGGCCTGGAGTCAGGAAGATTTGAGTTAAAATCCAGTCTCAGTCACTTATTAGCTGTGTGACCCTGGGTGAGTCACTTAACCTCTGTTTGCCTTAATCCACTGGAAAAGTAAATGGAAAATCACCCCCCTATCTTTGCCAAGAAAATCCCAGTATGGTCCACTGGGATATGAAGAGTTGGTCACAAGCAAATGACTAAACAAGAACTGATTGTGGGAAGTTTTTTTTTTTTCCCCCTTCAATCTCTTTATAACTTTGCCCCTTGCCCATTGCCTATTGTCCCACCCTCTGGAAACACACAGTAAGTCTAATTTGTCTCTCATATAAGATCATTTATGATACCTCAGAACAGTAATTATATCACCCTAAATGAAAAAATCATTGCAGCAAATCTGAATTTTAATTTCATATGTAATACCTGTCTGATGTTGAAAAAGTCATTTCATCTCTATTGCCTTTTTAAAATCAGAAAAAAAGAGGGTTGGATTATATTTGTGTTGCTCACCTCAGATAGAAACAGAGACTATTAAACTGTGCATAAGAATCCTTGAAGGCCATGTGTTAACTCAAATACATATATATATATATATACATATGTATATATATATATGTATGTGTTATATATAGACATGTATATATATGCATATATATGTATATATATTGAAATTGTCTCTATTTTATTGTATTTTTTTCAAAATGCATTTTGTTTTTAGAGTAGTCATTTCCGGAAATCACTCCCTTCCCTATTTTCTTTTTTTTTAATTTATTTTCTTTTTAATTTATGGGATATTTACAAATTGGTTCAATTTGTACTTGGGAGTATCTTCTTGGGCCCCACAGGTTGTGTGTGTGACACCTCTGGATTAGATGACCTCTGAGGAACTTGCCAGATTCAAACTTATGATTCTATAAACCAAATCCTTTCTTCTTCAGATTCAATATTCTCAGTTCTTTCAAGCAATATTCATATGGCATGTTTTTGGGTCTTCTCACTAACCCAGCCACTCCACTCTCCTTTTCATCCCCAGTACCTAGCATAGTACACTTCATAAACTAGGCATTCAATAAATGCTTATTCAATTGGATTGTTTTCAACAGGCAATCCTACAGTATTGACGTTGTTATCATCCAGCACCAAGGTAATTTATTTGGTGAAATTTGAAATCCGAGATCTATCCATCTCAGTAGGAGATTACCACTGTGTTAAAGAGAAAAGAAATAACATTAGTATAACAAGGTTATTCATCTAAGAAATTAACTGTCAAGTTTTAAAGAAATGGAAGTCAGTTTAAACTAAAATGCCAGAAAAAAGCAATAAATTCAAGAATAATAAGTCTAGAAACTGATCAGCATTTGCTGGATGGTATATGAAGTTACATCCAATCCATTGTCATGTCCAATGACTTGTATTTCCATAAGACACATTCTCAAAAATGAATCGATATATATATATATATGTACACACACAAACACACATACACATATATATATATACATATAGATAGATAGATGTATATATACATATATATTTAAATAGAGTATTGACCCACAAGAAAGGAATAATCTTATTCTAATGAATTCTAAAGCTTTTGGGGTACTATTTTTCTTTTTCTGATCTTTATTGCTGCTTTTTTATTTCATACCAAAGCCATTCCCTAATAGATTTCTCAGTGAAAACTTTCCTTGTGACAAAGAAAAGTAATCAAATCTAATGCAACAACTTTATGAGACAGCATATATAGTGTTCTCATATAGTTTCCCACCTCTCTATAGAGAAGGATACATATTTCTTGTACCCTTCAGGATAAAGATTAATGGCAGCAAATAATCCTTAATTTTCTTTAAATATAGCTTTAAATAAGATTACAATCATTATATATATTGTTCTTATTCTATATTGGTTCAAAAAAAAGCTTCCCATTTTTTCTTTCTTTCATTTTTTTTTCCTTATAGCATAATAACATTGTATTGTATCAATAAAACACAATATGTTGAACCATTCTTCCATTAGTGGGTACTTACTTTCATTATTTTTGCTACCATATACACACATTTTTAAAACCCTTTGATATGATTATTTAAGGGAGGGGTCAGCATATGGGAAGAACCTTTTTAATCTTTGACCTCCCTAGTGTATTTGTTCAGTTTGGAGGTCATTGGATGAAGTCATATTAGTCTTTCTCATATAATTCCAAATTAATATTTAGAAAATTTAAACAACTCACAGCTCCACTAATGATAAATTAATGTGCCTATCTTCCTAAAACCCTTCCAACACTCATTAATTAATATTTTATCATTCTTCAAATTTTCTTTTTGTAGGCTTATTGTTATGTTAAAAATATACTTCTATTCTTGAGGATTACATGATTTTATTGATTGGAACCTTCCTCCATGGATACACACACACACACACACATATATATGTATGAAGAAAAAGAAAACATTGTCATCTGATCAAAACTGTTAATGACCATGTATGCTATGCTGATTGAGAACAAGGTTGATCTCACTGGGCCTATACTTAAAAGTTTTCAAAATTACTATATTTTAAAATCATATGCTTCATTGAAATAGCCTTCAAGAGTATAGGGTCACCTTTATATCATGAAAAAGCATTGTTGTAGGACTTGAGTAGAGGTTTAATAAATGAATATATAAGCTTATATCTCTTACTGGGGAAAAAAGGAGTATTATGTATGGCCTTCTGACTATGACCAGTAAATCAGGAGGTTATAAGAAAAAACTAGGCACTACAAATGAAAATGAGAGAAGCAGTATTATTGGGAAGGAGCCATATATAATGAAGTTCAGAAGATGAAGATAGTGAGAAAGAAAGGATAAGCATGAATAAATGTTTGTTAATTATGGAGAAAGCACTCAAAAGGGCAAAGAAGAAGTAGGCCAATCTGAAGTAGGGCATTTGGATGAGGGGATAGGTTTGAGAAGTCTAGGTATAGGAAGAAGGGAATTAGAACACAGACCCTCAAGGTTTGTACAGAGGCACCTTGGGATTCAGGATCACTGACATAAGGTGAGTAAAATGTTATGCAAATATATTGATTATTGAGTAGTGAGTCCAAAATTTACAATTGTTTTACATATGAAAGAATTCTGTTTTAACAAATCAATCATGTTTTAAAGTTCGTATAAGATTTCATTCTGATATTTATTCAGCTGTGTGGTTTTACAAACAAATTGATTCTTAGCTCAAGCAGATACACATAAATATGTACATATACTCAGATCGTGTTTTAGATTATTTGACTTAAGAAGACCTCATTTCCTAATTCACTGAGGAAAAGAGAGGTCATTCACTGTGAGTTCCTTCTTCTACCAACGATAAAGTCACAGAAAGATCATTTGGGGAGGATGGAGGCTATAACTGACATACTGTTTTTTTTCTTGAAATAATCACCGCTTACAGAATATTTAGTTTCAAGTTGTGTTAGGGTTGATAAGAAAGATAGAAGAACTAAAAACCAAACAAACAAACAAACAAACCTGAGATGTAATTTATTTAATGTCCTTGATTGACATATATTTCATAAATATTTTGTCTTATTTTCTAAATTGTTTAGCATTCCCTGATATATGTTAAATATATGTTCCATATATGTTAAAACTTTTATTATCTTTCTATTTACATTTTTGGAGTCCTCAAATTCAGGAATAATCAGATATTAGATTGATGTCTCTGGTTAAAAAAGGGAACTCAAGGAATACGTAAAAGGGGAAGAAAAGTAGGGAGAAATGCTTGAAGCAAAGAGTGAGGTCTTCATATTTGCTTTACATTAGGGTATATGGGATGTTCAGGGACGACTACTACCTCTGGTGAGAGGGCTTGCTGAGCCTTTTTCAGGGCTGCTCATTCACCTTTGGTGTACACCTATCACCCAACTCTTACCTGTGTCTCCAAGAAGCTGTAGCATGCACAAAAACAACACCCTGGTAAACTGTCTTGGTAGACAGGCTAAACTGGGTTGAGGATAACCAACAAACTTCAAAGCCATTGGTGAGCACAGAGGATCTGTACTCATAGCACATGAAGACATACTGGAACAGAATGGGTGGATGAGAACAATTTGTTCTAATGACCAGGAAAGCAGCTGAAGCAGTTACTATGGAATGCTTAGAGCCCATCTTGTGTTGCTTCTTCCACAAATCTCCCAGCCGAAACCTAAAGTGATCCCTCTCTCCTCCTCTTTCCTGCTCATTTTCATTTACCACACATACGCAATTTTTCAAATACTGACATGTAGAATCATAACGTGTGTGTGTGTGTGTGTGTGTGTGTGTGTGTGTGTGTACACATGTGTATATGTGTGATCTGCCTTCTTTGAGTCAATGTGCTTTCTGGGTCAGGAATATGTTTTGTAGGAGGATGAAAGAAAAAATGAATGGGTGGATGGGTGGATGGATGAATGAAAAAAAGAAATTAATCACTGTGCCAAGTGTTAGGGGTACAAATCCAAAAACTAAGATACATGTTGACATTAAGGAACTTATTCCAATTAAAGAGAGACAACACACATAGGGGAATAGTGACCATAGAGGGGTGTTTTGGTTGGAAATGTTACAAGGATGTTGAGTCATGTCATGAAGCCACACTCTATCCTATCCTTTAACTCTTTATATGGTTAGTACCCAGAGGATATACATACATACACAATCATACATACATACATTGATTTGCGCACATATATGTTTGCTTAAAACTAATATGATCATAATAGTAATAAAACAATAACTCAAATTTATATAGGGCTTTAACTTAAAAAAACTTTACATTTATCATCTCCTTTTCTTTTCACAATTCTGTGAGGTAGTTGCAATGATTATCTT
This sequence comes from Phalanger gymnotis, assembly GCA_028646595.1. Classification (NCBI taxonomy): domain Eukaryota; kingdom Metazoa; phylum Chordata; class Mammalia; order Diprotodontia; family Phalangeridae; genus Phalanger; species Phalanger gymnotis. The sequence continues at coordinate 189,629,832 of CM053623.1, forward strand.
CATTATACTAATAAACAAAACAAGCTAACCTTATGATGACTTCTGCAGGGTTTGAGAGATAGTAAGTAAGTATCTGAGGTGAGTTTTAAATGCAGATCTTTTAGCCAACAGTAGTGGGAATAAAATCTTGATTTCTTGTTTCACCTCTTCTTATAAATAGAATTTACACCTTCTTTAAAATGGCTGTTCCTATGGATGGAATATGACAAATGCCTAATAGGCATGGAGAGGAGGAGGCGATTTAATTTTCTTTATTAAAAAAAATTCCAGAATTAAAAGGGTCACATCTAGTTTACAATCAATTTCATTATTTAATTGGGTCATTTCAGCACTTGTCATATCGAGCACCATTTCATTTTCTTTTCAGTCATATGATCATAAGAATATATCTTCAGAGCTAGGTGGACCTCAGAGGCCATCTAATCCAACCCTTTGTTTTATAGCTGAGAAATCCGAGGCTTGCAGTGGTAAAATGATTAGCTCAAGGTGACATAGGTTGTAAGTGGGCAGAAGTGGAGTTTGAAACTGATCCTATTGTGCCATATTACAGAGTGAATTGGCATGAAGTATATTTTTATTCTTCTTAATATTAATACCTGATTTCATTTCTATAGAACTTCAAGGTTTATAACATACTTTTCATGAGCTATCTCAATTGATCATCAGAGCCATACTCTGAGGTGAATACTATTATTGGTCTCATTTTGAGGATCAGAATGGTTAAGGAAATTTCCTAGACATAGCTAATAAGTGTCAGAGGCAGTAATTGAATACAGGTCTCCTTATTGCAAGTCTAGTGCACCGTTCACTCAATATGAACTTTTGACCCTTTCATTTCTTGATTCATAATCATGCACCACAACAGTTTTTCATCCTTTCATGTTTGCATTGAAGTTTTCCAAGTATTAAAGCATATGGTAACTTTATTTTGAAAATTTAATAAATTTCTTAGTCTAACCTCTCCATTTATTTTATGCAATGAATATTGGTATTTAAAATTCTTTTCATAATGGTCTCCTTTCTTAGGCTAGAGGCTTTTTACCTTTTTTGTGTCATATGTTCCTTTGGCATTCTGGTGGACCATTTCTCAGAATTATGTTTTTCATTGCATAAATAAAATGTATAGGCTTACAAAAGAAACTAATTGTATCAGGATGCTAAAAAATAAACAAATTTATAATACATGAATCTATCTAGTAGTGAGTTTAATTAGTATAATGATGATAGTGCACTAATAAGCATAAAATGTATCTGGAGATATCTTAAATGACTGTAATGTGATATGAAAAAAACCTATGAATTTTATTGGTGAGGTCACAGATCCTGTGGTTTGTTTTCTAATTCCTATTTAAAAGAAATGCTAAATTAAAATTAGAGATTAGTGAAAATGAAGACGTATTTTTTCTAATCTAAGTTCATGGATCCTCTAGACCCTCAGGTTAAGAACTCCTGAATTCAACTTTTCCATAACTTTGCAAGGTAAGATGACAAATTGCCCGATGAAATGATGCTTCCTTTTACCTTTAGACTTATGATGAAACCAAAGCTGTGCACCTCTTTATCTGTTTCTCTAAAGACAACCTGTCAGTCATCTCTCCATTTAGTTAAAGATTCTTGAAGTCTTCTGGTTTGATTTATAGTGTGAATGTCCGTATAGACATGGTTGGATTCAACTGACTTTGTGTCAACTCATTAGTGATTATACAAACCACATTGCATACTAAGGTTGATCTTTAATAAATGTTCTTCAAACTGCTTGATTCTTAAAAATTTCTGTTCTTCCCTCACCCCCTGCCATTCATCCACCATCACAATGGAAGTAGGAGACTACAAAATACTGAGAACCACTTTGTGTATTTAAAAAAATATTTTGTGACTTCTTATGTAGGAAAATTGAAAAATAATAGTTTGATAGTCATTTTTTCACAGATGTACCTCTCTATCCATATATTAGTCAGTTTTTAGTTTGCAGTCAGTTTGCCATTAGGTCCATACTCAAGGCTCTCTCAACTAGGTAAGATTTACCAGATCTTATACTCCATGGGTAGAGTCAGAGCTATGATGCAAATTCTGTTATTGATATAGTTGTCATTTGGAAATTACCTGTCAATGAGCATAGTCATATGATTACAGTAAAGCTCACATGAAAATAAATATTGAATAAGAAGAGAGGAGAAGGATAGGGAGAAGGTATTGTATGAGATTTTAATATTTCCATTCCATCCTTTAAAAATAAGCTTTCCAGGAACCTAGGTGGTGAAGTGGATAGAGCACTGGCCTTGGAGTAAGGAGGACAGGAGTTAAAATCCAGTCTCAGACACTTACTAGTTGTGTAACGCTGGGCAAGTCACTTAACCCCAATTGCTAAAACAAAGAAACAAATAAAAACCAAACTAAGACTCCAACTCTTGAAAATGTGAACTGTATTTGTGAAGACATAAACTTATGCCAAAATAATAATTCTTTCAAGATTTTCTGGAGATTATCAAGTGATAGAAGGCAATCATCAGAATTAGAGGGTGAAAAGAATGCAGAATTCAAATCTGTCAGCATTTAACTTTTCAACTAAATCTGTTTCTGTAGTACTACTGGAAGTAACCTAACATAACGTAAAGTGCAGTATCAGAGGATTTGGTTTTAAATCTTGACTCTGCTTTTTACCACTTGTATGACCTTGCACGAACACTTGGCAATTCTGGGCCTCATCTCAAAATCTGGAAAATTAGTGTAAGGTCCACCCTAGGCCTAGATTAGGAGTTTCTAAATTAACTAACAAACTCACTGATTAACTCTCTCTCTCTCTCTCTCTCTCTCTCTCTCTCTCTCTCTCTCTCTGTCTCTCTCTCTCTCAGTGTTGGTGTTGATGGAGACTTTTGTTAGTGTGGTGAAGTCTATGAGCCATTTAAAAAAATACAACCTGTTTTTAAATTCATAAAATAAAATGTAAAGTGTTACGAAGGAAATCAATTATGTTAAAATACAGTCATCAAAATATATGCAAAAAATAAGTTCCCTGACCCCAAGTTAAAACCTCTTCTTCTACACTAATGTATTGTTGGTGGAGTTGTGAACTGATCCAACCATTCTGGAGAGCAATTTGGAGCTATACCCAAATGGCTATAAAACTGTGCATACCCTTTGACCTAGCAATACCACTTCTGGCTCTGTATCCCAAAGAGATCATAAAATGGGAAAATGACCCACATGTACAAAAATATCTATAGCAGCTCTTTTTGTGTTGACCAAGAATTGGAAATTGAGGGGATGCGCATCAATGGAGAATGGCTGAACAAGTTGTGGTATAAGAAATGATGAGCAGGTGGGCTTCAGAAAAACCTGGAAAGACTTCCATGAACTGATGCTGAGTGAAGTGAGCAGAACCAGGAGAACATTGTACACAGTAACAGCAACATTGTGTGAAGACCAACTTTCCTAGACTTAACTCTTCTCAGAAATACAAGAATCTCAAACAATTCCAAAAGCCTCATGATGGAAAATGCTTTCCACATCCAGAGAAAGAACTATGGAGTCTGAATGCAGGTAGTAACATAAATTTTTTTTTCTCTCTCTCTTTCTTTTTTTCTTGTGGTTTTCCCTTTGGTTCTAATTCTGCTTTGCAACATTACTAATGTGAAAATATGCTTTATATGATTGAACATATTTAGCCAATATCAGATTGCATGCAGTCCTGGGGTGGGGGCATGGACAGAGGCGGAGAAAAATTAGAACTGAAAATCTTGTGGAAGTGAATGTTGAAGACTAAAAACAAATAAATAAAAACAAATGAGTCTGGGGGAAAAAAACACCAAAATACCTGATTTTCTAAATCTATAGTGATATTGATTATCAACTGAGTTCTAACAAGTGAAAGAGTGCTTGGAACTTAGCTCCCTGGACAGAGCTTTGTCTTCTGTGGTAGTCAATCTTTACCTTTCCCTGGGGACCTCATTAACAAAGGCGAAACCTCTAAGGACTTGCTCTAATAAAACCAAATAACTGATTAATGGTTTCTATACTTGGAGCTGGGAGGTGAGCCAAAGTAGTAATCTTTCAAGACATAGCTGTATTCTGAGTTCAAAAGGGGAGAAAACATGGAAGCAGTGGTTTGTGGCTCCATAAAGAAGTAGAAAGTAAAGGCATTCTGCTATAGCAACATCTAGCTTATAAATATTTTTTGGGGCCTCTGTCATCAGAGCCCTCTCCACACTACACACACACATCTCCACACATAACATTTCTTCAAGTTGAGTAGTTGGAAAAAAAAAACCTTAGAGTTTCAGGTAGTATTTGGCTTGAGAAACCATGAGACTTAGTGGAAATTTCACTAGCCTTGAAGTAATGAAAGACTTTTGTCCAAATCTAACCCCAAACATTTTGTACCTATTTGATGCTGGGCCAGTCATTTCACTTTTCTGAGGTTCAGTTTAGAAAACTGTAAAATCTGTAAAATGAGAATAACACTGTGAATTATTACTACATGGGAGTAATAACCCAAAGATGATATGGCAGGTGTTTGTAAACCTTAATATGCTGTAGAAATGTATTATGCTAGGTTCAAAAATGGAGAAAGGGGAAAAAGCTGTGGAAAACTTAGGGGACTGTGGTGTTAACGTGATTAAAGATCTTCCTTGTCCATTAATCCCATTAGTAGGTCTCAAGTGGAACTACTTGAGGGAAGCTTGATTAGAGGAGGCTTGTTTATAGGAAGGCCCACACCCTTTTGCTAATTAGGTCAGGAGAGGTGTGAAGCCCTCAGGCCCTAAAAAGGGTATAGATACTCTGAGAGTAGTGATTAAGCTCTGATAATTGCAAGGGCTCTCAAAACTGCAAGCTCTCAGAATTGCAGGAGGAGAGGACACAGGCACACAGACAGCTAGGATTTGTGAGTGCATGTTTATGGGAAGGCCCCAGCAGAGGGGAAGTTTATGGGATGGCTTTGCTCCCTGCTGTGATATTGTGTTTTAAGTTCCTTGCTGTTATGATAAAGTGGGCTTACTGGTTTTGGGATACAATTGCTGCTATGTCCAATTGGAGTTATTAGCTTGGAGATTTCATCCTCTGGTGTCTGAATAAATGTTTTTCTTCTGCCTTCTATATGGAGAGTCTCTTACATTCTGTGATATAGAACTATACAGCATATTCATGGTCACCATTGACATTGTGACACTTACCTTACAGATACAGGGAGCTGGCCCCAAAGACTGATTTCCTGATGAGTTAGCCTGTCTAACTCTCCCCAGTTCTTGGATTGAACTCAGTACTTACCTCTGCCTTATAAAGTCATTCTATTCCTAAAACAAACAAACAAAAAAAGAAAAACCTCAAGCATAATCTTTCATGTGAAGCCTTTTTTGATCCCCTCAATTTCTAGTGTCCCCTAAACTACCTCGCATTTAAAATTTTGTATTCATTTTATTCATATTTATAGTCTATATTCTTATGTGTTATTTTTCCCCTATTATTTCTCTCCCCTCAAAAGGAAGATTAGTTTTATTTATTGTATTTCAATCTTTAATGTCTACAATGCCTGGCACGTTGTTTACACTCAATAAATAAGCATTGAATGATTGATAGATAACAGCATCTTCCTCTGATTTGCCAAAATGTCTTAATTCTCATGTACTAAAATGCCTAAAGCTCTACCAGTTCAAGATATATCTGGGTTAATGGCATAAAAAAACACAAATAACTTTCAGATTGTAAAGGAACTATTGATCATTAATGCAATATTATGACTCAATAAGGCAGCTGAATTTCTCTTCAAACCTAGTTGATTTCAGCATAACTGATGGAAAATTTTAATTTGGAGGGCAGATTTAGGTAATTTGGCAGCATGGAATAATGTAGGTTAAGTTGAGGGATTTCATTATAAGGCTTAGGACAACATGATGTCACTTTAGGAGATAAAGAGAAGGCTATAACAAAATGGCTAGGGGTTACAGAAATAGAGTTGTGGGAATTTCAAATGGAATAATAATCTGATTAAAAAAATTTCACTTGAAAGGTATTGCACACCCAAAAGAAGACAAGGAAAAATCTCCTCCTTTACCTTTACATTCCTATTTTCCTCAGCTCTCCTCAATTTCATCCCCTAACTTCTCCTGGGACCTGATACTTAGGATAACATGATAGTACACTTAATTCTATAGTCCAAACTATATCAATAAGTTGATGAACAGAAAGAAAAAAGAGATCAAAAAATCATAAAAATTTAATAAGGGATTGTTATGTGCCAAGTACTGTGTTAAGCACTGAGTATACAAAAAGAGGCAAGTCAAATGCCTTTTTATATGTAAAATTTATTTTGGTAATTATTTTTTTAATACTGAGTTCCACATTCTCTCTCCCTCCTAACTCTCCCCACTCCTTGAGAAGGCAAGAAGTTGAGTATCTATTATACACATAATGTCATAGAAAACATTTCCATATTACTATTAAAAAAAGAACAAAAATTGCTCCCTTCTATTGCCCTCCACCCCCTTCTCATCCCCTTCTCTTCTATTTTCCTGAAGGGCAAGACAGAGTTCTATACCACATTGCCTGTATATCTTATTTCCAAGTTGCAGGTAAAAACAATTTTTAAAATTCATTTTTTAGGGCCTTGAGTTCCACATTCTCTCCCTTCCGCCCTCCCAACCCAGCCTCATTGAGAAAGCAAGCAATTTTATATAGCTTATACATGTGTAGCCATGTAAAACACTTCCATAACAATCATGTTGTGAAAGACTAACTATATTACCCTCTATTCTGTCTTGTCCTCCTTTTATTCTATTCTCTCCTTTAACCAGTCTGTCCACAAAAGTGGAAAGTGCTACAGCTTCCAGTGCCCTGCAGCCTGCTCCAGTCATCTCTGTGCTGGAGCAGTGCAGTGCTCAGCTCTGAGCAGGACACAATAAACCCTTCCAGATTGTCTTGGGCTGGAAATCTGCTTCATTTTGTTATTTTGTGGCTTCTGCTGCTCTAGAATTTGTTTGGAGTCATTTTTACAGGTTTTTTGAGGAGTTTGGGGGGAGATCTCAAGTCCCTACTTCTACTCCACCATCCTGATTATCCCCACCTCCCTTACTATGTTTCCTTGCTATAATAAATCTTTGGTAGTTTGATTGAATAAGTAAATTAAGTTAGGTTTTTTTTTTTATTATTTTGGCTCAACCTATCCATGAGCAATTAATTTTGCTGGCTTACTCAATTTCTTTTTATGAGATAGGATTGTTTAAATATTCTATGTCCTTTTCTGTTAATCTGGACAGTTTATATTTTTGCAAATACTCATCCGCTTCATTTTATTAGAAGTTTTCCTGGCATACAATCAGGTAAAATAACTTATAAAAATTCCTTTAGTTTCATTTTCATTGGTGGTTTTCACCTTTTTAACTTGTGATGCTAGCAATTGTTTTTATTTAAATCCAATTAAGTAGTGGTTTATATATTTTATTGCATTTTTTTTGAGAAAAACAACTCACACTTTTATTTATTAATTCAATGGATTTTTTATTCCTTTCAACTTTATTCTCTCTTTTTATTTTCAGGATTTCCATTTTGTTGTTTAATTGGAAACTTTTAATTTCTTCTTTTTTTTAAGTTTATTTTTTATTTGCATGTCCAGTTTGTTAATCGCTCTTTCTATTATTGATGGAAACATTTGGAAATATAAATTTCCTCTTAAGCACTACTTTAACTGCATCTACAAATTTGGGAATGCTGTCTTAATGTTGTCATCTTCTTCAATAAAATTATTGATTATTTCTATGATTTGTTCTTTGATCCACTCATTTTTATGATTAGATTTCAATCTATGCCTCCATGCCCTTTATTAAATGTTATTTTATTACATTCTGGCATGAAATGTGTGCATTTCATATTTCTTTTTTTCTGCATTTGACTGTGAGTTTTTCATGTCCTAATAAATGGCCAATTTTTGTAAAGGTGCCATGTACAGTAGAGAAAAAGGTTTACTCCTTAATATTCTGATTTAGATTTCTACAGAGGTTTATTATATCTAATTTTCCAAGATTCTATTTATCTTCTTGACTTCTTGCTTATTTATAATTAGATTTATCTACCTCTGAAAGGGGAAAGTTGAAGTCTCCCAATAGCATAGTTTTATTGTCTATTTCCTCCTGAAACTCATTTAACTTTTTTGCAAGATGTAGTTTTCCTTCTTATTTCTTTTAATTAGGTCTCTTTTTTCTCTTTTTGCTTTGTCTGAGATCATGATTGCTACTCTTCCATTTTTTTAAACTTCATTTGAAGAATAATAGATTCTGCTCCAGCCCCTTATTTTAACTCCATGTTTAGCTCCATGTTTCAACTGTTGTTATAACAAACTATGTGTTGTTGGATTCTGATTCCTAATGCTTTGGGCTATTCATTTCTGTTTTATTGTCAAGTCCATCCCATTCACATTCACAGTTATGATTACTATGCATTTTCTTCCATCCTGTTTTCTGTTTATCCTTCTCTCCTTTTATCCTATCGCTCCTCAGGTCTGTCTCACTTCTGACCACTACTTCTCTTAATCTACCCTAACTTTATATTCCTCTTTTAATATTTCTTATGCTATTTTACTCCTAGCTTCCTTTTGAAGAAGATAGATTTCTATGTCCAACTGAGGGTGTGTGTATGTATATATGTATATCTATCTATCTATCTATCTATCTATCTATCTATCTATCTATCTATCTATCTATCTATCTATCTATCTATCTATCTTTTTCCCTCTTTGAACCAATTCTAATCAGTGAGGTTAAAATCTTGTCTGCCCTCCCTCATTTTTCCCTCCATTGTGTGCCAGTAAGGCAAAATGGGCTTAGTTTAACGGGTGCCCTTGAGGAGTTTGGCTTTTGTTTACAGTGAAAGTACTTTCACCTGTTAAATGCTAAGCCCCAGGCCAAAAGCCCTTTCAGATGTGAAACCTGTGTGGGCGTAGATTAAGAACTTAAAAGGGGCCAATTCGGGAACCAATGGGTCTCTGGACTCTGGTCTCTAGTCATTGAGGCGGGACTTGAGAACACCAGAGGCTTGGCTTCGAGGAGAGGTGAGAAAACTATAGCTGGAAAAAAAAAAATCTGAAGCAGAACCGACCCCTGTGTGGACCCAAGAGTTCGTGCGAAGTCTTGAGGCTGGTGAATATGATTTATGCCATCTTATTTTTCTGTGGCCTCCTG
>CM053623.1:189639498-189676875 GCA_028646595.1 Phalanger gymnotis
CTCCTCTTCCTTCTCTTCTTTCTTTTCTTCCTCATTTTCTCCTCCATCTTTGCGTTCATTTTCTTTCTAATTGGTGCTTTTATATTTGTTAAACCTGCAGAAAGGTATATATTAGGAAAAGCAAAGACTACTGAAATCTTAAAAAATATAACGTGTTTAACAATTTTGGAACCTGACAAATTTTAGTGGGTTTATGTTGTAATTTGCTCTGTCCTAAAATCTCTATCTAAAAACATCTATTTAATATATAGGTTCTTTGGCATCCTTCTGAATAGAGAGGATGCTTTCCTAAAATAAATGATGGGTGCACCAAACAAACACACAAACAAAAAGCACAAGAACGGAGGGATTCAAGATTGGGATAGTCTCTTTAATATTTTTTAAAGCCTAAGATATTTTTGTGTCAATTACATTACAAGTGGTTATTCTCTCCACCCAGTCTTTCTAAGGAAGACTGAAACCAAGTGACTAAAAAGTGAAAAGAAGATATCATTCACTTTGTTTAATCACTTCACTAAGGGAATTCATGAATGAAGAAAAGAGCTTATTACTCTTTGATTAATTCACTCTATTTCGAAGGTTATGCCACTCAATTTGTTAGTGAATCCACCTCCGAGATTAAATTATCCTGTTTAACTATCTACATTGATAAAATAAACTCAGAATCATATCTACTCTTATTAATTTTACTATCTACACAGCATATATGAGCACATCAAAGCAAATGAGCAAATGTCCAAGATAAAGGTGAATCCTACTTCTGAATGTGCACAACTTGCTAAATCTCATAAACTTTCATAAAGGGCATATTATGTATATAGCTAATTTCTGCAAAGCATTAAGTATTGTCAACTCATACTTGAAAAAATTTACTACTCAGTGTGATGTGTTAGTAAAATACTCTAAAATTACATTGTGTGTGTATAATTTTCAAAACAGTGGGCGCATGACTTAGGTAGAAAGTTGGGCTGGAATTGAAAAAACTTGAGTTTAAATCCTGATTCTGACACTGGATTTGTGAACTTAGACAAGTCATTTACCTTCACTGAGGCTCAGATCAAAGATTTAGTAGTTTAAGAGATTTCAGGAGTGGTTATTCAAATTCCCTCACTTTAGAAATGAGGTTGAAGCTTAGTGGTTAATCGGCTTGTGGTAGAACACACAAGAAGTTGTAGACTTCACAGATTGAGTATGAATCTTTCATGTCCTCTGACTCTAGACCCAGTGTCCTTGCCACAGTAAGTGAACCTAATTTATTCTAACGTTGTGCATTGCAACACACAGAATTCGATACACAGCTGAAATCACAAATCTTCCTTTACATTCACAAATAATTTTGAAGCCTATCCATTGGTGTAGTAGTCCTGTTGATTAATCATCTGATTTTATGCTAAACATTCTATTTACCTTTATCAAGACCAAAATTATTATTAGAATTCAACTACAATAAACAACAATGAATTCTTTAATTTTTCTGAAGCATTTTATTAACTGTCAATGATCTGCTTTCTCATTTCTTGTTCCTGGAACGAGCCAAATTACTGTAAATCCTTCCACTGATACAGCTTCTAGCTATTTATGCTGTGGACTGCATTCTTCTTAAGAAAACAAAGGGTAGGAAGTAAGTATGATTATCTTGGATGTTCAAAATTTTATGCTATAACTATCAGCTATATTAATTTCAAGCCAACACACCTGAAACTTAAAACTCATTCCTCATTCACAAAAGAATCCATAAGCACAAGATAAATAATTCCCCCAGGGCAGGTTTTTAAAAAAATAATAAAAAGTTCAACTTATGTACTGCTGAAAACTCAATGATACTTTAACACAGCTGCTTAAGTCTTTCCAAAATAACTAATTGCAAACAGAAGTTGTCGGTGTATTATATAAGATAATGGGAAAGGGCATTATTGCTATTTCCAAAGACTTGAGTTCCTGTGACTCCCAACTGAATTTCCTTCTCAAATCAAAGAAGAATCAATATAATTCATCATCATTTTTATCTCGACAGTAAATAAAGTTTAAAGAAAGGAAGAAACTAATTTTAATAAAACACAGTACTAGATTTTGGACTATAGGATAAACATTTGGCAGGGAATGAGAAAAGATTTCATGGAGTGAGCAATTCCCATCCCCAGATGGGAATATATAACAAAAGGGGAACATTTTCATTTTTGATTTTTGAAAGTGAGATTTTAGGTGGCTAAAAACTGTGTGACTGGTAAAAATGAGAGTACACAAAGATTATCAAAATAGACACTCCCAGAATGGTATTTAAAATAGATAGTTCCAGAAGGATGCTCAATTATTTTGCTATTTTCCAATAGGCACCAGAATGACTTTGGGTGCTGAAAGTTTATATACACCATGTTAAACCATTGTAGAAATCCATTGCCTTTGATTCTGGGTTGACTTAAGAGTGACCTAGGACTCTAGTATATGGATTTATGAAGATGAATATAAAGCATGTTTTTTTTTCCATTCTGGACTTTTGTTGAGGTTCAACCTCACTCATTGACTAACTCAGCATCAAAATATCAGAGAGGAAGAAAGATTATTAGAGACCACCCAAAACAAGTTGTCTCCATTTACAAAGGAAGAACATAAACCTGACAGCAGTAAAAAAAAAAGCAACATATAGATGAGCACCAAAATAAGGACTTTGAACAGATTTTCCTGAATCCCAAGGCAATGCTTCTGCCATCATACAATGTGGCCTTTGAAAAAAATTCTTTAAGGATAATAGATCTAGAGTGAGAAGGACCTCAAAAGTCATAATGTCCAATCCATTTACTTTTGGTTGGGAAAATTGAAGGTATGTGACTTGATTAAGCTTACATAGGTAGTAAGAAGCAGCCAGGGCATGGGGTAACTATATCCTTTGACTTCAGTATAAGTTTTCTTATCCCCTACACCCCAAGTATTTTCCTGGAAGGAGTGTGCTGCAGCCAGCTCAAACAGTCTCTTAAGAAGCTATGGTTAAATTTTCACTGTTAGTGTCTGCATTTTGGAAATTGACAAAAACTACAAGTCAAAGCTTGGCTCATTGTTCTGTCCATTGTCTAGACTTAAGAAAATGGTGGGGAAAATGTTAATAATGAAGATTAAAGTATAAAGTGTGCTAGTATGTATTTTTTCCAGAGATCTAGTTGTTAAAACATTTAATAGTACACAACTGTTCTATACTGTCTATAAATATTACTATATATGTATGACCTCATCAATGTACACATTGATCTGTGTCCAATAATTTCCCTCACTACCCATCAATATGTTCTCATTCTGTGGAGCCTTTGTTCACATTCTCTTGTAAATCATGCAGAGTCCAATTCTTCATCTCTTCAATTCAACAAACATGCATTAATCACTTAGTATGTGCCAACAATGGGATTACAAAGGTAACAATGCAGCATATGAGCTTTCACATTATTCTTTTCTCTCACTATGTGACTGGCACATCTATTTTTTTTAATCATACATCTCTTTGGTGATATCTATTACAATTAATCATTCTTAATATGTCTCAGAGAGATATTTACATGCATCTCTCCTTTGCACTTTGGGTATCCTGTAATGCTCATTCTTTGAGTTTGCAGTATTTCCTGGCTGATAATAATATAGCACCACTAGAAGAATACTGGCATTCAAATTTTCTGCTGTTCCTTCTCCCACTTATTAGAGCACTCGTCATTATCAATTACTGACTCCTCATTAAAATCACGCTTTCTAAAGGTGGGCATCCCACAGGGATGTTTCTGCCCTGGGTCACTTTCTTTTCTCTTTCTATACTATTTCACTTGATGATCTTGTTACATTCTATGGATTTAATTTCCATCTCTATGTTGATGATTCTCAACTCAACTTATACTGCCCTAATCTCTATGATGATGTCCAATCTTGCATCTCTAACTACTTTTCGAATATCTCAAAGGGGACGTCTATTAGACATCTTAAATTCGCTATGTCCAAAACTTAACTCATTATTTTCCCCTCAACTAATTTCTATCTTTCCTGTTACTATAGAGGGCAACATGATCCTCCTCCCACTGCAGTCGCTCAGGCTTACAGCTTAGGTGTTATCCTAGACTCCTCACAACCTCTCATCCCACAATCTAACCTATTGCCAAGATCTCTTGCTTTCACCTTTGCAGCATTTCTCAAATATTCCCCCTTCTCTTTTCTAATATTGCCTGGCACAGGATCTCATCACCTTGTTCTGGGATTATGGCAATAGCTTACAGGTAAGTCTGTCTGCCTCATGTCTCTATCCACTCAAATCCACATTCCATTCAGCTGCCAAAGTGTTTTTTTCCAAAACACAGGAATCAGGTTACCCCAATACTCAGTAAACTCCACTGGCTCCCTATCACCTCCAGGATCAAAGACAAAATACCCTCTTTGGCATTAATTTTCCACGTTTCTCCTCATCACTCCTCGCTGCTTCACAAACAAGACCCTCCATCTCTTGGCACCTAGCATTTTCTCTGTCTGTCCCCCATGCCTGAAATGCTCTCCTTCCTCATCTCCACATACTAGCTTCCTTGGCTTCCATTAAATGCCATCTAAAAATCAATCCTCTGCACAAAGCCTTTCCCTATTGGTAATAATTCTAGTGTCTTACTTCTTTCAATTATTTTCCTTTTATCCAGTATATAGTTTGTAGATGTTTGTTTGCTTGTCTTGCCATTAGATTGTGAGCTCCTTGAGAGTAGAGATTGTCTTTTGTCTCTTTTTATATTCCTAGCTTTTAATACCATGCCTGGCATGGAAAAGGTACTTGATAAATGTTTACTGACTAACTAAAAAAAATAGGATATTTTAAGGAGAAACTTGAGATGAATAAAATTTATGTGTAATTTCTCAAATGCAATCTGATTTGCTCAAGTCCTCCTATTCAATTCTGGATCCAATTCAGTGTCCATTTTCAGTGTTTGTCCCAGATATATTTACTTCTCCTCTAGCTCTATGATCTGACAATCTAATTGTGTGTATTGGGTTTCAGAGTAGGCATAATCCATCTACTTGGTTTGTCCTATGTGGATAGTTAGACTGAAATTCTTTGAGTAATTAAAACTTTAGGAAACAAAACAGTTCCTGGGCCTGAGACAGTGTGCATAATGTAATCCACCAAAAAGAGCCTTGAGAGTGCCACTCCACCTTTATTCGAACTCTTTTGGAAATCTTCTGTGGAATTAGCAAACACTTTTGTTAAGCATGTTTTTTTTTTTTAAATTTTCTCCTTTCTCCTTTTCTGCTTCCCCCTTTTTCCTCCTCCTTTACTTCCTTTTCCTCAATTCAATTATATATATATATATATATATATATATATATATACACACACACATATATATTCCTCCTCCTTTTCTTCCTTTCCCTCAATTCAATTATATATATGTATATATATATATATATATATATATATATATATACACACACATACATACATGTTAAATGGATTACAGGAGGAAATAGACAGTAAAACTATATTAATGGGAGACTTCAACTTTCCCCTCTCACAGCTGGATAAAACTAAGGAGGAAAATAGAATATTAGAAAAGTTAGATATGATAGTTATTATTGTTCATCATTCTCAAAGAGGATGAATGACTTCACGTAGGTCATGTCTTGACTTGCACATGAATTGAATTTAAGTGAGGCAGAGCTGTGCAAAGGCATCAGCCTCACTCTCTTCTCCAGACTCATCAGAGTCCAATGGCAGGACAAAAGTTAGAATGACTGGAGATGGCCCAGGATGCAGTTTCCCGGGGTCTACAGATTGGTAGGGTTTGTGCAACCTTTCTCAGGGACTGTTTTCAGAGCTAGCTTTGTGGTTGTGTAGGTTTTTGTTGTTTCCAAAGTGGTATTATGTAGGGGAGATATGGTCATTATTCTCCTGACCTGTGCTTGGGTCTTTTCTCAGGAAGGGATCTTGCTCCCCTATAGCCATCAGTGCTTCTTTTGTTGTCCTTAATTTCTTTATTGAATTGTTTTAATTTTCAACATTGATTTCCATAAGATTTTGAGTTACAAATTTTCTCCCAATTTCTACCCTCCCCTACCCCAAGATGGCATATATTCTGATTGTTCCTTTCCCCAGCCTGCCCTCCATTCTGTCACCCCCACTCTCCCCATCTCCTTTCCCCTTACTTTCTTGTAGGGCAAGATAGATTTCTATACCCCATTGCTTGTATATTTTATTTCCGAGTTGCTTATAAAAAACACAACTTTTTGTGAGCATTTGATTTTAGAACTTTGAAATCCAAATTTTCTCCCTTCTTCCCTCCCCACCCACCCTCCTTGAGAAGGCAAGCAATTCAACATAGGCCACACATATATCATTATACAATACACTTCCATAACGGTCATGTTGTGAAAGACTAACTATATTTCCCTCTATCCTATCCTGTCTCCCTTTATTCAATTTTTCCCCTTGCCCATCCCTTTTCAAAAGTGTTTGCTTTTGATTACCTCCTCCCCCTATCTGCCCTCCCTTCTATCATCCCCCCTCCCTTATCCTATTCCCCCTTATTTTCCTGTAGGGTAAGATACCCAGTTGAGTGTGTATGTTATTCCCTCCTTAAATCAAGTCTGATGAGATCAAAATTCACTCATTCCCTTTCACCTGTCCCCTCTTCCTTTCCTATAGAACTGCTTCTTCTTGCCACTTTTATGTGAGATGATTTACCCCATTCTATCTCTCGCTTTCTCCTTCTCCCAATATATTTAAATCTCAACCCTTAATTGTATTTATTTACTTAATTTTAGATATTATCCCTCCATATTCAACTTACCCTGTGTCATTTGTCTATATCTATCTATCTATCTATCTATCTATCTATCTATCTATCTATCTATATCTTTATCTCTATGTATGTGTATATTATCTTCAAATACCCTAATACTTAGAAAGTTTTCATGAGTTACAAATATCATCTTTCCATGTAGGAATGCAAACAAAAGAGTTCAACTTTAATAAGTCCCTTATGATTTCTTTTTCTTGTTTACATTTTCATGATTCTCTTGATTCCTGTATTTGGAAGTCAAATTTTCTATTCACTTCTGGTCTTTTCTTTGAGAATGCTTGAAAGTCCTCTATTTTATTAAAAATTCAAATTTTGTCCTGCAGTATTATACTCAGTTTTACTGGATAGGTGATTCTTGGTTTTAATCCTAGCTCCTTTGACCTCTGCAATGTCATATTCTAAGCCCTTCGATCCCTTAAGGTAGAAGCTGCTAGATCTTGTGTTGTCCTGATCGTGTTTCCGCAGTTCTCAAATTGTTTCTTTCTGGCTGCTTGCAATATTTTCTCCATGACCTGGGAAGTCTGGAATTTGGCCACAATATTCCTAGGAATTTTCCTTTTGGGATCTTTTTCAAGAGGTGATCAGTGGTTTCTTTCAATTTCTATTTTACCCTCTGGTTCTAGAATGTCAGGGTAGTTTTCCTTGATAATTTCTTGAAAGGTGATATCTAGGCTCTTTTTTTTGATCATGGCTTTCAGGTAGTCCAATAATGTTTAAGTTATCTCTCCTTATTTTCCAGGTCAGTGGTTTTTCCAATGAGATATTTCACATTGTTTTCCATTTTTTTCATTCTTTTCATTCTGTTTCATAATTTCTTGATTTCTCATAAAGTAACTAGCTTCCACTTGCTCCAATCTAATTTTTAAGGTAGCATTTTCTTCAGTGGTCTTTTGGACCTCCTTTTCTGTTTGCCTAATTCTACCTTTTAAGGCATACTTCTCCTCATTGGCTTTTTGGAGCTCTTTTGCTATTTGGGTTAGTCTATTTTTAAGGTGTTATTTTCTTCAGTATTTTGGGTCTCCTTTAGCAAGTTATTAACTTGTTTTTCATGATTTTCTCACATCACTGTCATTTCTCTTCCCAATTTTTCCTTTACTTCTCTTACTTGACTTTCCAAATCCTTTTTGAGTTCTCTCATGGCCTGAGACCAATTCACATTTTTTCTAGGAGGCTTTTGATGTAGGCTCTTTGACTTTGTTGACTTCTTCTGGCTGTATGTTTTCATCTTTTTTGTCACTGAAAAAAAATAAGATTCAATAATCTGAGTCTTTCACTGCTTGCTCATCTTCCCATCCAGCTACTTGACCCTTGAGGTTTTAGTCAGGGCGTGACTGCCTTCAGAATGATAAGTGTTTTGTCCCAAGCTTCAGGGGCATCACATTGCTGTTTTCAGAGCTACTTCTACATAGAAAGCTCTGCCACACTAGTGCTCCTCCTCCTCCAAGAACTGCCAACTGGGAACATGACCCAGATCCAAGCAGGGCAGAGCAAATGTGTTGGTAAACAAAATGGGCTATTAGCATTCAGTTCAACCAAGTGCCCTTGAAGAGTTTGGCCTTTGTTTCCTTGATTAGATTTGGGAGTCTTTGGTGGCCTCCTTGCCTCAGGGGAGGGCCTAGTTTTCACATGAGTTTGAGTGACATATTTGGGAATCAGAGGCTTTTAGACCATATGGGTTTAAGTCACCTCTTTTTGATGATTCTAGGTCACATGGATGAGTCGCCTGTATGACTCACCCTTGACCCTGAAAAAGATATAAAACCAGGGGTTGGCTTTCTCTTTTTTGGAGCTCTTACCCACAGCCATGGTGGCGTGTGTGACTCTGGGCCAGCCCTTTTTATGAGCTCCTGGGCTGAACTTAGATATTGGTAACTATGAATTGTATTCAGTCTGTCAGTCAATATTTGTAATTTGTTTGTATTTGCTCCGAAGTACGGGGTGCTGCCTTTTCCCCCTGAACTGAGTGAGTGATATTTGTATGCTGGATTAAAGTAAACTTGTCAACCCCTTAACATTGCTTTTCTTACTAAAGCAGATCAAAAGAACTTGGGCTTTTGCAGTGTGCTGATAGCATGCTTGTTGTTGAGCTTGTGTTGGTCTTTCACCCCCACAACAGCTGCTAGCTGGATTGTTGAAACAAATGGTGTATATCAAGATAACCCTGCCTCTGCACAAGCAAAGTGCTCCCTGCACTCCTGCTCTTATCTGCCACTTGATTCCTCCCACTGGGTGGGCCTGGGGCCAGAAGGAACTCTGTCTGGAGCTCTGGAAGCAGCCACAGTTACTTCTTGCTGCTGCTGCCACCACACTACACCACCAGAGCTGGGGCCAACTGCGCACTCCTCTCACCATGATCCAGAAGTTTTCCCACTGACCTGCTAAGTTGTCTTTGGTGTTTGTGGGTTGAGAAGTCTGGTAGCTGCCACAGCTCAGTGATTCATAGACCTACAGCTTTCTCTACCCAATATCCTTAGTGCCTGGTCTGTCCTGGCATGGCCCATGCTGGGCTGGGCACCGCTCCCAGCACTGTGCAATAGACCCTTCCCAGTGACCACCCAGGTTGTCTTGGCCTGGAGACCTGCTTCCTGCTGTAAAAAATGTGGATTCTGTAGCTCTAGAATTTGTTCAGAGCCATTTTTACAGGTGTTTGGAGGGATTTGAGGGAGAGCTTAAGTGAGTCCCTGTTTTCCAATCACCATCTTGCCTCCTCACGCCACCAGTGCTTCTAAGCAACCTCCTGCTTCTAAGATTGTGACCCAGTCTCCCTTCTTTCCTTAAGCCACAATTGATAGTATTTTCCTCGGTCTCAGGATTGAATCCAGGGTTCTTACTCCCTTGTGAGTAACCACAAGAACCCCTTTCCACCCTGGAATTGCAAGCATGGCCTCTGCTTCCCTGCAGCCACAAGTGCTAATATTCCTATTGGCCCTGGGACTATGACAAAGAACTTTCTATTGACAATGCAACAGGGTCCTGAAACCAGTGAAGGGTCCCACGCAATCTTCAACTGCACAGTTGTTCATATCCCATCACCATACTGAGAGTTCCAGAAGTTGCTTCTGCCACCAGTGCAGCCACCTTCAAAGCACACTGAGTCCTATGCTATGAAGTCTGTGCTGTACTCCAGGCTCAATAACCATCCCAGTAAGACAGATCTTTCCTGCTGACCTAAACTGTTTTTAGCAGGCATATTGTTTCACCCAAAATTTTGTTGCTTCTGCAGCTCCAGAATTCAATTTGCAGCACTATTTTAGACTTTTTTGGAAGGGAATTTGGTTGAAAGCAGCTGAGTACTTTTTAACTCGACCATCTGGGCTCCCCCTCTGTCAACTAGGCACTTTTATGGGGAATTCCCACAGAAGGAAGATTCTTTGATGAGTGTGGATTAACATTTTCACTGAAGCTTATTTTCTTTTAGGAAGATGGAATATAGTTGAATTATTTTATTTTTTAAAAATTATTTTAAAATTTAAAACAATTCTCTCCTGCCCTTTGGCCCCTTGCCCACCCATTAAGAAGGCAAGGATGATTGTATTAATTATATATGTGAAGTCATGTAAAGCATATTTCCACATTAGCCATGTTACAAGGAAAAAAAAAGAGCAAGAAAAATAAAATCAAAAGAATATACTTCATTCTGCACTCAAGGTTAATCAGTTCCTTGTAGAGGTATATAGCATTTTTCATCTTCATCTCAACCAGAGTAGCTAAATCTTTGACAGTTGATCATGTTTACAAAATTTATGTTACTGTGTGCAGTGTTCTCCTGGTTCTGCTCATGCTACTATGCATCAATTCATATAAGTCTTCTCAAGTCTTTCTGAAACCATCCTGTTCATCATTTCTTATTGAATCACATCACGTATTCCATCACAATTACATGATTACATTAGCTTGTTTAGTCATTCTCCAATTTATTACAGTTTGTAATCGTAAAGGATTTCCTAAAACCCTGAGAGGTTAACTGAGCAGTCTAAGGTCATACTGCAGACTTTTTCAGAGGCAGCGCTTGAACCCCTGTCCACACTTTAAGTCAGATCTCCAGGTAAGGCCAAACATTTTATTTTCATGTTATTATAGCTACTTTGATTTTTAGCTGATCAGTGATTCCATTGGTAGAATAGATAAATTCCAGTGGTAGAAAACCCCTCCATACACTCAAGTTGATAGCTTCTCTGCCAATTATATCCCTAGAGCATTACTGAGGCACTGAGAAGTTACTTCTTGTCATTAGGCTCATGCAAGAAGTATCAAGTAGAAATATTACTCATTTTGTGTCACTTTCATGGAACAAATCATATCTGATTAAGCTCTTTAGCTATTTAAAGGCACCAAGGACATTGGTAATAAGAATTTTCTTTCCTAGGTCTTCAGTAGCTGGGCCTGAAGTACCTAGAGAGGTAGTTGCTGTCTCACCTACTTAAGAGGAGGGTCTGAGCTGGAACTAGATGTAATCAGGGATATAGCAGGCATTTATTAAGTACTTACTATGTGCTAGGCACTATGTTAATTGTTGATGATATAAGGAATGTCAAAAATACTCATTTCTCACAAGCAGTTTGCGTTTTGAGATTGAAACAACATGCAAATAACTACGTAAATGCAGATTATATGCAGTTAAGGGAGGTAAATGTAAGCAAAGAATATGGGGGGTGCTGGGAAAGGCATTTTTAAATTTTAATTTAAAAGTATAATAAGCCTTTTGGGACAACCTATAAATAGGATAAATAAAAATTGATATTTAATATAATGGTCACATGACTATAAGACTATGTGTTTTTGCAATAAAATAACATAGTTCATGGGAAATATCAATGAATTTAAATTAATAATATCCAAGTTCCAGCCTTGCCCCAATGTACCTGTACTTTAATTTCAGCATTCTTGGGGCACAGGCAAAATGTCTTAGTTGGAACACAACATGTAATCACCACTAAGAACAATTTAATTATTTTGATGTGAATCATTTGGGAATCTAAGATAGAAAGTTAATAACTGAAGGCAATGTCACCTTTTAAGAAGCTATGTGTGTTCTATCCAACAATAAAAATGTATTCTATTTCCCCAAATTTTTGTATTTCACTAATGATAGAAATTTTTCCCTCCCCTTCCATAAAAATGTTTTAACAGATGACATAGAGCAGATACTTGATTCCTTCCCATTTTCATTTTATGTTTCTATGTGAGAAAAATCCTTGAACAATTTCTATCTTCTCTTTTAGTGGAAGATGGATTATACATTTCCAAACAGTAACATGAACATATAATGTCAACTTGATTTAAATGGAGAAGTTGAGGGAAAGCACCAATCACTTTTGCCTCAGATGTGTAAAAAAATTGCCTTGATGAATAGCAAAACTAACTTTTAATGATAATTTTGGAAGCTGTCATGATTGACAACATTCAGTACTTCTATGAATAATTTGTTGTTTCTTGTTCATAGCTATGAATGTGTAATTAACAAAACAAGAGACTAAAAGCCTTCTAATGTCAAAGTTTCCCTGGGAAAATCCTTTAATTTTATAGCATGCTTAGCACTATTTTTTTTACCATTCTAACTCATCTATAACGTTCTACATAATAACATAAAATTGAATAAAGATACTAAAATCTAGATATATATTTAGACAGATTGCTCTCCCCCCCCATCTGTCTGTCTGTCTCTCTCTCTCTGTCTCTCTCTCTGTCTCTGTCTCTGTCCTCTAGCCACCATCTATTTGAGCATTATAGATTGGTTCCATGAGTACTTTATTTTACGAGGAAAATAACAATGAAGGAGTCTGTTAGTTCCCACACTGGAGTGTTTAGTAACCTGTCTAAATTGCTTAAGTTCTCAACGGTTTTTAACAAGTAGAATGAAGAGTCAAGATTCACATTGGGTAGCATTGCTAAACATGACTTTTTTCAGGGATTAACTGAAGTGCATTTAGGAAGAAAGAAATGAGAACATTATGAATTTAGGGAGAGTGTTTATTTTGCATCAATAACATCGACTGGAGAAACTCTAGGTGAGCGATGTTATATAGATTTGAAGGCTGAAAATTGCATTAATTGTATGATCAATTAATGAATTTTCCCCTTATTTTTGCTAAAACACCACGTAGTCAACTTGGATCTAGGTTATGTGTTTGCTTGCTTGGGTTGTGTGTGTGTGTGTGTGTGTGTGTGTGTGTGTGAAACATTTTCACTTTGATGGTCTATTATTTAATCAATGAGGGTAATCCCCCCAATGGTGCAGATTGCAACCTTTCTACACCTTCTAATATGTTCAACTGTGGTCTACAGCAGCCCACAATATTTTTTTCCCAGAGATTCCACCTAATATTCTGGGGACCTCCCTCTAAATCTCTTGCTAATACATGAATATCAGTGCACCACATGGGTCATCTACTGCTTTTTCCTCACTTGTGTTATATGACTGGACCACCCAATTTTTAAGTTTTTCTCAGTGTGTCTAATGACATCCTTTATGCTGATTCTCCCACACAAATTTTTAGTGGTAATATGTCGCAGCCTACTTACTTTCACCATGTGCATCTCCATTGTGCTTTGGTGACCTGAATCTTTAATTCTTTGCAGATTGTGGGATTCCATGGCTCCAAGCCATTAGCAACAATGGAAGAATATTTATGCTAAAAATGGCCTTTGATTCAGGACAGAGCTTGGAATGATGAGCAATACTGTGAGAATTCCCAAAGATAATATAGCCAGCTGTACCCATTTTGTTCAGTTGTGGACCAAGCTCACTGTCCATTTCTATCTGAAATAAATTATATTGATATATCCACTCTCTGGATTGTCTGTCCAGTTGCATACCATAATCTAAAGCAGAGGTTGGAAAGCTACAGCCAGTGGCCAAATCCTGTCCCCTCTCTGCTTTGTGCCAGTGTGCCAGCACTAAGAATTACTTTTTGTGTTTAAAATGTAAAAAAAAATAAATAAATTCTTAGCTTAGGAAGAGTACAAAAACAGACTATGGAGAGGCTTTGGTCCTTGGGCTGCAGTTGATCTATGCTAGGACTACAAAATAAGCATTATGTATCCAAAAGATTTTCTTTTTTGTTTGTTTTTATATAGAGTTAGACTTAGGACAGCTAGGTGGCACAGTATATAGACATTTACTTGCTGTGCGACTCTGGGCAAGTCACTTAAGTATGTTTGCCTCAGTTTCGTAATCTGTAAAATGAGCTAGAGAAGGAAATGACAAACTGCTTTAGTATCTTTGCCAAAACACCCTAAAAAGGATGAAGAAGAATCAGATGTGGCTGAAACCTACTAATCAACAACTAGAGTTAGACTTAATTCTTCTGAGTGAATATGTTTCGTTTGCTAGGATCTGCAGAGTTCTATAGAAAAAAAATGAGAAATAAAGTCATAATACTATTTAATGGACTAGTGCAATGTCATCTGAAAACAAGACCATCTGGAGTGCTAATGTAGAATTGCCACGTTATGAATCAATCAGTCAATCAAGGAGCATTTATTATCTACCTACTTATGTCAGACCTTGTGAAGGGCACTGAGAATACAATGAAAAAATACAACGTTCCCAGCCCTCACGGACCTCCCATATCACTGAGAAGATATATCCATATAACATGCACCAAATAAACACAAGTTGTTTTGGGAGGGAGGGCACTAATAGATAGGAGGATGAGGAAAATTTCATACAGAAAGCAAATTGTGAACTGAGTCTTAAAGGAAGTAAGGAATTCTATGCAGCAGGGGAAAAGAGAGAATGCATTATAGACATAGAGGAAAGCTGATTCAGAGGCATGAAATTGGAAGATGAACTGTCAAGTATGGTAGAAAAAAGGTCAGTTTGGCTGGATTATAGAGGGAAAAAAGGACAGTAATATATGATGAAATTAGAATGATATGTTTGAGCCAGTGTATGAAGGGTTTTATAAGTCAGAGAATTTTCCATTTTATCCTAGCGATAACAGGAAGCCACAAAATTTATGGAGTTCGAAAATGACATGTGGATAGGAGAGTAGAAACATTTGTGGCAGAAAAACCAATTAGGAGGCTACAGGAAGTTATTTGATTTGTACTGTGCAGTGGATAACCTCTATGAGAGTGGCAAACATTTCTTGAAAGTCATATCAATAGAATTAACTTCATTCGATAACTATGATTAGCAATTTTGATCAAGGACATAACTTAAGGAGTTTCTAAAACTATAATAAAATTCATTCCAGTGGCAAAGTAATAGGTTCATGTACTGCTTAGGTGGATTGCATCACATTTTAATGTTTTCATTTGTCATCCTACAAAGAGATAATATATTTTAATTCATGTGTTTCAAAACAAAAGAAAAATTATAGGATTCTTCCTCTGAGAGTTACAAGCTTTTGTGACCTTGGATAAGTCAATTAACCCCCATAGATTCCAGTTGTCTTCATCTGTAAAATAAGAAGTTAGGGAAAATGTCCTCTGAGGGCCCTTATAGTTCTAGATCTGTGACACCATGATTCTAGGAACATGGTACACTAAAAAATAGGTGCTCATTGCCACTAATACAAAATTCTGGAGAGTGGCCCTGAGTAAGTGCATCAGCTTTTTTTTAAAAAAAAATGTTATAATATCAGACAAATGAAATTGTACTAAACATAAACAATGAGAAATTCCACTGGTCTTTAAGAGGAACTAGACTGGCTGCTCTAGCTGAACTAATAAATGATAAATTTAGTTAAAAAAATCAGACCATGTGTGAATATACCAGTAGTCATAATTTCAACAAGTCAGGTTAGTCTGATGGTTTAAAAAAATGTGTCCTGCAGTGTAACACATCAATCTTCTGTTAAGTACTCTTTTTCAGGATAATGAGAATCAGCAGATATGCATATATTTTGGTACCATAAGAATAAGGAAAGAAAAAAAAAACAACTATCCATCGTTTCTGTAATTTAAAGGCTAAATCCTTGTGAGCATGCCTGGGGATGTGCCTATGGAAGATTTCCCAAAGGTGCTAGCAAGATTTTCCCAGAAATCTTCCAGGGTCTATAGGAGTATGCTAGTAAACACTGAAAGGCTTTGGACTTTGAGATGATAGATCAATCCCTTTAAGGGCCACTAAGAAATTAGAACCTCTGACTCAGTGGATGAGTACCCAGCCCTCTTTTTTTTTTCTTCCTGTGCATATATCTCTTGAGGGGAATGTTTTAACTTCTCTTTAAGAAAATGAGTTGGGAGGTTGTTGACCTTCTTCTACCCTTGCCACATGGCAGCTAAACTTAAGTCCTGCCCAGGTAAGATAGGGGCAACATCTTAATTCTTCCTCCATGTAGATTAGTCTAGGTTTTCCTTACAAAGTATTGAGTCATTTCACAAAATTTTTTTTTCTGCTTGGAGGTCTAAAACTGGAGTGGGAAACTTGTGGCCTCAAGGCCCTCTGGGTCCCCAAGTGCATCTCTTTGACTGAGTCCAAACTTCACAGGACAAATCTCCTTAATAAAACTTGGACTCAGTCAAAAGGCTGCACCCAAGGACCTAGTAGGTCACATGAGGCTTCAAGGCCACACATACCCCACCGCTGGTCTAAAAGCTTATACTACGTCTATTACTTCCTCATCTCCTGTAAACAGAGATGCTTGGATAGTATTTTGCAATGGGAACTTCAACCAGATTTTTATAAAGACTCCATTTAGAAAGTGTTACAACATCACATTCCTAGTTGAAGTTATGTAACATAAATTTATGATGGCAAAATTTCAGGATTTTCTCCAGTTTTATTCAGGACTACAAGAATAGATATGAAGGATGCAGAGAGTGGAGGTAATGCAGGGTTGGAGTTTGGAAAATCATGATGAAGATAAGGAAGGAAGATAAGATGAGGGGGCAAGGGGTAAAAAAGTAGAGGATAGTATATAACTAAGCTGGTTCACCAAAGTCTGGAAAACATCATCAGTACTTAATCAATTCCAAAGAAAACATTGAACTTCAGGGAAGGATCTCCCTGGAAATTAAAGAAAAAATTGCTTTGTTAGTAGGAATCAAAGTAAGAATATATGTGTCTGTGTGTAATTCAAATTAGGAGAAATATCTTGTTTACATTTGACTGTAGTGAATAAGAATCTTGAGAAAGAGGGACTTTTTTTTGTTAAACAAAGTGCCTTATATTAGTCCTAGAATTTATCAAGGGACATGATCCTATTCTTATACTCTGGACTTGATTTTTTTCCCCTATTCACCACAAGACAGATCATCATTCAAAATTGGAACTCAGGGCAAAATAACATGTATATAGGACAATTGGGTGGAAACCAGTCCCACCACCATGCTATGCTTCTTTCCCTAATATATATATATATATTATATATATATATACATATATATATATACCCTTATATATATACATGTACCTATATACATATATACATGTACCCATCTACATATACACATATCTATATCCATCTCTATATATACAAACACATATATGTGTATGTGTATATGTATGTATATATGCGTGTATGTATATATATATATAATATATATACATACACACATAAACACATATTTTTTCTGCCATTAAAACCTTTACTTGAAATTGTGAACAGATAAATCCTTTGTCAGAAATTTATGAAGCAGGATGGATCTCTTTCTTTTTGGATTTCTCTCTCTGAGAAGTTGTTTGAGATTTAGTTAATGAATTTGTTTTTGACAGACTCTAGTTGTAAAGCAGAGTGCTGAATGTAACTTCTACAAAAGACAATGAGACAAAAAGCCTTATCTCAGGTGATTTGTCAAGGAGAGAGGGAAAACAAGTGTCTCAGTACTCCTCGAGTGGTACCACTGCTCCACATCTATTGCCACTGTCATTCAGTCAAATAGTCATATCTAACTTTTTTTAACCCCATGGACCATAATGTCTATGTGGTTTTCTTGACAAAAACACTGGAGTGGTTTGCCATTTCCTTCTCCAGTGTATTAAGAGAAACAAGGGTGACATGACTTGTCTGACATCACTAATAAGTGTCTAAGTCTGGACTTGAAATCAGGACTTCCTGATTCCAGGTTTAGTGTTCTATCCACTGAGCCTACTAAGTGCCACAGCTATACTTAATTATATAACTGTAGCCATAGCTATGCTTAAATGATCAAAATAATCTATCATCTTCTCAATTTTCTTGTTCCTTCCACCAACATAACTCAACCTATCTTGTTTATCTCTAGTCCATAGCCCCCCATTCATTTGCAACAGGTGGTCTATTTCACATGCTAGGTGAGTGGCTTCCTCACTTTCTCTTGACATCTTAACTATGCCAATGGAGCACTTTTTGTCCCCCTGTTATCCTATATTCTCACTTCTTTTGGTGGCCATAGGATGTTGCGATTTTGCACATTACAATATAAACCTGGGGTGGATAATCTGTGACCTCGAGGCCACGTGTGCCCCTCTAGGTCCTCAAATGTGACCTTTTGACAAAATGCAAACTTCACAGAACAAATCCCCTTAATAAAAGGGTTTGTTATATAAAACTTGAACTCAGTCAAAAGGCTACACCCAAGGACCTAGAAGGCCACATGTGGCCTCAACACTACAGGTTCCCCATCCCTGACATAGATCATATTGATGTTGTAATTGGACTGGATCTGTGGTTTAATCTGTGAGTAGAGTTTGCTGAATGGGAAGACCTTTGTGCCAATGAACATTAGCAAATTGTCTATAAGTTAGAGTCTTAGAGAATTGCCTGGGACACCAATACTAAATTATTTTCCTGTGTTCTGCAGCTAGGGTGAATTAAGCAGAACATGGACCCAGGTCTCCCTAATTTCAATATCAGACTTCTTATGAATATTGCCTATTGCCACATTATCTTCATCCTCATTTAATGGAAATGAATGTCAGATTCCTAAGATTATAGGAACAGTGCTTTGTTCCATGCCTCTCATGTTATTTGTGAATATAGAAAGAAAATTGACTATTTATTTACAGGGATGGGAGATATTAGGGCACACTTGATGTTTTCCATTCATACAAAATAACATTCAAAATTTGTGAATTCACATTGAGACCCAGGTTCATAAGTTTCACCCCTAGCAGATGAGGATTCCTGATGGATTAATATTTTCTACTTTCACTTCCATCCCTGCCCCCTTTCTCTTTGGAGCTTATGGATAATGTTTCCCCTTAAGCTCAAGAAAGCAGAGGGACTCATTTGGTTGAAACATATTGGGCAATTGAAAACACGTTTTCATAAAAGAAACATTTTGCTTCCTATATGAAAGATATAAAAAACATTTTGCTTTATTTACACCATTCATGATGCAAGTTTATATTTTGTCAAAGGGGATATAGCATATGATTTTGCCTTTTGAATCAAAACTACGATACATTCTTGTCTCCACCGTGTGGTTTGGAAGCAACTCGTTTGTGAAATATAAAATGCTTTATTAAAAATCCACTGATCTTTAGCAAGGTTAATGTCTATAAAAGCTTCCAATTGTCTCAAAGATTTTTATTCACATATATCTGAACTAATTCTGAGCTAGGGAAAATGATTCCAATATTGTGAGGAATGTCAATCTGTTTACTTAGACACATCGACCTATCCATCATTTTCTAGATTTTTTATTTAAACTATGTTGCTAGAGCCCCTGCTGTGACTAACCTTGAGTTCTGGATGATTTTTGAGAGCCACTGGGGATTTAAACAGAGACTGATGGTAAGAAGGTCTGTTGCAGAGCAGAAAGCAGATTAGAACCAGTGGATGCCTTGCCTATTGAAAATCACCTCCTGTTTTGAAATTTATTAATTTTAACAGTTTTCACATTTTCCCTAGCTAGATCTTAAAAACAAAATAATATAACCTTATAATATTCCAAAGAAAAATATTTTTTTCTTTCTCTCAAAAAAAGAACTTTTTAAAATAAATGTAAAATCCATAAGGTTATACCAGTTTATTCTTATGACTAACAGTTACATTTTTAAGATATGCTTGCTAAACAGACAGCAGGTGGCCCAGTGGATAGAGTGCCAGCCAGGAATGAAGAAGACCTGAGTTCCAATCTAACTTCAGAGGTTTACTAGCTGTGTTTCTCCAGGCAAGTAACTTAGCCCAGTTTGCTTCAGTTTTCTTATTTGTAAAAATAAGATGGAGAAGGAAATGGCAAGCCTCTCTAGCATCTCTGCTAAGAAAACCCCATATGGGATCATGAAGAGTCAGACATGACTGAAATGACTGAACAGCAAAGCTAAGTTTTAAACTTCCAGAAGATTCAACCTTGCCAGTACTTTTCTTGAAATAAAAATGGAACTGGTGTGAGTGGTATTACTGTTTTTCCTTATTTTGGACCTGTATGCTGTTTTACTTTTAAGTTCTTCACTCATTTGGCTTTTTTCCCCATGCCTGCCCACTTTCAACTCATTATCCTTTTAAATGCAGTTGTTGAACAAAAATCACCCCACGGAACAGTGAAAACAAAACACATTAGTTGGTGAAGACATCACAATATCTAGGAAATTCTTCATCATTAATGCCCAAGAACAGTGTGGTTCAGTAAAAATTACACTCCTCTGGATTCAGAAAAGTTCAACCTTGAATGTTATGATGTTGGGAAAGTCACTTAATGTCACAGACCCTCACTTTCCTCATTTGAAAAACTGATGGTGGTGGCCTGGATTGCCTCTGACATCCTTTCTTGCTTTAGATCTATTATCTTGGTGACTACCTATTATTGCCATATTGCATTTTATACTCCATCCAGTCATCTTTGGGGTTGGCAGAACATCCTCTAATTGTACCATGTGAAATATACAGCAATGGACTGGAGCTTCATTTCAACCTTGTCAAACCAGAGAGATTAATGAAGGGCCATTCATTGTAGGTCAGATCTTTTCAAACTCCCTAAGGACTGCAGCTCCCTCAGGCAGAGTTCTTATGTCAAGCAACTTTTACTTCCCAATCCTGAAGACTAGCTTTTCCTATAGTCAGGGAAAAATACTATCTGAGCATTTCCAGCAATGTGGTAATGGAAAGGCAGTTCTGGTGTCAACTTCCTGGGCTGAAATCTCACCTTTGATGATTACTACCTGTGTGACCTTGGACAGATCACTACACAGGCCTAAGTTTCCTTTCACTGTAAATAAGATGCATAAATTCAAATGCCGCTGAATTCTTTTCACAGTTCTAAATTTATCTAGGGAGTTGGAGGCATAAAGGACTAGGAAAATGTGTGCTATTAATATTGAGAGGGCAAAATAATCCGGCTAAAAGAGGGAATCCTGGACTCAGTCAAATTTACTGAGAAAAAATGAGAATTGAATCAAAGGAGAGAAAGAGCAAAATAGTAAGAAAGTGAAGTTTTTCCAAGAAGATTCTATTATACAGGCTAGCACAGAGATGTCACTCCTCCGCTAAATGGCAGGAGACATTCATCGCTGGTGGGCATGTTCAAAGCCTCCAGAGGCACATTTTATCAAAGTCTTAAGAAAAGTAAATTAAAGCTTTCCAAACTCAGAAACAGTCTGGATACAAGAAATTATCTACTGGGCCAGCTGAAATGTGCACAAGGAAAGAGAGTATAGGGAAAAAAATAAAGAACTATAGAAATAAAAAGCAAAACACAACAACAACACAAAAATAATCAAAGAGAGTATTTATAATTGTGATACAAAAGTACATTTTTTGTTACAGAGGAAAGTCTATAATGTTTGTTTTTCATGATTGCTTTAGCTGTAGATAGACTGAAACAGCTTAGTGAATATATGTTGCAATTCAAGAACTTTTACCAAAAAAAAACCCCCAAACTTCAATAAGCAGATAAGTTTTTTTTAAAGCCACATTTTTGACATCACAAGGATTGCTTGCTTAATAATATCATTTATCTTAAAAAGTCCTCATTGTGCAGGAGCAACTTTGTGTTCAGTAGTAAAACTAAAATCAATTTCATATCAAAGAGTATGAAGCAAAAGATTTAAAGAGGCTCATTTGATAACCTGTATGTGATATTTTGCTATATATGATATATTATTGAAATTGGTATTAGTGAAAACGTACTACTTTACAAGGCTATTGATAGTAACGTAGCACCAAGCAAAAGTCAGTATAATTGACAGAATTTTTTAAAGAAATAAAATGATATTTGAAAATATTTTATTATGCTCTGCTCTGACAAGGTTAAAACAATATCAGAGTGAAATAAACATTTACACAGACTAGTTCAATAGGTAACTCCTAGTGAAATTTGGACATATTCCTTATTTCATAGACAATAGCTTATATTGAAAAAGATTAATGCGGAGTTAGTTTTTTTCAAGTTGTTAAAAGTATAATCAATTTTAAAAAGCCAACAGCCTATTAAAGGAAATATCTTGGCAAAACTGTGTAATGATTTGTTGGCAGAATGCAGGATATTTCTACATTACTACATAGATCAGACACACTGGTTTTCTCATGTCAAAATGCTACAAAGTATGTTTTAGCTAAAAGAGGAGTCACATTTTTTCAGTGTTAATAACAAAGACATATTTAATTGATTTAATAACATCTTTCCTCCTGAGTCTTGCACAGCATGGATCTCTTTGTGGATATTGTTTTGTGGATATTGTTGAAAAACTGAATATTTAGAATAAATTGATTAAAAATCCTCTAATTTGTATTTTGTTCTAGAAAGATGAAGTGATCGAATCATAAAAATGTTCATTTATTTAAATAAAATGTATAAGAAAATTATTTCTATTTTTTATATTTTTGTGAAAAACAAGGAATATGCAACTTTCTTAAGTTCAAAATGGGGTACTATACCATTTTGAAAACTCACCAAGTTGATTAGGGAAATGTAATGATTGACCTTTTTGATAGCTTTAGTGGGAGAGGGGAAGGACCTTGGTGGGACAATTTTAGATTTAAAATGTGGCAGTAAATTGCTTGCTGAAGAAATCTTTCCATGAACAAAATGTCTAGATGGAAAAGTTCCTGAGATTTCCTGTCTGATGAAGCCTCCTGGGTTGGGAGAATAAGGGAAATAGGACCATTATACTGTCCCTCTGGAGAATTCCCCTATGCAGGACTAAACACAGGTGGCCCATTTGGCTTAGTCGGAACATCTTATTTTCCATGTGAAACCAAAAAGGAACTCCATTAGTTTTCTTAGAAAAAAAAAACTTTAAAATCCATAAATGCAATGCATGAGAATATTTTGGGGAAAAATGACTTGAAGGCAGCTAAGATAAATGTGAGTTATTTATTTTAGTTTGAATTAAGAAAGGTTTAGATTAAGTAGAAGATATTTCCGAATTACATTTGTGCACATTGAGAATACTTTGGACTCCATAATGAAGAAACAATATCTATTGCAGCATTTAAAAATATTGCAACATTACTGTTGCTAATAACTAAAATGATTTTGTAGAAATCAATAAGTTTCCAATTTCCCCAATATAATATTCTTTAGTTGGATAATATGTATGTATATATATATATATATATATATAAAATGATGGTGAAAGGTTGATAGGAAATGTCAGTTAGCAGAAGTTGAGATTTAAAATTCAATAAGCTGCTGAGTTTCTATATAACAACTGGAGCTAGATATTAAGTGTGAATGACTCTGGATCCCACAGGAAATGAACCATTTTCATTATTGCATAATGGAAACAAGCAAGGGTGAGAGATAGGAAAAGTAACAAATCACAGTTTCATTTAAATTTGTTCTTCTAGGAAAGTACACTTTAGAAAATTATAAAAGACTTATTTTTAAACCTTAGAGTGGAAAAAAAAAAAGATTGCTCAGTCATGAACACTTTTTCTCATTCACTTCCTCCATCAAACTAAATTGTTAACTTTAAAAAAATTATGTCATTTAGCAAATGGCTACAAGAAATTTGTAAAGTAGGGCCTTCTTGTGCAGTTTCACAGTGTGTACTTCTATAAGGTTAATTCAAAGATGAATGATCACAATTACTTATCCTTCTATTGACAATAATTAGGGCAGATTAGGGAACAGTGATAATATTAGTCATGAAGGAAAAAACATGATCTTAAAGCAAAGTTTAAAGAGTTGTTAGAAGGAATATCTACACTTTTGATGGGTGTAAATATCACAATAGTTTATCTTTTTGTTTTGTTTTATTTTGCTTTATTTTGTTTTGAAGATCTCAATTAGTCAAATTATTCACAGTGCCATCTGGTTTTTCTCTTTTATTTTTAGGACACCAAAAGTAAAACATATTGAAAAGTTTGAGATAAAAAAAAAATAGGAGCGCAGATGAATTTACCGTGAGTATTATAGAACACAGCTGTGTTTGCTTTCCTGTGTATCTTAAAGCATTGGTGTGGTATTTTTTTTTCTCTTACATAAAAGCTACCAGAGGCTGCCAACAAAACATTCTGAGCAGTTTCTTTAGAATAGTAGGAAAGTGTGCCCACTTTGGCAAAGTCTTTTCATTTCCACTCATCCTAGTCCTTCTATTTATGATCAAGTGCATATATTAAAAACACATATTTGCAACAAAATGGACTTTATGTCTTCCTGTGCATATTGCAGCTGTCTTTTTCCCCTTGATAATCTGAACCAGACATCTCATTGTTTCATAAATATTGTTTAAAAGCCTTAGGTATAATCATCAGAGGACTCTGAGATACTATTTTTAATTATGTAGTGATAGATATGTTTTAATTCAGGAAAATAAACATGTCTAGATTCAAAGCAATATGGCATATCAGATATAGAGGACTAGCCTTGGTGCCAAGTAGAACTGGATTTAAGCACTGCCTGATACAGTTACTTGTGTGGCTAGGGAAGTCTCAATGTCTCAGGTGACTAAACAAAAATATAGGTTGCTGACCAGTTGTGAATTTATAGAGTTTACAAAGTCAGAACTGCCTACTTCAATTAAACTTCAAGTCTATAGTATCATGAAATCATAGAATTAGAATGGAAAGGGAGCTAAGAAGCCACAGCCCCTAATTTTACAAAACTAAGGCAGAGAGAGCTTAAGTAAGTTGTGTGACCTCGAAGGAGTTCATACAACTTGTACATGTTTGATGTTGAATTTGAAACCAGTTCCCCTTCCCTCTAAATGAAAACAAATGTGGATTGACGGGTAATGAAATGTTGATAGTAACAAAGAGATGTCTCAGGACTATTTCTTTGCTTGGGTAGAGGAGGTGGGAAGATCTCATATAGTACCACCCTATTAAAAAAAAGAGCAAAGAAAGCTCTTGGTATAAGTTATTGTAGTTTATAAATAAATGTGATCCAGATAAGTTGGCATTGAAAAAAAATGAAATTCCACCACATTAAAACAAAATAAAACAAAACTTCAGTCAAATCTACATATTTTTAAAATTCTGTTTCTAGTGTTAATCATTTTTAGAGGGTGTGTGTGTGTGTGTGTGTGTGTGTGTGTGTGTGTGTGTGGCAGGGTGTGGACAGAGAGAGATGTTTATCTCTCCTGTGTGCATATATGAGGGACAGAGACAGAGAGAAAGAGAGACAGAGATAGAGGGAGGGGGTGGGAGGAGAGAGGAGAGAACTTGGCATTATGGGTAGTTAAACATGGTGTCAGAGTGAACTCGATTCAAGTCCTGCCTCTAACATATGCCTTGTTGAATCGTTTTATGCCTCTGTGCCTCAGAAAACTCTCTAAGTATATAAATTTCAGTTCTGCATTGATTGCTGGGCCTGGGAGAGCAATCCTGGATATAGTCCAAAATATTTTCAATGGAGGAAAGGAGGCAATAAGCATTTATATAATACTATGTGTCAGGAAGGCACTGTGCTGTGCTCTACAAATATCTCATTCAATAACAACTCTGCAAGGAAGATGCTGTTATTATCCTTATTTTACAATTAAGGAAACTGAGGTAAATAGAGGTTAAGTAACTTGTTTGGGGTCATACAGCTTGTGTGTGAAGCCAAATTTGAACTTAGGCCTTACTGACTCCAGGTCCAGTGTTCCCAGCTGCCTGACCACCTACCTGCTTCAGGCATTGTGTCCAGATATGCGATACTTAAAAAAAACATTCTGATGATAATATGAGGTACTGTGTATCTTGACTTAGGTTATTGTGAATCACTTATTTGGATAGTGTTTGACATATATCAGCGAGAATATTTTCATTCTATTTTTTTCAGATGAAATGACTAAGGAAATTGAGAATTGAGCTATATTCAGAGGGTTTTCAAAAATTCTGAGATTTTCCCTGAAACAAAAACCCATCTTTTTAATCCAGCTATTCATCACATGATGTAATACTTCATGGGTGGGGGGGAAGGGACATGACAGTCTCTGAAGAACCAAAACTTTGGAGGCTACCTCCTATCAACAAAGAGTTAGGCCCATCCTACACAAAAGAAAGTAATAACAAATGGAAAACCCAAGGCTTTCATTTGTACCCATGTTCAATCCAACAAGTGTGGGAAAAACCCCACTGTGCAAGAACTGTAGATATAAAGGCAATGGAAGTTGATCCATTCTCTTAACATACTTACATTCTACTTGGATAATATGACATGGAAACAAACATGGATGAAAATTTCATTGAGTTTGATGATGCAGAAAGACTGAGGAAGCCCTTCAATATGACATGTAGATGTTCCATGGCTGATTTAAAAGGAGAGATTAATGAGAACCACATATGATAAGGCCTGGAAGGGTTGTGATATTTATGTATAAAGGAAATACACACACAGTTGAGATCACAAAAACATTGAAGAACTGAGATATTGTACAATCTGACACTGACAGCTAAGTAGTTCAATAGGGAGAGGATGGACCATGAAATAAAAACAACTTGGATTTAAACCTTGATTCAAATAATGAGTAGCTGTGTGACCCAGAGAAAGTAATTTTACCTTTATCTGCCTCAGATTTCTCATTTGTAAAATGGGGATAATCATAGCATCTGCTTCCCAAGATTGTCATAGGGATAAAATGAGACAATATTTGCAAAGTTGTAGGGATGAAATGGGACTGTATATACTAAAGTTCTTTGCAAGTCTTAATGAGTATTTATGAGTATATATGAGTACATATATTCATTGCTATACCCTAGTAATGAATGCTGTCCAGCCAAATCTCAGTGATAGATAGATTTTACCTTTACAAAGTTGGAAAGGATTTCAGTGGCAAGCTAGTCTAACCCATATCTAAATAAAAATTACTGTACAATATGCTTTTGATGGAAGATCTCATATGAAGGGGGACCTATTATTTCCCAAGGCATATTCTCCCCTTCCCCTTTATGGATAGTATACTTATGGATAATAATATTTGTACTATTTGTTTTACCTACTGGGGGCCAGCTCCTGGATCCAGGAGAAAGAACCATTGATCATGGGAGACCTAACCCTGATGCTTGAATTATACTAATGGAATTTTAAAAGGTTGCTGGGATATCAGATCATCTCCAAAATATAATATAGTGGAAAGAATCAGAGGGCTTGGTTTGAAATCTCCATCTCTACTACTTATGTTCTTCAGATTAAAATTTTAAGTTCATTCTTTTTGGGATCCAAAGTGCTTTGATTGGTAGACATCCATAACTAATTTATTCAACGCTTTTTCTCTAGTTATTTCTTCTTGGGAATTGATTAGGAACTTTCTCCACTGTTAAAGGTATTATTACTGTTATTATTATATTATTATTATTTTAGCTTGAGTTGGAATGTTTAATCAATAGAAGATGAGTTCCTCAATAGAAGACAAACTCCTTAAGATTAATGACATTTATTTCATCTTTGTTTATCTACAAAGTGCCTAGCAGGTACTTTAAAAATGCTTGTCAATTATGGTTAAGACACTATAAAGAAAAGTTTTAACATGAGAACAATAATAGATAAATTTCATCATTTTTTCCCATAAATCCATACAACACTATGGTAAAGCAAACTTTGGTACAACAACTATTTATGGGCATATAAATACAAACAGAAAACTAGAGAAAGAAAAATAAGTGAAGCATGCAAAGTCAGACAAAATAGATATCTTCACTGAAGCATGTTTAGTTGAAGAATTTGAAAATGTTCTGAGCATAGAGGTCATAGAAACATAACACTTGAATACGCAGAGAAGCAAATAAAAGGACAAAAAAGAGAAGTTCAGACAACTGGAAATAAGGCATCAGAAATACTAAGGGACAATCCCTGTTACATGTGAAGAAATGAAAAAAAAAAGATCAGGGAGCACCGGAGGGGAAAATTGTAACTTGATTGTAATTGTTGAAGAAATGAGGACAATGTCGAGAAGAATGTAATGAGCACTCATGTGAAACATGAAAGAGAAAACAAGAGAAATTAAAATGCATGATAGATACTGACACTGGTCCATTTTCACAGGTTAAATTCTGACCTCAAATGCACATGGCCAATTCCACTGGAGAACAAATTGGATGCATCCATCCCAGCCCTGAATTTCTCTTGGAGTCTTTCAATGTTTCTTTGTAATGAGCACCTGGAAACACTTGCTGGTAAACTGATAGAAATCAGAGTCAGTGGGAATTAAGCAAGCTTCATCGATGTATTCAAATTGGATGAAAACGCAAAGCTCAGAAGAGAAATTGCAGAATAATTAGACTTCACTTCAAATTTCACATAGCCATTGAATATTTATAGAAATAAGACTCCAGGGTTTAGTAAGCTTATGAGTTACTAGCGTGAGTCTTTTCTTTGCAGATCTGTCATAAAATAATGACAGTTTTACCAAAGGAAATGTGATAACAAAGATAAAAGCAATTTCAAAGTGCAGGATCACGTTTCCTTTCAAAACCAATATAGTTAAATTAATTAAAATTGTTAATGTCTACACTTCTTAAGCAGAAACACCTGAATGTACAAAATTAGGTAATGGGCACAGTTACTTTTTTAAGTTTGTCTTCTGATTTTGGCCTCTAGGGGAATGGGATATATACAACGAAGCATAGAGTATTTGGTTTCTTGAAGACACATTAGCAAAAAAAAACACTCTAGAACTTGAGTTTGCAAAATACTTTACATATTATTTAACTTGAGCCTTAGAACAGTGCTGTGATCCATGTTTTATAGAATTTTGATTTCCTTTTTACAAACGAAGAAACTGAGGCTCAGAGTGGTTAAATGATTTGTCCATGATCACATAGCTATTAGGTTTTAGAGACGGGAACTGAAGTCAGGTCTTCCTAAATCAAAAGCAATTGCTTTATTCCCTATCCATGAGTTTGATGAAGCCAGCGCTCATCAGCTAGTAGAGCCAATTGTTAAATCTTGAGAGTATTTACACATAGGAAGTTGGCAAACACTACAAATCAAGACTTGATTTATTATTTTTTAATCTCTCCATTAAAAATGATGGAGAAAATGAAAACTATTTGTTACTTTTTTTTGAGAGAGAGCTGTTAAGCATTTACTAAGATACCACTTCCCATATCCCACAGTTGTTCCCTGCAGAGTGATGTACTTGAAAGCCTCATATAAGAGACAGAGAGCTATATAGATCAAGAAATTTAAGAAGTAAAACAGCATTTTAAGGATCATCGTGTGAGGGAAGAAACATTTTCTATTTCTCTCAAAGTTTAAATGAGCTGTGGATAAGCAACTAAAATCTTCAGATTCATGTGAGCTAAACTATACAACATTTGAGGTTTCTCTATCATTACTTTTCTAGCTGAAAACCCTCTCCAAATGAGTGTTCACAGAGGACAACTAAAGGCAGTTGAAATTACCTACTTCTATTCTCCTCCTTTGTTATTATTCAACAATGACAGGCAAAGGTGGGATCCTTTTTTTTGGGGGGGGGGAAAGGAAGGTATTCTCCTGAGTCAAGCTTTCTATAGTGGGTTTCATAACCTAATTATTATATTCAGCCAAGATTTGAATGATCTCCCGGCATAAAAACAAGGAAATTCACAATGTTCTACTGATATTTGGGCCAATTCTCTATATCATGTGAAATGTTTACACTTTTCCTCCTTAAGTACAGCTGACTCATTCCCACGGCTTTTGAATGACAAAGTATAATTGTAAGAATATCTTGTGTGACCTTTGGGGTTTCTTTTCAGGGCATAGAAAGCTCATGGTGAGGAAAACTCTCTCAACCAAAGTACATCAATACCGGTAATACAGTTTATGTTTTGAGAGTTGTCCAAAGTGCTGAGGGGAGCAGGGTAAGGAACTTGTCCAAGGTCACACAGAAAGTGTGTGAGAGTCAGGACTTGAACCCAAGTTTTCCTGACTTTGATCCCAACATTATGGACTATATCTCTCATCCTGAGTATTAATATGTTTATATAAAGATAAACATAGCTTAGATATAAAAATAAACATTACTTTTGACAAACTTAAACCATGAAGACATTACTAGAAATTCTAACATCTACTGGGAATGGATCCCAAGCAAACAACTGGGTGAAAGTGGATTATAAGAGACTGAGAGGATGAAAAATTCAAAAACATGTTAGATCCAGAAAAAAGTCTCAATCAATGAAACTTAGAGCATGGATTCTGGCTTCTAGTAGGCAAACATTGAGATGCCATTGATGGGGAAGTCACTGCGAGGTACAGGCAGAAGAGAATGTGAATTGTGGTGTGGTATAGTGAAAATCCTTTAGCATTTGAGATCATAAAACCTGTATTTGTATCCCACCTCTTTTACTTACTATCTTTGCCGTAAGGCACCTCACCTCTATGGGCCACAGTTTTGTCATCTGTAAAATGAGCAGCTTCAACCAGATGACCTCTTGGATTCTTTCAAGCTCTAAATCTATAATTCTATGTTCTCTGGTACTATGAGGAAGCAAGAAAATTTGATAGCTTCTAGTTTTATTTCATTATTATTGCTAAATGCTAAACTCAGTTGTTTCTACCTGTGGAGGGAGTATAAATGATGTCAGAAGCTTCTAAATTTGACCATCAAGGAGCAATGCCCCAGTTGCCACACTCTAATTATACCTCTTCTAAGAGAGAAATGTGTGCTTGATGAAGCAAGAAAAGCTTTCACAAGGAAGACTTTTGAAAGGACTTGGGGGCATTTTCTTTCCTATTTAAGCAATATTTGGATTTTGCCAACATAAACGGGAATGAAAGGAGATTGTACAAGAGATTAAAAATATTTTAATGAATGAAAATGCATTATTAAGTCTTCAGTAGAACCTTACATATATACTCCTATAATAGACATATGTCCAACAAGCAGGTGCTATCTTTTAACATCACAGAATCTAAGAAATATAATATACATAGATGAAAATCATAGCTTCTTTCAATTTTTTTAAACACATCTTTACTTTTTGTGCTCAAAGTGACAATTTTTCTAGCTGAGCAGTACTTTTAAAAAAAGTTTTCCAGGTCCTTTGTTAAGATAATAAACAAATACAGTAAACTTAAATCACATTGAAAACACAAGAAATTTGAACTAAATTCGTTAAATATGACATGTCCAAAATGCTTGGAATTAATTATGAAGCAATCTAATTATTCATTTAAAGAGTCTATTTATTTTTGTTTAACTGCACTAAAAAAGAGAAAGAAAAAATGGAAATGTGGTTTGCTTGGATTTTAAATACAATAGACAGTTTTCCAACTTTAGTAAGCCAGCAAAGTAACAAGCAGGATCTCATGTTGTCTGTGACCTTCTCATCATTACACCGGGATAACAAACCATCTTCCATTCTCAGCTCCAAATGATTTATATAGCTGCCATTGTGGGAAATGGAGCTATCAGTTTTAAAGGACAGTTAGCACCATCAGCAACAGAGAGTATGGTACTAATGAGACCAGGTTAGAACATGGAATTGTGAATTTCTCATTAAGGAAATCAGTTCTTTCTTATCCTTAGTTTCAACACCAACCATTTTGACCTTGTTCAAAAGGGTAATCCACGAAAGGATATGAGTGAATCTGAACCACTCATCATTGCTATTGGGGAAAACAAAAGAAATAAACAACAACAAAATACAACTAAAATTGATGGTGAGTCAGTAATATTGTCATTGTTTACAAAATTCATCATTAATTTTAGGCTACTGAGAATTATTGTCATGGAGAAGAAAGAGGGATGGATGATATTTATCAACATGGGGAAATAATTCACATTTTCAAGAATATAATATATTTTTGAATAAAATTTTCTACTCAGGTCAGATAAATGTTTTTTTTAAAGTTACATATCTAAAGAGAAATAAAAGCCATCTTTGCACAGTGGAAGGATTCATGGACTTTGAGTAAGGAAAAATTGGGTTTGATTGTAATTAATTAGTAGTTGTGTGTCTGGGTCTAGACACATCACTTAACATATGTATCTTGGGCAATTAATGCCCCTCCACTAAATTAACTTGTATATATTGTGAATTGACTTATTTACATATCTGTGCCCATTTCTGAACTCTACCCTCTCCCTTTCCTTCTAACCATAAATAGAAACTTCTTGAGTACATGCAATCTTTCCCTTTTGTTTCTATCCTCAGTCCACCTCGTAGGAGCTAAACATTTTTTAAAATAAATGTATACATGAATGAATTCTGTCTTTCCCCCATATTTCTCATGACATGTATCTTAAGAGCACAATTCACTAAAGATAAGCTATCTTAAATTAATTGAGTTTAAATAAATAAATAATAAAATAAACCTTTTAGAAACAGTTAGAGAGGTGAAATTTAGCTTGGTATTAGTAAAAGCTTTCTGGCAATTTCCATGAAAATGTGTATTGAGCCATCTTGGGAGATCATAGGTTCTTCCTTTCTTAAAGTCTAAGAAAAGGCTGGACAGTCAGCTGTCATTTGTGTTATAGAATGGAGAAACTTAAAATACAATAATCTTTAAAGAATGGAAAATGTATATCACAGAGTGGGCAATGGAGAGGCACAGGATTGTAACAACAATGCTGCTTGCAGCTGCTGTGGAGGTGTAAGACTAATAACACCAGCACGCAGGAGGGAGGGCTGCTAGCACAGGTTCTTTGATCTGCTTTTCTAAGGAAAGTAATTTTAAGGGGTTTACAAACTCACTTTAATCAAACATACATATATCATTCACTTAGTTCAGGGGAAAAGTCAGCACCCTGAACTTCAGAGAAGACACAGACAGCAATTATAAGCAGAAATTCTATAAACAGAGCAAATAACACAAATAAGCAGACAGGGCTTCTAACTGTCTGTCCATAGCAATACATAGATAATTAACAGAGAGAGAGAAGTACCAACATCTGGGTTTTCAAAATGGAGCTCCTTAACAGCTACCCAGAGTCTACAGAGGAGCAATCTTCCAGTGAGGGAGGCCTCAAAGCAAAAT
This sequence comes from Phalanger gymnotis, assembly GCA_028646595.1. Classification (NCBI taxonomy): domain Eukaryota; kingdom Metazoa; phylum Chordata; class Mammalia; order Diprotodontia; family Phalangeridae; genus Phalanger; species Phalanger gymnotis. The sequence goes on from CM053623.1 coordinate 189,672,513, forward strand.
GCTAAGCTCCAGGTATATATACATGCTTCTTCAGGGTCAGAGGGCATCACAACCAGGTGACTCAAATTTATGTGACTTAGGCTTTTTTGTGATGTAAGCAGGTCACCATTCAATCAAAGACTCAATCAAAGGCACTTAATTGCTTTAGTGCTGAGAAGTACTCCAAAAGAAAAAAAAAAACAGCAAGAAGTCTCGCCTTGCTTTCCATTACAATGATAAATGTCAAGGGGTGTTAATATGTAACTAAGGAGAACAAGAGATGTATTTAGGGAGATAATTGATAGCAAGAGAAGATTACTGTACATATGGGAAGAGCAAGAGATGATGTCAGGAAAAGGCCTGGAGGCCATAGGATCATTTAATGGAACCTCCACAATGGTGAATTTATTGGATAACCTATATGGCTGGACATGGATTGGGAGCTATCTGCATTGTTTTCAGAATGTCTAAATCAATGTTATGCTAAATGCATTGCCATATTGAGAAAACCTTAAAGTGCTATGGAAATGTGACTTGTTGTTTTCATCCATGCCATGAAATGCTTCTTAATCTAAGTCATAAACTGGTCACAATATTTTGAGCTTTGGAAACAGTTTCGTGAACGAGTTAAGAAAATAACCTCTTCTTCATTTATTCATAAAACAAATGTTTGTTTTATTCCATAAATTAAAAAAAAATAATAAAGAAACCCCAAATGTACCAGGTAAGAGACTATTAAATTCTGTTCTTACTTAAAATGAAATGAATTTTATTTAATTTTTATAGCATAATAGAATTCCCTTGTTTTTTGGAGGGGGCAAGGCAAGGCAATTGGGGTTAAGTGACTTGCCCAAGGTCACAAAGCTAGTAACCGTGTCAAGTGCCTGAGATCACATTTGAACTCAGGCCTTCCTGACTCCAGGGCTGGTGCTCTACTCACTGAACAACCTAGGTGCTTCTAGAATTTTTAATTAAAAGACTTATAGATCCTTAAATATAAACTTCTCATTTGACAGATGAGGAAATTCAGTTCAATGTGACTTGATTACTTGCTTTCTATCACTCTTAGGTCTTAGTACTCTTAGTACAAATTCACGTGTCTTTACATCTCACAAGTCAAATAACACGTGGCTTACTACCTGGCCTTAGGACTAGTATACAAGAAATTGCATCATTTTTAATTTAAAATGAAAATAATACTTAGCATAGAATGGAATATTTGGAATGAAATTATTTAGATTTATATTTGTCTCCTTAATAGGAGATGTTGCAAGGGAAAGGGAAAACCTGAGTCTGTCAATTCATTTGAGTAACTTAGTAACTCTTAAAAAATTAAGTTCAAAGGTGAGATCCAAATGTAATTATGCACTACAGACTAATCAAGGATACCATTAGGAAAAATAATACACTTGAAGACACAAGAATGCTAAGAATCAATTACAGGAAAGGTTGATTAGCCCTGTGACTAGATAACAGAATTTGGAGCTTCTCTATTTACAAGTCGTCAACTCAAGAACAAAGAAAAAGAGTCATAACTCAATCACCTTGCTCAATGAATAGAACAGTGCACCATGTAATGGATATTAGTTAGAATGTATTTTAATTCATAGACAAAATTACTCCAGTTCAGGCAACAATTGGCCCCATGGCTAGCAATCTCAACAGAGAAATAAAGATCCCCAGTTGACACCTGAGGTATTTTGTCTCAGAATATAATCCATTTGGCATAAATCTGGGTGTTGGGATATAAGAAGTAAAAGGGCTTAAGTGATGCAATATTATGTTCTCTAAGGCCCTGGATTGAAAAATGCTTTATGATGCAAAAATTACCATCTTAGAAAAAAGAATCTGCCAGAATGGAGGTCAAAGCATAATACTCTGAGCTAAAAGGAAAAAAAAAAGTGTTTATTTCACTGGGGAGATTTTTTTTTTTAATTTCGAAAGATTCTTATGCTTCCAGAGACAATATTTTAAAGAATCATTTCCACATATTTAGTCTCCAAATATTAACTAACCAGTATCCTTAAAGACATATCAAATGTACTAATTTTAAAAGGAGGAATAAGTAACATAGAAACCTGAAATTTTTCTTTGGATAAATTCTACATGAAACACAATAGTTTATGAGTGCTGCTGTGTTATAAAGATGTCCTTTTTTTCTTATGCTGTTTATGAAAGGCAAGAACTTCTACTTGTTTTATACATAGAGGAATTGGGTTATTTACAAGTGCTTTGTGCAATACACCAGTCAAACCCTGTTTTTCCTGGCAGCAGGGCTGTAAATATTTATATGACTTTTATATACCCATAGGGTCCACACCATTTGTATTAAGGTTTACAATGATCTTTTTGTAACATAAACCCACAAAGAAAGCCACACTCATACAAATACAGTATTTATAAACTGCTTCTAAATATTGTATATGACCTTTCCTTGCTCATGGAAAGGTAGAGAAATGACTCCAAACTTCAAAAAGTATGTTGCTTTCATATGTGAGAAATACACAAATGAAGTGATCGCTCTACCGATTCAATTTTTATGCTGCATTAATCTTTGAAATACCATCAACCAAATTATACTCAGTTTGTCCACAGTTTCACTTTTGCTTTTATTTTGCTAGAGCCTAGTATAGTGCTGGGGAGAAACAATAGGCATTTACTAAGTACTTATTGATTGATTGCTGCTATTTTCAAGGTATATACTAGTGGCTTAAAATTCGCTATTGCATTTTTTTGTAGAGCTGATTACTATTTTTTATATAAATATTTGTTTATGGGTATGTTCTACTGACATGTGGGTGTAGTTCAGGGTAAATAAAAGATGGAATGAATGATGTACAGCATTTTTTCTGCATGTTCCATGATTAACTTCATAGAAAGCTAGGAGTGGCCTTGAGTGATGACATGTTTTGGAGGTGTTAATTTCTGGACACTGGATGGTTCTGTCACTAGAAATCCTTAGGAGACTAGATGGCCATTTTAAGGGAGTTTTGTAAGAGTTAAATTCAAAGAACTCAAGTTCCTTTCTAGTTCTACTCTAGCTTTGGTCTTAGCTCCTTGAGCTTCAGCTTTCTTCTCTGGCCACTTAATGTTTCATTTTCATTACAATGCTTGAGAATGTAGCAAATAGTTATTCAATCAGAAAGCATTTAAGTGTTCTTGACCATAAGGAAATTACATCTATCAAGGCAGACAACATATATATAAATATAAATAAATAAACATGTATTAAATAAAAACTTTGTTCCCTCCTCCCCCCACCCCACCCCAAGGCAATAGTAGCTGGGGGAATTAGGCAGGGTTTTATTTAGCAGTTGCCTCTTTATCAAGGAAAGGTGAGAGGCAGAGGAAAGGTATGAGAATATTCTAGGTATGGTGACATCCTTCTGGGAGGTTTAGATATAAAAAGCTGTGAACAGTATAAAAGAGGGTTGATCAATGCAGTTTCTACAATCATCTTGAGTTTAGAGGAATTGGGGTTTTTGGTTCAGAACCTTTCCAAGTCTCTGCCTCTCTCATTTGAGTTTTAACGTGGCCATTGACACTTTGTGAAGGGGGAAAAAAAAGATAATCTTAGTGATTGGGGGCATTCCTAGGATGAAATAGCTGGTATCACAGTGCTCCTTAAAACCTCCTAGGGATGGGGCACTAAGGCTTTGAGGCAACTTGTGGCCCTCTAGGTCCTCAAGTGTGGCCCTTTGACTGAATCCAAACTTCAGAGAAAAAAATAATTTTATTAAGGGGCATAATGGGTTTCAGTGCCTTGAGCTACTCCCAAGGTGATTTGGTTCATTCAGATTCTTGGGAGTACCTATTTCCTTGTGCTGGAATAGAAAAGTAATCTGACAGACTTGATCAGTTACTTTAAATTCTTTCATTTTAGAGACATACTACAAGCTGCAGTTATCTGTGGACCAGGATCTTAAAGTGGGATGAAGATTAGAAGTCTGCTCAGTTGCACTTTCTCCCCTTCGTAAATCAATGATGGCTTCTTTGGGAGCAGACACCCATAGGAGCTATAGGTGCTCATCCAGAGAGTCTGAAAGGGCAGTTCAAGGACAAAGCTATTCCTCAACCTCTGCTCCCAAATTAAGGGTGGGAGATTTCCTAGGAAGCATGATCATAGAATACTGCCTTTAGCAAGAGAAGGGAGATTTCCTACACACCGCTACTCTTGGATATTGCTTCAAGAGCCAAGAGATATGGAGTTTTAGGGGGAAAAGGGGAATTCCTGAGTACTCTGACTCTTGGAAAGAGAGGATTATTTACTTCACCGCCAATTACATACATGTAGTAAGGAACTAAAAGTATGCCATGTGTAAAATAGATGATCTTCACACTTCTTCCTTCTATTACAGTGAGTTATTTGAACAGTATAGGTCAT
>CM053623.1:189677375-189706061 GCA_028646595.1 Phalanger gymnotis
CGATTTCGGACCATTCAAATATATACATGATTATATTTGAGATCATAAATTCGGCCTTCCTACTACACATACCACAACTTGTTCAGATGTTCCTCAATAATAGGCATCCCCTCAATTTCCAATATTTTGCCAAAATGAAAAGGGCTGCTAAATATTTTGCACATTTAGGTTCTTTGACCTTTTTATGGTCTCTTTGGGATAAAGACCTAGTAGTGGTGTGGCAGGATCAATAGGTTTGCATAGTTTTATAGCCCTTTGGACATAGTTCCAAATTGCTCTCCAGAATGGTTGGATCAGTTCACAACTCTATCAACAACATTTTAATGTTTCAATTTTCCCACATATTCTCTAACATCATTTTCCTTTTCTGTCTAGTTAACCAACTCTACAGTTCTAAGGTAGAACATCAAATTTGTTTTAATTTGCATTTCTCTAATCAATAGTGATTTAGAGAATTTTTTATATGACTGTAGATAGCATTAATTTCTTCATCTGAAAATTTTCTATTCACATCCTTTGAACAATTTGGGAATGACTTGAAGTCTTATAAATTTGACTCAGTTCTCTGTATATGTTAGAAATGAGGCCTTGAACACTGGCCATAAAAATTATTTCCTAGCTTTATATTATCCTTCTAATCTTGGTTGCAATAGTTTTGTCTGTACAAAACCTTTTCAATGTAATATAGTCAAAATGATCAATTTTTGCATTTCATAATGTTCTCTGTTTCTTGTTTGGTCATAAACTCTTCTCCATAGATCTGACAGGCAAAGTATTCCTTGCTCTCTTAATTTGGTTGTGGTATCATGCACCAATTTTTTTGCCTTATCTTGGCATACAGTGTGATATGTTGATTTAGACCTAGTTTCTACCATACTATTTTCCAGTTTTCCCAGCATTTTTTTTGTCAAATAGTGAATTCTTATCCCAGAAGCTGCAGTCTTTGGTTTCATCAAACAGTAGATTACTATAGTCATTTACTACTGTGTCTTGTGTACCTAACTCATTGCACTGATCCACCACTCTATTTCTTAGCCAGTACCAAATAGTTTTGATGTTTGCTGCTTTATAATATAGTTTTAGATCTGGTACAGCCAGACCACCTTCCTATAATAACAATGTTGCTAGGCTCTGTTAGGTCAATAACACCAGCACACAGAAGGGCTGCCAACACAGGATCTTTGATCTTTTTTTCTAAGGAAAACAACCTTAAGGGGTTAATAATCTCACTTTAATCAAACATACATATATCATTCACTTAGTTCAGAACAAATACAAACAGAAATTACAAACAGAAAATATCAACAGATAAAATAACACAAACCAGTAGACAGGCTTCTAGCTTTCTGTCCAACATCTCAGTACATAGTTAATAGGGAAACACCAACATCTGGATTTTCAAGCCAGGGGGCTCTTTAACAAGCTACCCAGAGTCTTGCCTGGTCAAATCACACAACACTCTTCCAGTGAGTGAGAGCCCCCAAACAAAATGCTAACCTCTGAGTTTATATACCCTTCTTAGGGCCCAGTCTTAAGGCTTCACATCTAATCAGAAACAGGGTGTGGGTCTGGGGCTTTGCACTTAGTAAGACTTAATCAAAAACACTTGATTATGTTAGCATTCTAAAACAGAAAACAGTAAAAAAAAAAGTTGCACCCTGCTTAACATTATACTTCATTGCATTTATTTAAAACAATTCACTTGATATTCTTGACCTTTTTTTCTTCTACATGGATTTTGTTATTATTTTTTTCTATCTCTATAAAATAATTTTTGGTAGTTTGATTGGTATGGCACTGAAAAAGTAAATTAATTTGGGCAGAATTGTAGTTTTTATTCCATTAGTTTGGCTTAACCACGAGCAACTGATATTTTTTCCAATTGTTTAGATCTCAATTTCAAACTGGAACAGGAAGACCCTCACGGTTACTGGAAAAAGAGAAACAGTTACTATTTAGTATTTACATTCAATCTGTGCTAGGAGGGCAGTGATCTATTGTCCAATCTATGAGCTCCAGAATTAATTGGGTTTAAGGTTTGGTTTTTGAGAAAAAAATCTAGCCAGTAAATCTGAAGTTAAGGAGGCAGCTTTCAACCATCAAAATGTACCTTCCTTTGGGCAGAGCAGGAAGAGGGAGAGGGAGAGGAAGAAGGAGGAGGGGGAGAAGGAGAAAGAGTGAAAGGGAGAGGCTACTCAGAGGTTGTTTGTCCTTCGTTATAGAGAACCATGACATCAGAGAAGTGATGACATGACTTGCAGTTGACTTTGATTTGAGTGAGGGAGGGCTATGCAAATTCACCAGTCTCACTTCCTCCTCCAGAGCCATCTGAGTCTAGTGACCTGATATTGACCAGGATGACTGGAGATGGCCCAGGATGCATTGGGAGACTCTGGCCCTTTTAGGCTAAGGTCTTTTCAGGTTCTCACTTTCTCTGTCACTCAAATCAAAGCCAACTGCAAATCATGTCATCATTTCCCTGATGTCATGGTCTTCTTACAAAATGAAGGACAAACACAACAACAAGATCTGAATTTATTTGCATGAAAAAATGTTTTGTAATTGTGTTTATATAGTTCCTGAGTTTGTCTTGGCAGGCAGAGTCCCAAATATTTGCACTGTCCACAGTAAAAGGAATTTCCTATTTTATTTTTTACTACAGGGCTTTGTTGGTAATATATAGAAATGCTAATAATTTATGTGGGTTTATTTTATATCCTGAAACTTTTTAACAGTAGTTAATTCTTTCAAGTAGTTCTTTAGTGGATTCTCTAAGATTCTCTAAGTAGACCATCATATTGTCTGCAGATAGCGATAGTTTTGTTTCTTCATTGACTATTTTAATTCCTTCAATTTATTTTTCTTCTTTTGTTGCTAAAACTAGCAGTTTTTAGCACAATATTGAATGATAGTGGTGAAAATGGGCATCCTTGTTTCACTCTTGAGCTTACTGGGAAAACTTCTAGCTTATCCCCATTACATATAATGGTTGCTAAAGGTTTCTATAGATACTAATTATCTTTTTAAGGAAAACTCCATTTATTCCTATTCTCTCTAGTGTTTTAATAGGAATGGATGTCGTGTTTTGTCAAAAGCTTTTTCTGCATCTATTGAGATTGTCATACAATTTCTGTTGGTTTTGTTATTGATATGGTCACTTATGCTTACAGTTTTCTTAATATTGAACCAGCCTTGAATCTTTGATATAAATCCCCCCCTGGTCAGAGTGTATTATGCTCATGATAAATGATATCATCTCTTTGCTAATATTTTATTTAAAATTATTGCATCAATATTCATTAGGGAAATCGGTCTTTAATTTTATTTTTGTGTTTTGGATCTTCCTGCTTTAGATATCAGCACCATATTTATGTCATAAAAGGAATTTGGTTGAACTTCCTCTTTGCCTTTTTCTCAAATAGTTTATATAATTTTGGAATTAATTGTTCTTAAAGACATTTAAAACATTTAAAATGTTTGGTAGAATTCATTTGTAAATCCATCTGGCCCTGGAGATTTTCTTTTTTTTTAGGGAGTTAACTGATGGCTTGTTCAATTTATTATTTTTTAAAGATAGGATGATTTAATATTTTGTTTTCTCTTTTGCTAATCTGGACAACTTATATTTTTGTAAATATTTATCTATTTCACTTAGATTGTCAGATTTATTGGCATGCTGTTGGACAAAACAACTCCTAATTATTGCTTTAATTTCCTTTTCATTGGTGGGGAATTTATCCTTTTCATTTTTGAAGCTAGTAATTTGGTTTTCTTTTTTTTAATGAAATTAATAAAAAAAGATTTATCCATTTTTTCCATAAAACAAGCTATTTTTATTAGTTCAATATTTTTATTACTTTCAATTTTATTAATCTCAGCTTTGAGTTTCACAATTTCTAATTTGGCATTTAATTTGGCCTGTGAGATTTTTATTTCCTAATACATGGTCAATTTTTGAGTAGGTGCCATATACTGCTGAGAAAAAAAAGGTATATTTCTTTTTATCCCCATTCAATTTTCTCCAGAAGTCTGGCGTATCTAACTTTTCTAAAATTCTATTCATCTCCTTAAATTCTTTCTTGTTTATTTTGTGGTTAGATTTATCTAGTTACAAGATAAGGAGGTTGAAGTCCCTCACCAGTATAGTTTTGCTATTTATTTCTTCCTATACTTTACTTAACTCATTTTAAGAATTGGGATTCTATACCACTTGATACCTATATATTTAGTATTGAGGTTACCTCATTGTCTATGGTACATTTTAGCAAGATTCAGTTTTCTTCCTTATCTCTTTTAATTACATCTACTTTTGCTTTTGCTTTATCTGAGTTCAGGATTGCTAACTCTGCTTTAAAAAAAAAAAACTCCAGCTGAAGTATAATGTATAATATATTCTACTCCAGCTTTTTACCTATACTCTGCGTGCATCTCTACTTCAATTGTGTTTCTTCTAAAGACCATATTGTATGATTCTGGTTTTTAATCCACTCTGTCATCTGCTTCCATTTTATGGGACAATTCATCCCATTCAGATTAACAGTTATGATCATTAACTGTGCATTCACTCTATCCCGCTCTTTTCATACTTTTCTCTCTCTTGTCATCCTGTCCTTCCTCACCAGTGTTCTGCTTCTGACCACTGCCTCCCTCAATCATCCTGCCTTTCTCTCAGCTCCCCCCACCACTTCCCTTTTCTTTTTTACTTTCCATTCCTGCTTCCCTATAGAGTAAGAGAGATTTCTTTACCCAACTGAGTGCATATGTTATACCTTCTTTGAGCCAACTCTAATGAGAGTAAGGTTGAAACAATGTTCACCCTTCTCTTCTTTCCCTCTACTAAGATAGCTTTTTTGTGCCACTTCACCTGACACAATTTACCCTATTCTGCCTCGCCCTTTCCTCTCCTCCCAATATAATCCTTTTTTCACCCCTTTTTTATACCACATTGAAGTCAAATTATATCCACATTCTTTGTCTATATATACTCCTTCTAACTGTCCTAATAGAGTTACAGTTCTCAAGACTTACAAGTATCATCTGCTCTTGTAAGGATGTAAACCGTTTACCTTTATTGAAGTATTTATGGTTTTTTTTTTTCTCTCTTGTTTCCTTTTTTTGTTTCTCTTGGATCTTGTATTTGAAGACCAAATTTTCTATTCAACTCTGGTCTTTGCATCGGTAAAGTTTGGAAGTCCCGTATTTCATCGAATATCCATCTTTTTCCCTAAAAAGAGTATACTCAATTTTGTTATGTAGTTGATTCTTGGTCATAATCCAAGCTCCATTGCTTGCCAGCTTATCACATTCCAAGCCCTCTGATCCTTTAATGCAGAAGCTGTTATGTTCTGTGTAATTCTAAATGTGGTTCTTTGATTTTTGACCTTTTTTTCTGGCTGCTTGCAGTATTTTCTCCTTCTCCTGATAATTCTGGAATTTGACTACAATATTTTTTGGAGTTTTCAGTTTTGGGATATCTTTTAGGAGGTGATCAGTGGATTCTTTCAATGATTATTTTGGTCTCTGGTTCTAGGACATAAGGACGGTTTTCTTTGATGATTTCTCAAAAGATGTTTTCCAGGTTTTTTATTTTTTTTTTTGATCATGGATTTCAGGTGGTGAAATAAGTTTTAAATTATCTCTCTTATATCTATTTTCCAGATCAGTTGTTTTTTAAATGAAGTACTTTGCATATTCTATCTTTTTGTTCTTTTAATTTTGTTTGATTGACTCGATCTCTTATGTATTAGCTTCCACTTGCACAATTCAAATTTTTAAGGAATAATTTTCTTCCATAGGCTTTTGTACCTCCTTTTCCATTTTGCCAATTCTACTTTTAATGAGCTATTTTCTTTAGTGGATTTGTTTTTCCATTGGGCCAACTGGATTTTTTTCAGGAATATTTTTCCAGTAAATGTTGGTCCTTTTTCCAAGCTATTGACTACCTCTTGCATAATTTTTTTTTCATTTTTTTCCTACCTCTCATATTTTATTTTTAAAATCTTTTTGAGCTCTCCCAAGAAGGCTTTTTGGGCTTGAGACCAATTTATATTCCCCTTTGAGGCTTCACATTTAGGCATTTTGGCATTGTTGTCCTCTTCTGAGTTTGTCTTTTGATTTTCCCTGTTGCTACAATATCTTTCTATGGTCAGGGTTCTTTTCTGTTGTATGGATTTTTTAGCCTGTTTCTTGACTTTTAAAGTTGTGCTCTGCTCCTGGGTCACAGGAGGCACTGTCCCAAGCTTCTTCTGCTGGGTATCAGGGCCTGCTCACTATTTTTCTGCCCTGAGGCCAAAGGGTTTGGTGGCTTGACCACTGAACTGGGATGGCCCAGCCTAGTTGAGGCTATTGCTCTGGGTGTTCTGGGGCTAGCAATTTGCCTTCTATGCTGAGACTGGAGGCCTCACAGCTGGCTTGCTGTGCCACTACCCTGCTGAGTCAGAATTGAGTGGCCTTGGTTGCTGATCTGTGCTGTGGCTAAGAGCCTCCCAGTGGCTTTTCCAGATATTGTCTGTGCTGGGTTCTGCTCTACTTTTATCAGAGTAAGATAGACTTTACTGAAGTCCTTCTAAGTTATCTTAAACTGGAAAGTTGTTTCACTACATCTTTCTATATGTTCTGTTTCTCCAGAAGCTCCATAGAGGCTTGATTTAATGCTGTTTCCAAGGGAAGCTAGGGAGAGCTCAAGTAACTTCCTGGCTTTTCTCCACAATCTTGGCACTACCTTGCAACAGCTGTCGTTCAGGGTCCAGGTAATACTTATGAAATTATGAATCAAGATACCCTGAAAATTTTATGGTCATTGAGGACTAGGACTACTTGGGTTTTCTTCTTTTATCCCCAGAGGCTAGCTCAACATTTGGCACATAGTTATTATTTTAGTAAATGTTTATTCAATAATGATGCTGATGAGCAAGGAGGTCAGAAGTAGACATGGGGAGGGAGAAGAGAGAGGAGTGTTCTGATCTGAGAAGTTGGAGTTGCTTTTTGGTTGGTTTGGATCCAAAGAATCCCTGGATTTTTCTTGTCCTCTCTGTAGCATTTGGCACTGTTGATCTTTGCCTCCTCCTGGATATTATTTCCTTCCTGATTTTCAAGATAGTCTTCTCTTCTGGAAATTCAAATATCTATTCTACTGTTCCTCAATTTCTTTGGCTGATTTTTTTTTATTCATATCATGACTAGTAACTATATATTTGCTCCAAGATTCTATTCTGACCTGTCATCTCTCTTCCCTCTGAGAAAAGATAATGTATATTATCTCACTCGGTAATCCCTTTATCCCCCATAGATTCAATTATCATCTCTTTGCAGATGATTCATGGACAGCTCACTCCATCTCCTGGACTGAAAGTCACATATCATCAATGGCTTTTTGTACATCTCAATCTGGATGTCCCATTGGAATCTCAAACTGTAAAAGTACAACTCATGATTTCCACTCTAATCTCCCCTGCCCATCTGTACATTATTCCCTAACTTCCCTATTACTATGGTACCACCCATCCAGGCCTGCATGTGTCTTTGTGACCATTGCTTTCACTGATCCCATGTCACTAATCCATTGCAAAATTTTATCTTTTCTCTCCTTACAAAATCTCTTGTATATGGATATCCCCTTATTTCCACTCACACTAAACTATGCCAGTTCAGAACATTATCTTCTCACACATGTAGTATTGTGATAGCCTTCTCATGAATCTTCCTGATTCAAGTCTTTCCCCATTCCAATTCATTTAGCTACCAAGGTGATTTTTCTAAAACATAAGTCTATCCATATCATTAACCTCAATCCACTCACATTCAGTAGGCTACAGTGACCCTCTATTATCTTAAGGACCAAATATATTTGGTTCTGTTTGTGATTTAAAGCTCTCCATAACCTGCCAGGGAGATGGGAGAAAGTAGATTGTCCTGTTTAGGGTTCCAAGGGAAGTAACTGTAATGGCAAGCAAAGTGGCACTTTTTTTTCTTTTTCTTTTGGAGGGCTTCTCAGCACTAAGGCAATCAAATGCCTTTGATTGAGTCTTTGATTGAATCAAGAGTTTTTGATGACGTGCTTAAGTCACAAGAAAGCCTAAATCACGTGAGTTTGAGTCATATGGTTTTGACACCCTCTGACTCTGAAGAAGCATATATATACTCGGAGCTTAGTACTTTGCTTTGAAGGCTCACTCATTGGAATAGTGTTCCTGTGGAGACTCTGCATAGCTGTTAAGGAGCTCCCCAGCTTTGAAAACTCAGATGTTGGTGCTTCTCTCTCTAGTAACTATATATGTATTGCTATGGCCAGACAATTAGAAGCCTTGTCTACTAACTTGTAATATTTGCTCTGTTTATATAATTTCTCTTTGTAATTTCTATGTGTATTTTCTCTGAAGTTCAGGGTGCTGACTTTTCCCCCTGAGCTAAGTGAATGACATGTATGTTTAATTAAAGGGAGATTGTAAACCCCTTAAAGTTGCTTTCCTTAGAAAAGCAGATCAAAGAACCTGTGCTAGCAGCTCTCCTGCATGCTAGTATTGTTGCCCTTACACAGCCACAGTAACTGCAAGCAACATTGTTGTTACAGTAACTCTGCAGCACCATGGGTCAATTTGTTCTTACATGTTCTGAGACCCCACAGCAGCCACAGAAAAAAAAACAGTCCCTTTTTCAGGTGATTTAAAAAAAAATTTCCCCCTCTTTTGCCTCAGCTTTTCTTATTTCCAGAGGGATGAGGAAGGGGTTTAGTGTGTTTCAAAATTTAGTGAGGCAGTGACTGTGGATTGTTACTGGAAATTTATATCTATATCTATAGCTATCTATCTATATGTATACATATACATATATACATACATATATACGTATATATATATATATTATATATAAATACATATATATTCTTTTTGTTGTTCAACTGTGTCTGACTCTTCATGACCCATTTTGGGGTTTTCTTGGCAAAGATATTGGAGTGGTTTCCTATTTTCTTTTCCAGTTCATTTTACAGATGAGGAACTGAGGCAAATGGAGTTAAGTGACTTGTCCAGGTTCACAAAGCCACAGAGCTAGTAAGTGTTTGAGGCTGGATTCAAACTCAGAAACAGGAGTCTTCTTAGTTCCCAGCCCAGGGCTCTATCTACCGTGTTTGTGTGTGTGTGTGTGTGTGTGTGTGTGTGTGTGTGTGTGTGTATGACACACACATTATATGATGGACAGTCGCAACAGAAATAGTCCATAGCCATCCATCAACACAATTATTCTTTCATTACCCTCAGAAGAATAGAATGAAAGCTTCCCTGTCTGTAGACACTTCTTATACCTCAGAACCAGGTTTAAGGCTGAGAGTAGAAAGAGTAGAAAGGGTTCAAATTTTTTTCCATTTGCAGTCCCAAGACAAGTATGAAATGTTACAATGAGCAATGGTTCTCAAGTCAGAGGAAATGAATTCAAATTTCTCCTCTGTATGACTTTGAGGAGGTCTTTTAAGTTCTCTCAATTTACTCTTATATAAAGTGAGGGGAGTGGGGCAGAGGAGTATAGATTCAATGACCTCCAAGGTCCCTTCCTGTCTTAGATTTGTTTCCTGTGGCTACCTTGACTGAACATAGGCTTGTCTTTTTTCCCTAGTTTCTATGGCTCATACTTTCTTGTCTAAACACTTTGTTCATTAGTCCCTTTCCTTCTCCATAAATCTCTTCTTCCTGCCCAAAGATTCTAAGTATTACAGACTAGAGGTCACTTCCTCTGAGTTACCACCCCTAACCTTAGTCTTCTCTAATTTATGCCCATATTATAGTGTCTTGTTTTACTTGACCATAAGGTCCACAATCAGCATTCTTATTCATTTATTTTTACATTCAGGGACAATATCATCCAGGACACACTGGCACAGAGAACAAGAAACAACCGAATGTTTTCCTAATGGACTCAGTCATGTGAAAACTGACAGCATAAGATTAACCTGGCGAAATGGAATCAAGGGAAGCAAAGAAGACTTCAGCTCTTTTTGGTGAGTGCTCAGGAGTACATGGAACTCCAGCTGTTTGGATCCTTTAAAAAATATTTAAAAGGGAGTGGATGTGTGTGATACATGTCTTTAGAGGGAACTATTTATAAGGCAGGTAAGTACAGGTAATGAGATAAATCACAGTATGAGGCAAGCAAAAAGCGATTTCAAACTCCTGGGTTATAAAAATAATAATAATTTACCATTTATATCTAAGAATCATGTAAAGCAAGAATCATACACACATGCATAGATAGACATATAGTATTCAGTCACCACATATTTATTAAATAGTTCTGACACAGCTACCACATTGGTTTGGGCCCTCATCACTTCCCATCTGAACTCTTGGAGTAGCCAGTCTGTCTCCCTTCCTCAACACTCTCCCTATTGCAGTCCATTCTCTAATTCAACAATCCAGTTCAATCCATCCAATTTGACATAGCTGTCAAGTTTATGCTTCTAAAGCCCAGGCATGACCACGTTATTCTGTCAACCCCAGTAGTTTCCTTTTACCTCCAATATCAAATACAAAATCTGCAGTTTGGCTTTTTAAAGACTTTCATAGAGGTTGGAACCCAGATGGCTGAGTAAAGTCAGGGCCTTACCTGACCACTCACCCTAACCCCTCCAAATATGTTTAAATAATGATTCTAGACAAATTCTAGAGCAGCAGATCCCCCAGAAAGATGGAGTGAATTTTCCAGTCCAGGATAATTTAGAAGGTCAGCAGGAAATGTATTTTGTACCAGGGTGAGAGAGGAATGTACCGGGGTAGGGCAGGCCCCAGAAAACCAGGAGATGGCCCTGGGGCAAGTGAATTAGTAGCAGCAATAGCAGTTTCCAGACCTCTCAGTCCACAGATGGTAAGGGGTTGGGGCAATGAATCAGAAAAAAAAAGATTTAGAGGTGTCCTTTTGCTGGCACCAGGGGCAGGACTCTATTGCATTGCCTGTATTTGGATCTGGGTAGCATTCCTGGGTCTTAGTCTCAGTTCAAGGAGGACCACTAACACAATAGATCTTGGTGCTGTTGGGGAGCAGGGACCATGGTCACAGTTCCAGGGTTGAAAAGAGTGTTTGAGGTCACTCATAAACCAGTACGCAGTACAGAACAGTAAACACTTCTCTCCCTAGAGGTGTTTGGAAGAGCCCAAAACCATAAAATTCCCCAGAATTATCTCTGAAAACAGCTTCACAAAGAACCTAAAGCTTGGGATAATCTACCCTCCATTTAGGAAACAGAGCCTCACTTTACCATAGAGTTAAAAGTCAAGAAATATACTTGAAAATAAGTAAGCAACAAGAAAAAAAAATCTTGCCATACAAAGTTACTATGGTGACAAGAGAAGTCACAACCCAAACTCAGAAGACAACAAAGTCAAAAATCCCTGCATACAAAGCCTCAAAGGAAAAAAAAATGGTTCTTAGGCCATGGAAGAGATCAAAAAGGATTTAAAAAAATCAAGTAAGAGAGGTACAGGAAAAATTGGGTAGAGAAATGAGTATGATGCAAGAAAATCATAAAAAGAGTCAATAGCTTGGAAAAGGAGGCACAAAAGATAACGAAGAAAATAATACCAAAACAAAAACCTATAGTACAATGGTAAAAGAGGCATAATTGACCAAAAGGGAAAAAAAAAGAAATTATCTGAGGTTGGATTTCAAGGTGGGTCCTCCTGACTCCAGGGTCAGTGTTCTATCCCTTGTACATCCTGCTGCCCCAGAATATACACGATTGATAAAGAGGCAACATGGCATATTGAGTACAGCTCCAGTCCTGGGGTCTGGAGGGCCTGGCTGTGGGTCCTGACCCTGATGGGTACTTGTTTCCCTGATGGGAAAAATCAGTTACTCCCTCACTGTCCCAGGCAACTTTCTATAATTTAAACTTTTTTTAAAAAATGAGTGTCTGATTGGTGGAGAAATTTAACATGCTAGGAGATTATCTACACTAATGATATCTCAGATCCAGACTCCTCCCAACCTCCGTAGAGAAATAGATGGATATATACACATATACCTTCTTGTCTATCTATACACAGATATTAGATACTGCATTATGAAGCAGGCTATCTTCAAGATAGTCTTCTTAGCAGTAACTTCATTTATTTTCCTCTAAATTAAGAGATAATTAGCTTTATATGAGAATCTTCACTATATATACATTTTCCATCAGCCTATCAACTGTGAGATATTAGACTATTAATATATAATTATAGCATCTGATATTTTCCTGCTTATTAATCTTTTAATTTCTGCCCAAATTTTGGGTAAGTATACATTTTAATTAAAATAAATGATAAGATAGAGTATTTTAGAATGGAGCCTTTTATAACCTGATCCCTTCTTGCCTTTCCAGTCTTCTTAAATCTGTGATTCAAGGACATTGTCCTCCTTTCTATTCCTAGCATATGATACTTCATCTCTCAGCTTTATGCATGTTCAATGTTTGTCCCCCATACTTGGACCTCTTTCCCTCATCTCTGTTTCCTAGCTTCCATGGTTTTGTTCAAGTCTCAGCTCAAGTCCTACCTTTTGCAAGGACCCTTTTTCAGTCCTATTTAATCTTAGTACCTTATTTCTGAGCTTCCTCTAATTCGACTTCTGTTTATGTGTGCATATGTATATCTGTATACATATATGCATATTATATATGTGTGTATATGTATATGTATGTATGTGTGTATATATGTATTTGTAGAAGTGCGTATCTATCTATCTATAAAATCTTGCTTGCACATACTTGCTTACATATTATCTCTTCCCCTAGGCTGAGATCTTGAAGGAAAGGTCTTTTTATTTTAACCTTTCTTTGTAATCTCAGTGTTTATCACAGCATTTGGCACATAGTATGTGCTTAGTAATTGCTTACTGACATAACTATGCTAAGCACAGTGGATTCAAAAAAATCTACATATCTTTAAATGTACTAATTAACTTTGCTGCAGTTTTTATTTTGATATAACACTAAACTGTCCATTAAAATGTCATAGTTTCAGGATCATATCAATGGGTGAATTAACTTCTGAGATTAAAAAAAAAGGAGCACCATTTTTAAAAACTGATAACTGGTAACAAACAGGCATACATCAGCCAGGCAATCTTCATTTATTTATTAATTCTTATCTTTTTACCATCCTTATCACTTCACACCCAGACCATTGGAACTTGGATGTTCAGATCAAGACATAATTCTTCTTAAAGAGAAAAAAAAACCTGTGAGAATAATGTCTATTAAAATCAAAGCTAATCATCATTCATTCAAAAAATATTTCAATACGTCAGTAACCATTTCTCTAACCTCAGGGTTTTATGATCTAACTGGTTGAAATGCAGACCTGTGGCATTGCAGATGGTTCTAAAGTCAGTTCCAAGATTAGAATCTGGCTTCCGTTGTATCACACAGATGTGAAGCAATAAAGGACAGTTTAAGAAGAGGGTTTTTTTTACACTTTCTTATTTAATTTAATGCTGTTTTAGCATCAATCTTATTTGATAGAACTGTAAACATGTAAATGGAATTTAAAGTCCAACACAAGGACCACACTGAAAAATATAATTTGTGAATGTCTGACAGCATCATCAGTTTGATTTTGAAACATTTATAGCCAACACCAAGCAACCCATAATTACTCATTCCTGTGGTGAAGCATGATAAGTAACTATTACATTTTTAAATAAAAATACAGTTAAAAGACATTTTTGTTAGAAATACTTTGAAATATGCTTCATAAAATTTTATAATTTAGTGGATAGAGTGCTGGATTTTGAACCAGCAATCAAAACTTTCCTGACAGGGTCTATTGATTTCAAATTCTGTCTCCCATGCTTATAAGCTATGTGACCCTACTAAAGTCACTTGTCTCTGAATCTGTTTCCTCATGTATAAAACGGAGAACATAATACCTAAGCTACCTACTTCATAAGGTAATGCAAAGAAAAAGCTTCATAAATGGTAAGGTGCTTCTTGTAAAAGTGGGAGGTAAGACTGAATGGATTATCCAACCAACCCATCCCAATTAAAATAAAGACCTTAATGAAAAAAAAAGTGCAATCAACTTGGGTTACAATGCTTCAAGCCTTTGGAAAGAGTGAAATGATGTTATGTAGGGAATATATTGGGGTTGGTTGAAGTGATTTGGTGATGATTTCTGTGACTTGTATAAAATAGTAGGGCAAATACTAGATAGAGTGACTGAAGTGCTAGTTCTGGAGTCAGGAAGGCTGGAGTTCAAATCTGATTTCACACATTTACTAGCTGTGTGACCCTGAGAATGTCACTTAACCTTGTTTGTCTCAGTTTCCTCATCTGTGAAATGGCCTGTAGAAAGAAATGGCAAACCACTCCTATATCTTTGCCAAGAAAATTCAAAATAAGGTCATAAAGAGTCAGACATGAGTGAACGATGACTAAACAACCACTTAAAATAGCAAGTCAGTTCAGAACTTCAAATTTGAATTGCTGACCAATCTAGGAAAGAGGACAATTCTATCTAAATCTCCCAGAAGTAATTGATTGGGGTGGTGTGGAACTGGGAGGAATTTCTACTACCCTTCCCCGAGAGAGAATGATTTTGAGAATTTTTAAACATTCTGAAAAGTTAGACTTTCCAAAAGCTGAGTTTTCTATTCATTTGCAAATGTTTGATGGAAACAGTTGACAACTTTCTATGATGGACTTGAATTCAGGAGAGGCTTGGGTCCAAATTTTGTTTCATACTTATTAATCACAAGCAGAAGAAATTGGGTTTGTTTTGACATAATATGACTACATCATATAGCTGATTTCTTATAACTTTTCAACTCCACTTTTGTGCTTTCTAAATCATCACATATTTTCTGACAATGTCTACATCAAGTTATAGATTTACAGAATCAAAGAGGAGGAAGGGAAATCAGATGTTATCCATGATATCTACCTGTAGTATCTACCATGTTGACAGAAAATGGCCATCCATCTTCCTTTTGGACAATTTTAATGATGAGAAATTCATTAGCACAAGAAATCCGATTTCACTTTATGACAACTACATTTTCTCTTTGTTAATTTTCCTTTACTTTGACCCAAAATCTATCCCCCACTAACTTCGGTTATAACATCCATTGATGTTAGCTCATAATTCTATAAGGAAATATGGTGAATTTAATTTATCTTTCAGTTCATTTGATTTTGCATGGTCAGAGGGTTATATTTTAAGGGTGGAAGCAACCTCAGTTGCCATCTAGTTCAACACTCCGCACATTTTTTACAGATAAGTGAACTGAGGCTTAGAGAGGTTTGGTACCTTGGTTAAGGTCACACAATTAATAAATGAAAAGGTGAAATTTGAACTCATGTCCTCTGAGTCCAAATTCAGTGCCTCAGGAATATATATTAAGTACCTCGTAGACACAAAGTACCATGTTAGGCATCAAAAGATATAAATATAGTGCTTATTCTCAAGTATTATAGAGAAGACAAAATATATACATATATAACTTTGGCAACGTATAAAACTGAGGGGAAATAGTGTCAAAATAATCTGGAAAAGTTGGTTAGAGCTAGAAAATAGATGGTTCTAAATCTAGGCTTATGAGTTTATATATTTTTCCATTAGAACTGGATTTCTTAAATTTTCTTTCTTTCATAGACACCTTTAGCAATCTGGTGAAACCTATATACTCTTTAGAATCATGTTTTTAAATATGTAAAATAATATACATGGGAGATTATAAAGGAAAACAATTACATGGAAATGTAATTATCGAAATGTCTAAAACAAGTTCATGAACTCCAGATTAATAACTCCTATCCTAGAAATTGGTGAACCACTAAATATTTTTTAAGACAAATAGTGACATAATCAGAGCAATGCATTAGGAAGATTATTTTTTGTGATTATATAAAAAGACAACTTTTAGAGGAGAGAAGTTATAGGCTGGGGGAGCAGAAAGGTTAATTTTTATTGTTTTTTTTTTACAGCACTAATATATACATGCATAGTTTGACTAAAGATGACATAAATCCCATTTGACAAGGTCTCTTGTATAGTAGTTTGCAGTAATTCAATTTCCTAATAATGAGATCTGTCCCCAAATTCAATGGATTGCTTCAGATTGTAGTGCATTTTGCATCACTGAATGTATTTAAGCCTAGGTTAAGTGATCAGTTATTGGAGATTTTACACAATTATCACAATATCCCAGTAAAGTGGTCTACTTTCACAGGTTATAAATCCCCTGTGATAATGACATCTGACTAGATGTTGAGTGATCACTTGTTGGGGGGTATTGCAGATGGGACTTGGCAATTACAATTAATTACCTCTGAATTCTCATCCAATTTCAGAATTTTAAGATTACATCTTATTCATCATTGTACTATTTATTCTCTTTTCACCAAAAGAAAGATTGAAATTTTGATCTCTCCAAGATCCATGAAACCCATTGTCTTTCTTCTCCAACTATAATTAAGCATTTCCCCTCATGTTACTAAAAGGAACGCAATGAAAAAAAAACAATTCTCTTCTTCCTTTTTATGGCACACCATGGCTGAAGTAGAATATGTCTTCAAAAATTAAAGAATTACAAGGTTCCAACTTCCATCTATTTCTCCTGGTTTCCACCTCCAGGTTGGGGTGTACTAGAGTCGTTATTGTTAGAATGTTGAATATAGGCTAATTAACATCAACAACAAATGATGATGATGTTGATGATCACAATGGTAATGGTGACAACTGGAATTTTCTAGTACGTTAAGATTGACAAAAATGTTAATGACCTCATTAGAGCTTCACAAGACCCCTGCTTGCAGCTTTAAGCAGAGGAAATCAAATCCCTTTTCCATGTGACAGTCTTTCAGAGGAATTAGACCAGTTATCCCATTCCCACCATCTTTTCTTCCCAAAGTTTATATCTCCCTAGTTTTCAACACAATTTCAAATATCATGTGCCTGAGGTCCTTCAAAATACTTCCAGCCCTTTTCTGAATACACTCCAACTTATCAAGTTCCTTTTTAAATCATGGTAGCTTTAACTGAACATAATACTGTAGACATTGCAGGATCTGGAAAGAATACTATGGGACAATGAATTCCTTTTTTCCAAGAAATCACACCTCTCTTGAGGAAGGTTACATTGCTTTTGTTTCATTGTCTAGACAAGTGTTTTTATTTCACCAATATATGGATTTCCTAATGGGGAAGCTTCCTCTACTAATTCCAAACAGATTTTATTCTGTCACTTAGAGTATTAGGGAGTTGCCTGTGACACTGAGAAATTAGGTGATTTGACTGGTAGCAAAACAGTATGTATTAGAGGTATAACTTCAGTCCAGGTAGTCTGAGAAACCTGATGGATGTTTGCAAAATTGATTCTGTTGGAATCTATGTAAGACTTTCCATTTTTCCCGAATGAATTTCATCTTGATTTCTTTATGGCTGTTTCTAGATAAGGGGCCCATGAGAAGTTCTAATAAAAGACTTGTGTCATATTGCATGGAACATTGGATATAAATGGAGTCAAGAAGACCTGAGCTCATAATTTTGCCTCAGACATTTACTAGTTCTACAATCTTAAGCAAATCACTTATTTTTTCTTGAGCCTCACTTTCCCTATTGGTAAAATGGAGGATTTGGATTTGATAGTCTTTAAATCTATGATCCTATTTAGTTAGGCAATTTAAAATGACTTTATGATAATAGAGCAGAACATTCATTCCCACATTGGAATGAAGCATAAAGTTATTTCATCTCAGAAGTATATAGTCTAGTTAAAAACTGAAATAACTAAAGACTATCTTTATTTTTTAAATTGTGATTGGAAATTAATTCAGCTATTCATCACATTTATCAATATGTACACAGTTCAAAGCTATTGCTTATTTTTGCCGTTACTCTCTCAGATCAAATTTTCTATGTGTGCCATATATGAAATATATATTCTTTGGATGCACAGGATACAAAGAAACCTGAGAAGCTCAAGAACAGCTCCATTCCTGTGTACCCTGACCAATCTTTAGACACAGATCAGAAGGGGAATAGTTTGCATAAAATTCCTGGCTGAGCAACAGTACCAAAAACAAAAATGCAAAACCACAGCCTGTTCCCACTCCAGAGCTTTCAGCACGACCTAAGTTAAGCGTGATGCAAAGGTTCCTGATGAGTGTCGCTATTAACAGAAACCATAGCAGCTGCTACTTTGATGCCGCCAAATGTTCGGAAAAACTCTCACTGGATCAGAAAACAAGGAACTGCTACGGACCTTCTGGAGTATACAATTGAAAGTGTGTCAGCTAAAATCAATGGCTTGGGCAAGTCTATGACAACCACTGAAACATGACGGAATATTTGGAAAATGATCTTGTGAAACTTTGAGAAAAAGCATCTGGAAAGGAAGGCATTCACCCAACTGGCTCTCGTAGAGAAACATTAGTTTTGACTAACAAAGGAGGAAAATTTGAAGGATCGGTTTTTTAAATAACTACTGGTGCTTTAAAGGTTTCTTTGGTTGAAAAGCCCATGTGGTGTGAGGGGGGTAGTCTTTGTACTGTTCTTTCCATTAAGCTGGCTGTTCTGAAGATGCTTTTGAATTTCTTCTGGTGACTATCATGTGGAAGAAGAATTATATTTTTTTTTCTGCTTTGCCCTCTTGGGCCAAACTAGGAGAAATGGATGGAAGGTATAGGGATACAGATTTAAGCTTGATGCCAAGAAAACACAAACAAATAAACAAACGAAACTTCCTAACACTTAGAACTATCCTAAAGTTGAGTAAGCTGCCTTGAGAAGTGGTTGACTCCCTTTTGTTTAAAGCCTTCAGCAAATCATTGCTGGCCTGTTGATGAGGTCGTAGAAGGGATTTTTATTCAGTCATGGAGTGTGCTTCAGTTATTCAACTAGCTCAGAACTTAGAGCAAAACTTTATCATTAAAATATAGTTTTTTTTAACACTAGACTAAATATAGAAGTTAAGCTCTGGGAAAATAAAGATTTTAAAATTAAGTCTTTCAAGGTTTTAAGGGACACTCAGAAAAACGCTGCTTATTATTCTGTTTCATGGGTTAATTTGGAATAAACTTCACCTTTTTTCTTTTCTTTTCTTCTTCTTGCAGATAAAGCACATAACCAGAGCAGAGATTTGTCCCTAGGGTTATGCTTAGCGGCAGGTGACCTCCTAGTAGTGAATAAAGAATTGTTTTGTCCAAATAGTCTCTAAGAGGAACCAGTACACTTTAGAGTCCTCTTGGGACTCATTTTATTTTAAGTAAGGCACTTAATAAAATGCAAAGTACCGCAGCATATTATAGTCAGAGGGAAGTTTACAGAAATTGATTTGTTTTACATCTTTCTTGATTGCAGTCATGAAATGAAAGAAAAATTCTGTAGACCTTATTGTATTATGGTCTGGGTAAGTATTTTAGGGCTATCTACTTTCCCCAGATCTTTGGAACCTTTGTAACTCATGAAATTGACCTTATATATAGTTCTCGCCTTGTTTTTGATGACCAGTGCCCTTGTAGAATCCTGAAGCTGCCTTTCCTTGGAGTGTTTACTTTGTCCTCTATGCGTCTGTTATTTCCCAATGTAGTAGCTTCCATCAGTTACTGATGTTAATGATAAGCTAAGAATACTAGTGGAATTCCAGATCTTTTAACTTTCCTTATAAATATCACAGAGTCGATGGATGGGGAGCAGAAACTCAATCATCCAAATGTTCTCTCATCCAGGATTATTCCCTTGACCCCCATTTAGCTTTTGGCTACTGGAATGCTTGATTTTGAATTGGCTTATTATAATATAAATAGCCTCAGAGTTGTGTCTATTTTTTCAATGAATACTAATATATTTTCAATTTCACATCAGACACTATTATAAAATAATCACATTTCCCCACTCCTGAGTTCAAATTAGGCCTCAGGCACTTGGTAACTGTATGGATTTTGGCAAGTGACTTAATCTCTTTCTATTTTAGTTTAATCACCTAAAGAATGGGGATCATAGTGGCTTCTACCTTACAACATTGTTATGAGGATCAAGTGAAATAATATTTGTAAACTGCTTAGCACATTTTCTTGCCAAATCTCAGAAACATAATAAATGCTTATTCTGTTCCTCTAACAAAGAGATTAATGATTTCTTCATACCTAACTTATACTTTTGATTAATTGATTCATTTGAGAAGTCAAGGTCTTCTGTCCTTAATCGGACTGGGTTGGACAATTACCCTTTCAAGAGAAAGACTACAAAAAGACTACCAAAAACCCACTAATAACATTTTTACATCTATAAAAGAAATGGGAGGAAGGATTGCGAAAACATCAACAAATATGGAGTTCTATTTTGTTTCACTTCTGTAATATTTATGATACTTGCTTTAAAGTTGTTCTTCATTGAACCTTGAAAAAGGATAAAACAAGCTTTTACACTTGGCTTTCTATAGCAGACTACATTTTCACAGTCACAGAGTTGATTCACAGTTTTAAGAAGAATAGCATCATTCTGGGTGTATTGCTTTTTGAATTCAAAGAAACATTTAACTTGGTGGTCTGAAAGTCTTGACTTCAACAAGATATTTGCTATGCATATATTAAAATTATACAAGATTCTCCAACAGACGCTACCATGTAGATTACTTTGTTCAATGAGTTTCTGAGAATCAACACTGAGCAAAGTATAAAGGGGAGATACTTGCTCAGCTGAATCATTCATCTGTGGTATGAAGAATGCTCTAATTCTTATAGAAGAAGGATTATTTATTGATTAAATGTTCTACAGATATTTCTTTTCTTAAGTGGTATTTTTTATATAGCATGGAGGGTCAGAAGGTTACAGGGTATTCAAAAATTATTCATATACACACATACACAATGTATATTACATATATACATTATATATATGTATATATTTACATGTGTGTACACAGACACACGAATGTGCAACTTTATTAGTATAGTGGATTCTTTGTTAGACAATTCTCTCTACCAATGAAAATCAGCAATTGTTCTGCGACTTGCATACTTAGAGCATGCTTGGGGATGCTGAAATATTGTTATTTATCCTGAATCAAAAGCTAGTCTATGCAAGGAGTGTGATTTTAATCCATATCTTCTTGATCCCGTGGCCAGCCTTCCATGTACTTGGATAAATTGCTGCTTAAGAAAGACAATTCATATTTATATAGTATTTTAAAGCCTGAAAAGTCTTTTCTCTTTACTCAGTTTCTGCTATGAATCTTACAATAGTTCTTTGCTGCAGTTGCTATTATCTTACATAATTTACAGATGGATTAATTTAGGGCATTGGTTAAGTGACTCAGACAAGTTCACAAAGCTATTAGTTGAGGCAATATTTGAATCCAGGTTTTTTGAACTTGGCAGCATACTAAAAAGCAGGAAACCACCTTGCCAATAAAGGTCTGTTTAGTCTGAACTATAGTTTTTGCAGTAACAATCTATGGTTGTGAGAACTGGACTATAAAGAAAGCTGAGGGCCACTTTTGAAATGTGGTGCTAGAGTAGACTTTTGAGAGTCCCTCAGAAAGCAATGAAATCAAATCGATCAGTACTTAATGAAATCAATTTATGCTATTCACTGGAAGGTCAAATATGGAAGCTGAATTTTAAATACTTTGGGCACATAATGGGAAGATGAGACTCATTGTAAAAGACCCTGATGTTGAGAAGGATTGAAGGCAAAAGGAAAAGAGGATGGCAGAGGATGGGATGGATAGATAGTGTCATGGAGACAATGAACATGAACTTAGCTAGATTTCAAGAGAAATTAGAAGATAGGAGGGCCTGACAGGTTATGGTCTATGGGATCATGATGAGTCAGATATGGCTGAATGACTAAAGAACCACACTTTCTAGTTCATATTATATCCTCTATATTAGGTACCCTTAAATGTTTGTAGTCATTAGAAACACCTAATTTGAATTATCTGCATAATTATTGCAAAGAGGATGATAGTAACAATCTTGCTAACAGCTGCTATAGGGATGTAAGACCCCTCCCCCAAAAGCCAGCACCCAGAAAGCTGCCAACACAGGTTCTTTGATCTGCTTTACTAAGGAAAGTAACTTTAATGGGTTAACAATCTCAGTTTAATCAAACATACAAATATCATTCACAGTTCAGGGGGAAAAGATCAGCCCCCTGAACTTCAAGGCAAATACAAACAGAAATTACAAATATCAACAGACAGACCTTGTCTGATTCAAATTGCAATATGTAGTTACCAGTGCAAATATCTTGGTTGCAAAGCTGGCGGGGGGGGGGGTGCAATTTGCAGCTTGCCCAGAGTGTCAACACTCTTTGCATGAGTGTGCCCCCAAAATCAAATGCCAGGCTCTCCTCAATTATATCCAGTTTGGAGCCCTGAGGGCTCTGAGCTCATCCAGGCTGGATCTGGGAAAAATTTCCATCCCCAGGATCACATCATATACAAATCAATGACTCCCAATTGTCTCAGTGCTGAGAAATACTGAAAGACAAAAAGATCCCACTTTATCTGCCCCAGCCAAACAAAGGCCAGAATCATTAAAAGGACCTAAGAGAAGAAAAGCAAAAAGTCCCACCTTAATTACTATTACAAGGATGAAAACACATTTTGCCAAGATTATGTCCTATATTTGACTTGATAGCCTTTTAGTTAGTTCACTAGGGATATCCAGCAATATGGATGGATAGAAATATCACTTTAGCTTTTAAAGCAAACAATACAATGCTATTAAAATATGTGTGTATATTTCACATCTTATAACAATACTGTGTTTGGTTTAAAACATACGGTGCTATTTCTCCCCATCTCTCTACTTTAATGGCCAGCGTGAGAAAGTTAAAAATGATGTTACTCAATTCATCAGCTTTAACCTGGTAACACTAAGGTAAGCATGGAAATAACACTACAGTATTTTAGATAGACAGATAAGGCAAGGGAATGAACATTTATATAGCACCTACCATGTGTCAGATGCTGTACTAAGTGCTTTTCAACTATTATCTACTTTCATCTTCACAAAACCCTTGAGGTAGGTGCTGTTATTATCTTTATTTCACCATTGGAGAAACTGAGGGAAACTAATACAGTCAATGTCTGAGATCAGATCTAAATTCTGGTATTCCTGACTCGAGAAGAAGATAGATGGCTCAGTACATCTTGAGTCAGGAAGACAAGTTCAAATCCAGCCCTCAGATACTCACTAGCTGTGTCTTGAATCAGGAAGACAAGTTCGAATCCAGCCTCAGATACTCACTAGCTGTGTGACCCTGGACAAGTCACTTAACCTCTGTTTACCTTAATATACTGTAGAAGAAAATGGTGAACTACTCTGGTACGTTTTCAAAACAAATAACAACCCCCTAAAATGCACTGGCAGTATTGGAAAGCTCTGGATGGTCCCTTGAGTTATGAACAATTAGATGTGACTGAATAATGTATTTTTTAATCCAGGTCCAGAACTCTCTCAAGTGTTCCACTTAGCTGCTTCAGATTTAGAAAGATACAAAGCAAGACAGCAAGACACATAGATAGATACAGAGATCCAACCAGGGTTATACTGGAGTCAGTTTATACTAGTTTACAAGAGTCATTTAAAAAATTGCCATTGTAACTATTTACAACTCAGAAATCAGTAAATGTTCTAAGTCAGGACTTGATTTATTATCCTATTAATACTTTAAACTTAAGAAAGTGATGGAGAAAATATTAATGAAATGTTAATAATGCAGATTAAGCTCAAAAATGTGTCATGAATTTTCAGAGAACTGACTGCTCAATAATGGCCAGCACACTGCTGAGTCAGCAATATGGATAGATGATAGCATGATAGCAACATAGGTAGGCATATAGATAATAGAACAGTATAGACAGATAAAGAATAGAGCAGTATAGAGTGCTAAAGAGAGAGACACATAGCATAGGGAGCTCTACATGTATATAAAGGCAAATATATCTATACATATACATATGTATATGTATATATAATAGATGTGCCTTTTAGATGGATAGTGAACTGGGCAGATTTGAATAAGAGGTGTAGACCAGGCTGCATTTAATTTGGACATAAAAATCATTGTGCTTTCAGTGATGCAAAGCTATATTCTACTCTAAAGGACAAGCCTGTAAATAATATTTCCTCATGATGCTACAAGGCTATGAATCATGGAACAGCACAATCTCAGAAAAAAAATTCAAATTTCAAGTGACCCACAGGTCAATGGTAAGATATGTGATAAGTGTAATTAGGTTTCTGAATGATTTCAGTGATTACTGGCACTTGAGAAATCTTATAAAAGGCATGATAGAAGTGCAGTGAGAATGTTGCACCAGTACACACAAAACAATTAAAAAAATAGTCAGATAACAATCTCTAGAATATTGGTTATATCCTCTACTGAGTTACTCTTTAATCAAAATTTTCCTATTTCTGCTATGGGCACAGCCGTTTCCAAATATCAAGGTCCTTAGCTAGACTCTTCCATCTTTTACCACTTTCTCTTGTTCTTTATCCATTCAGTTGACAATCTGAGTTGATTTCACATTCACAGGATCTCTTGTACTGATTATCCTGCCAGCATTCTAATTTCCACTCTAAATGCATTAGCCCCCAATAAACTCTTGCTGGACTTTATGGCTTCTTAATTGTTCTTCCTGCTGTCATTTTTTTCTTCACCATTGCATTCTTTGCATAGTTGTTAAAATGGTATTCCTAAAACATAGATCTGATTAGATCTTCTCAAACATCCTCAGTGACTCCCTGCAAAAAATAAAAATTATATATATATATATACACACATATAAACACACATACATACACACATACATACGTACATATACACATATGTGTATATATGTATATGAGTATGTATGTGTATATATATATACATATACACATATATACATATATACATATATATATACATATATATATAGTCTGTTTTTAGAGATATCCAAAACAGAACTCTCAGCTACCTTTCCTATCTTATTTCACATTGCTTTTTTTCTTATACTCTCCTATCTGGTCAAGTTGAGTTGCTAGTATTGCCCTGATTTTTATTTTTGTTTCTCAATTCCATGCCTTTAACCTTTATCTATCTATCTATCTATCTATCTATCTATCTATCTATCTATCTATCTATCTATCTATCTATTTATCTATCCATCTAACTATCTATTCATTCATTCCTTCATTTGTTTACTTATTTACTTATTTATTTACTTATTTAGATAGACAGAAATATAGGTGGATAGATAGACAGACAGACAGACAGACAGACAGACAGACAGACAGACAGACAGACAGATAGATAGATAGATAGATAGATAGAGGAAGGGAATGAACTTACATGTAGCACCTACTGTGTGCCAGATACTGGGCTAAGTGCTTTACAACTACAATTTCATTAGGTCCTTCTATAGTTAGTTCCCTATGCTTAATATGGGCCTCTTATTTATTCCTGTTTAGAATAAGATCTGGTTTCCCTCAAATACCTCTCAGGTGCCTTGTTTAGGAATGTAACAATTCTGCCACGGTGCTTACTCTGACTCTTAAAATTACTTCATTTTTGCTTTGCTGTTACTTGGTATGTATACTCGTCCCCCCACCACACCCCCCAGTGGAATGTAAGTTCTTTGAGAGAAGGGACTGTTTAATTTCTACTTTGCATCCATAGTATCTATCCAATTGATTTGTATACATAAGTCACATACATTCACACGCACAAATATATACACATACACATACATATACATATATGTACATATGTATGGATACATAGGTAGTGAGAGATTGCCAAAACATAGGAATATTCCTAAAGAAAATTCATATTTATATTATTCATGTAACTGTGACATGCTGATTTAGAAATCTAAACGTAAATGTTTGATTCACTAAAATTATTTCATTACATTATAGCATAATATATTTCCTAGAAGACTTAGAAATATTTAAATAACCTAGCAGTGGCTTAAGTTATTTTAAGCTAATAAAGTAATATTTAGATAACCTATCTGTATCTTAAATTACATATGGAAAAGGTGTATTTTGTATATATTTGTATAATTTTCAATGATATTGTGTTGTTTGATATGAAACACAGACAACTATTTGTTCCAATTTATCTATGTTCTTGGCTGGTATGAAACAGTTAAAAATGATAGCATATACAAAGCAGAGTAAGAATCCTACTCTGTATGTCCCACTGACAATAAGATGTGCATGGTAATGATGACTGACATTTGTACTTCAAGTTTGCAAAATGCATAACATCCATATTTTTAAGCCTTACAGCAATCCAAAGAGTTATGTTCTATATGTATTTTGTTGTTCAGTTAATTTTTAGTTATGTCTGATTTTTTTGTAACCTCTTTTTAGGGTTTTCTTGGGAAAGATACCAAAGTGATTTTCTATTTTCTTCTCTAGCTCATTTTTTTACAGGTGAGGAAACTGAGACAAACGGGGTGAAGTAACTTGCCCAGGGTCACATAGCTAATTAGTGTCTGAGGCCAGATTTGAACTTAGGAAGATGGATCTTTCTGACTCCAGGCCTGGCATTCTATCCACTCTCCCACCTGGATGTCCTTCTGTTTATATGACTTTCTACATTTAATAGGTGAGGAAAGGGCTCAGGTTGGTGAAATGAATGGAAACAGAAAGTGTCAATGGTAAGAGGTGAATTCAAGTCTTCCCTAACTCCAGTCAAGTGCTAGTATCTTTAGATATTTAGGGACATTTAAATAAAGCCAGAGACTTTGTTTAGAAACAATTTTCTAGGAGCAGACATATTTTCTATTTTAAGAAATGTAAGAATACAAATAAGCACTGGATTATTGGTTCCCTGAAGATATCCTTGACACGTAAATATTGATGATATCCTAGAGAGTCAATGTTTTATTTGATGCTTGTCCAGAAAGATGCTATTTTAAGGCCCTTGGGGGATAAAAGTCCTATCTGGTTATCATCATGAATAATAGAGTCTGAACAGAGGTCTCCATGCCTTTGCCATTTTCCTCCACATACTGACATGTGTCTGACCCATGGCATCTGAAACAGTAATGTGCTTGTGGTTACAAGAGCACCAGTAGATGTAGTCAATGCGAAAGTGGATGTATAGCAAATTAACTTGAGGCAAAGGAGTTAAAAGGGTCTGAACCATGGATTTTCCTTTTTATTTAGACAATATTTCTTGCAGCCGATAATGGTATGGGTAGTGCCCACTATGTGAGATTCTGTTTTGATGGCGTTTCCAATTACAGATGTTATTTATTTCCTTCAACAAACCCTGCCTGCCATATATTGCAGCATCTTTGATTTACCTCTTTTAGGAAATCATCCAAAAACTCTTGAGAGGGAAGGGAACGAATGACAGAGAAAGAGAGAGAGAGAAAGACAGACAGAGACAGAGAGAGAGAGACAGACAGAGACAGAGAGACAGACAGAGACAGAGAGAAAGACACAGAGAGACAGAGAGACAGACACAGAGAGACAGAGAGACAGACACAGAAAGACACACAGCGAGAGAAACAGAAAAAAGGGACAGAGGGAAGGAGGGAGGGAAGGAGGGAGACAGAAAGAAACAGAAAGAGATAGATAAAGAGAGAGAGACAGAAACAGAGACAGACAGACAGACAGAGAGACACAGGCACAGAGACAGAGAGATAGAGAAAGAGAGAGACACAGATATAGAAGAAGAGACACGGGGAAAGAGAAGAGAGGGAGAGAGAGAGAAAGAGAGACAGACAGACAGACAGAAAGAGATAGACAGAGAGAGGGACAGAGACAGACAAGAGAGAAAAGAAACTACTGGTAGACATTATAATTATTTGTTGTACTTTACTATAAAAGATTGGTTTCAATATCAAAATGCAATTTTATGGAGTTGGAATCCTGAAAATCATGTAAATGCACTTCTGTTTAGGACTGTGGTCCATGTTTTATGTATTTTGTTGCTTTTGCAGCTTTGTTCAAATCTGTACAAAGCAATGTGGCTTTTTATAATATAAAAGGAGGACAATTAGAATAAAGATTCTATGTAACATATGTCAGTCTGAAACTTTTCCTGTGGTGACTTAAAACCATCCATTTTAGAAACTAGGATTTTATCTATTATGACAGTTAACTACAACTACCACAGGATGAACAGGGCTTTCCTTTGGGTGCTACTAGCTAAAGGGTGCCATTCTTCCCCATGTTGGCACATTTCATCCTTAGGGGATGTGATTTATTCTCATAGTAACTTCTGTATTCAAAGGACATTTATGATTCCTTTGGAAAATCATGGTGCAATTTGTTGTAACACTTCAAAGAAAGTAGACTCAACCAAGTCCTTACCACCTGTCTCATAATGTTGTTGTGAGGACCAAATGAATAAATTTATGTAAAGTTCTTTGGTATATTAATGCTTGCTACTATATCAATTTATGATAGGAATTTCTTTTTTTTTGTTTTGTTTTAATTTATTTAATGTTTTTAGTTTTCAACACTGATTTTCACAAGAGTTTGAATTACAAATTTTCTCCCAATTTTTACCCCCACCCATTCCAAGATGGCATATATTCTGGTTGCCCTGTTCCCCAGTCAGCCCTCCCTTCTGTCACCCCACTCCCCTCCCATCCCCTTTCCTTAACTTTCTTGTAGGGAAAGATAAATTTCTATGCCCCATATGCCCCATTGCATCTTATTTCCTAGTTGCATGCAAAAACCTTTTTTTTTGAACATCT
>CM053623.1:189706561-189736561 GCA_028646595.1 Phalanger gymnotis
TATAATACTCCTTGGCATTTTCCATCTGAGGTCTCTTTCAGGTAGTGATCACCAAGATATTTCTCTACAGTCATCTATTTTTTTATTCTTCTTACTCATGGTGTTTGGATTTTTTCTGACTTTTAAATTTGATCTCAGCTTCTGGGACTCAGGGGGTACTGTCCCAGACTTCTTTTGCCGAGGGTTAGGGGCCTGGCTACTAGTTTTCTGTGCCAAGCCTCAGTTGCTGGCAGGTGGATGTTATAGTGGTCTGGTAGTTTACCTGGTGCTGAGCTGGAAGTGGTGTATGCCTGGTCTTGGTGCTTGGCTGCTTCTCCACCCTAAGGCTCATGATCTCTCCCTGTTCTGCTGAGGTGGGCCTTGCTGCTGGTCTGCTTGGACCCTTCCTGTCCTGTATTGGTCCCCTTCAACCACAGCAAGAGAAACTTTCCTGTGAATCCCCCTAGCATCCTGAACTAGAAGGCTGCTATAGCCTGTGTTTCTGCTGGCTCTACTATTCCAGGATTTTCTTGGGACAATATTCTCTGGTTTTTTCAAGGTCAACAATGGAGGGTGAAAGTGACTTACAGCTTCCTCAGACCTCTTGGCTCCCACAAGTTTAAATAGGTGACTTATAAACATTGTCTGTGGTCTGATAACTCCAGGAGTAGCTGCTGCCACTGCTGCAGGTCCTGTGCAGGACTTCTGTTATCTCTCGCCCAGTTCTGACAGACCCCTGTCCTTTGATGACAAGTCTGGGAACTGACACCTCTGCTAGTGATTCAGTCTGCTGGGGCCTGCTCCAGCCTTTCTATGGTAGAGTCTGTGCTGGTGCAGCCTGCACTAGACTGTGCTTCTCTCCCAGCTGGTGCAGCAGATCCTTCCGGTCCACCTTCCTGATTGTCTTGGGTTGGAAATTTGCCACATGCTACCTCTTTGTGGATTCTGCCACTCTAGAATTTATTCATATTACTTTTTAGAGGTACTTGAGAGAGGTTTGGGGAGAGCTCAGGTGAGTCCCTGCTTTCACTCCATCGTCTTGGCTCTGCCCCATTCCAGCACAGGAGATTAAGAAGAAGTTGGGCAATTGGGAGGAGAACCAGAAAAGAGTAATGTCACAAAACTAGACAGAAAACAATATCAAAGAGTAAATCATGCTTGAGTGTAAGAGGCTGCCGAAATGTCAACAGGGATGAGAGTTGAGGAAAGGCTGTGAGATTTGGTGATAAACTAAGCATTAGTAAGTTTGGATAGAATGGTTTCAGTTGAATGTTGAAGAGGGAATCTAACCTTCAGAGAGTTAAGAAGAGAAGGAGAAAAAAAAAAGGAATGGAGGCATTGATTACAGCATGCCTTTTTCAGAGAGTTTATCCATAAAGAAAGGAATGCGATAGAATGATAGTAGGTAAGGATGGATAAAGTGACATTTTTTTAAGGATAGGGGTGACATGAGCTTATCATAATAAAGGCAGTGATATGCCACTGGATTTTGTTGCTGCAATTGAAAGTATTCTATCTCCAGGGAGAGCCTATGAAGCATTTAAGATCAGAAAATGGAATAAAAAATGTATTTGTGGATAATGCTCAAATGAAGTCAACCAACAAATATTGATGCAGAAGTGCTAAATTAATGGATGAGTAATAATTATTATAATTATTTCTTTAAATTAAACAAAAAAGCTTAGACACTGATCCAGAATGAGGCTGTTGCCACGATGAATTAAAGAAATTTTTTTTTTCCCATT
Source organism: Phalanger gymnotis (assembly GCA_028646595.1). Lineage (NCBI taxonomy): Eukaryota > Metazoa > Chordata > Mammalia > Diprotodontia > Phalangeridae > Phalanger > Phalanger gymnotis. The sequence goes on from CM053623.1 coordinate 189,708,286, forward strand.
CAGGAATTTATGACTTCTGGGGGTGGAGCCAAGATAGTGGTTTAGAAAAGGATTTGGCAGAGCTCTTCCAACATTTTTCTTCAAACAACCTTAAAATAAAACCTCATATAGGATTCTAGAGTATGAAAGTCAACAAAAGGTCAGCGTGAGATAGTCTTTCAGCTTAAGACAACATAAGAGATTGGAAAGAGAAATCTATGACATGGGGGCGGGGGGGGAGGAAGCTGACCCATGTGGATGAAACATCAGGAGTAGGCCTAGGTGTTGGCAACAGAAAATTCAGCAGCATCAGGATTTCTCAAGACAGAGATGATAAGGAGACCTGGAAACTAGATAGAAAGAGATTACCAGAGACATTGCTTTTAGTGTGCTAGCACTAGACACAGGACCATATGTTGTTTGGTAACTCCATTGCCTACTTCTGGATCATAGCTCAAAGGTAGGGAAAAGCACTTTTAATCAAAAGGGGATAGAAGTTCTAAAAAGAGTATTTTTTTTTGGTCCAAAGGAATCAGGGACCAAGAGGAACAATATTATTTCTAGTCCTAAGGGATTAGGGGCCTTTCCTGGATAAGGACCAGAGTGTACATCAGAAGATCTGTGACCACACTTTTCCCAAGATCACACTGCCTTGGAAGTAGTGGAATTTTCCAGTTCTCAAGAACTAACTTTCAAAACAGTCATGCTAAAAAGTCAGAAGCTTGAGCCAGTGCCCCTCATCCCTCCAAGCTAAGAACAGAGACCAACATTAACACAAAGTTACAAATCAAAAACATGTTGGGAAAACAAAAAAACAACAAAGAACCTGACCAAGAAAATGTACTATGGTGGCAGTAGTTTAAGACACAAATAAAAAGAAGGCAATAAAGTAGAAATACCTACAAAAATGAATGAATAAAAATAGGTAATAAAGAAACAAAACTATTACTCTTTGCAGATATGATGGCATATTTAGAAAACCTAGAGCATCAACTGAAAAACTAGATGAAACAATAAATAACTTTACCAAAGTTACAGGTTACAAAATAAACCCAGATAAACCATCAACATTTCCCTATACTGTGAACAAAACTCAACAGGAAGAGATACAAAGATAAATTCCATTTAAAATATCAACAGATAGTATAAAATACTTGGGAGTGTACCTGGCAAGACAAACCTAGGGATTACATGAACAGATTTACAAAACACTTTTCATAGAAATAAAGACAGATCTAAACAACTGGAGCAATATTAATTGTTCATGGGTTACTTGAGCCAGTATAATAAGCATGACAATTCTGCCTAAGTTAAATTACTTATCAATGGCATACCAAGTTAATTAAATAAAATATAAGACATAAAACATAAAAAATAAGTAAAGGGCACTACGCATTAAAGAATAGTAATAGGATATCAACTTTTCCTTAGACCGTTGTATCTGTGTAACAATGATGTTGTTACCAGCTGCTGTGGAGGTGAAAGACCAACAACAAGAGCACATAGGAGGGCTGCTAGAAAATGTTCTTTGATTTGCTTTTCTAAGGAAAGTGACTTTAAGGGGTTAACAATTTCACTGTAATTAAACATACATATATCATTCGCTTAGTTCAGGGCAAAAAAAATTCAGCATCCTGAACTTCAGAGCAAATACAAACAGAAATTACAAGCAGAAATTATATAAACAGAGCAAAATAACATGAATCAGCAGACAGGCTTCTAGCTCTCTGTACAAGCAATACCTAAACAGTTACCAGAGAGAGAAGCACCAACATCTGGGTTTTCAAAACTGAGGGTGTGGTGGGATGGGGAGGGGCTCTTGACCGCTACCCAGAGTGTTGTCTAGCCAAATCACCAACACTCTTCCAATGAGTGAAACTCCCCTAAGCAAAATGGTAACATCAGAGCTCATATACCTTGTTGAGGGCTCTGAGGGCTCAGATTCTACTTAGCAAAAGGGTGTGGGAAAGATGTTTAATCAGTAGCACTACATCATATACATTGTTTCCAATTCGTGATTCTTGATTGAAACAAAGGCAAGACTCAATCAAAGGCTCTTGATCATCTTAGTGCTGAGAAGCACTCAAAAAAAAAACCCAACAAAAGTCCCACTTTGCTTTCCTAATGGCATTTGAAAGGCAAGACTCATCAAAGGCACTTGATTGCCTTAGTGCTGAAAAGCACTTCATAACAAAAGACAACAAAAAATCTACTTTCCCTGGCATTATATTTCCAAGGCAAGATTCATCAAAGGTACTTGACTGTCTTAGTGCTGAGAAGCATACTTAATCAAAAAAACAAAAGCAAAAAGTCCCACTCTGCTTGCCATCAGAATCTGAAACTCAACAAAAAATTTTATGATAATGCAACTAAAAAAAGAAAGGAATAGCAAAATAGATACTTATCCAAGACTATTTCCATCAATACTACATTGAACAAGATAAGATGAATGAAATAACAATAATAATAAAGTTATGAATTATTTGATTATTTTGTTATCTTCATTCCAAATATATAAAATTGTTTAAATTCTGGTTATAGGGTTTGGTTGCTGCAATCAAAGTTTTTATTGATCTATTCTTCAATTTTTCAGGAACATTCTTTCAAAATGCACTCGACAAATCTATGGGGAAGTTATTTTTAAGTTAATGTTAAGAATCATGTATTTAAGAAGGAATAAAAGAAATATTCTTTTTTTGCTTTGTGAGGGATAGTTACAAGTAGGCTATAATTTCTATATCAATGCTTGCCTTGACAGGGGGAAAATGTGGATAATAATTGAGTAATATATGAAGGATGGAAGTGGTTACACATGTATCTGTGAAGCTAATATGGTTTTAAAGAAGGGTTAAATCAGAATTCTAAAGTACTCTGAAAGGAGGAAACTTACATTTAAAGGTTAAACCAAAGTGTTTCTATCATTTAAGTTCATATAAATGTCAAAATTACCAGGAATTAAAAAAAATACTTTATTTCCTGGTACAAATTTTATTGCAAATCTTTCTAATATCTTCTAACATTTATTGAAATATTTTAAAATTATTTTAAAGTTAGAGTTCAATTGAAATAAACATAATCACTTTACATTGGTCCCTGAGAGGTAAGGTGGTAAAGTGGGAAGGACATTGACTCTGAAAGCGGAATATCTAGGTTCAAATCTTACCTCTGACATTAACTATGTGAACTTGGGCGAATCACTACTTCCCAGGGCCTCAGTGTTTTCATCTGTAAAATGAGGAGGCTAGAATAGATTGTTTCTGAGGTCTCAGTCAATTCTGATTTTGTAATTCTATTTAGTAACACATGTACCTGTTTGTCCCAAAAACTTTTAGTGATTGAGGTAGCCTAGGAAAGATTTAGTGTTATCTGCTCTCCGCTTGACCTTAGACAAGTCTCTCAAGCTTGCTTGGGCCTGGGTTTCTTTCTCTGCAAAATGAAGGGGTTAGTCTATATGCTCTTTGTAGTTCCTTTCAGCACTAAACCTAGAATCCTAAATTGTTTCTGGAAATGGTGCTAACTGTAAATGATAATGAAGCTTAAAGTAAATAAGAGGAAAATCTTGTTGTGATGGATGCCAGGAAGTGATATAAACCAATGGATGATGGAGTCCAGTGGGAATCCTAAATTCTTCTGAGAGCAACAAAAAGAGTGTCTATGACTATATCATAAGTTTTAATTCTCATATGCTTTAATCTTTGCATTATTAATATTTATCTGGTTTGAGGCTTATTTATGATTGCAGGTTTCAAAAGAGCTAATTCCTAATTAGAGAAATTAGAAGGTTCAAAGTAAGAAAAGGTTGCTTTTTAAAAAAAATAAAAACATTGTTTAACAAAGTTTTTGATTATTATTAATAAGCCTTCTGATGCTACTGGTCCTATCCAATCTATTTCTTAAAAGGCATTTACTTATAAGGAGTTCTTTTAGCAATTCATAGGATCTTAGGATATTAGATTTAAGTATAGAGATGACTTCGGAGGTCTTCAAGTTCATGTTCTCCATGTTACAAATGAGGAAACTGAGGCTGAGAAATTATAAGTGAAAACCCAAGGAAGTAAGTGGAAAAACTGAAATTCGAACATGGATGCTTAAGCTCCAGATCCTGAGCCTTTTCCATAGGACAAAACTTCAAAATTCTTGCACAAAATGTATTTGTCCACGGCCTTCTGAAAGCACAGGCACAATGACAAACAAATGACATTTCTGGACCTTTATTAATTCACTCTTAGAGTTTAAATGTAGTTTTACATCTGCTCCTTCTCAAGTAAAGGGGTATGCTGTTGTGATAGGAGGGGGCAGTGGAGGAGGGAACCATTTGTTAAAATCATCTGTACTGTGCCATGTAGGCTCTGCTGTTTTTCACATTTGCTCTGGAATGCTCTCCTCTGCTCCCAAACAAGGATCTTTGACTGAACTCCCATCAACCCCGATGCTACAAGTGCCCTGTGACTTTTCAGGCAGACACCTGAAAGCTGTTACTTGTCAAGAACACCTAGATGTGTGCTTAGCTTTCACAACTAACCTAAACTATTCAGGTGGGGGTTAGGGCATGGGGTGCCTCCAAAAGAATCTCTTCTCATTTATACATAAAATTAATTACTTGGACGAAAGACAGAACTGACTACTCTCCAGTTGTTATTAGAAGGGACCCACTGTTGTAAGTGGAAATAGGAGAAATGATTTTTGTTTCCAAGCATTTTTCTGATGTATTGTATTTTATTGGCATGTTTTGTTTTGACATAGCAATCACTTCTCCATAAACAAACTCACTCTTACCCCATTGTATGTCCCTTAAAAACACTAAATACGTGGTTAAACAAAACTGCCTAATATCAGAACTGACAGCATATGTAATATTCTGCCCTTATAGCTCACCATTTAATAGAAAGGAAGTAGTCTCTAACATCAGTTATCTTGAATCAGCAATGACCATTCACTGTTTGAACTGAGTTCTGTTGTCTTTTAACACTCTCTTCATTTTATGTTGTTATATCCATTGTTTATATTATTGTTACCATCGTCTTCATTATATTTATTATGATGATTATCATCTTGTTTGTGCTTTCTGGGATTCTCTGAAATCTTCATATTTGATTTTTTGGGGGTCCTAACCTGCAATCAAAGTGCTGTAAGGAATTCTAAGTGAAGAAATCCTCTCTCCCAAAACAAATCTGGTAACTGCTCTGAAGTTTACCAGTATTATACAGTTGAATGTGATACAGAGAGACAAAAAATGGCTTGTGCAATGTCATGTTACCAATAAAGGTCTGAGGAAGGATTTAAATCATTATTTTTATAAATTTAGGGCATTATTTTCTCTCCACTATGCAATGTTGCCTCTCCATTATATTCAGACGCCACAACTTATTTAGGTATTGCTGTCACTGATCCAATGTATAGGCTTTGGTTTTTCATTTTTACTATCAGCTTATCAAAAACATTTAGCTCTTAAAAAATCTAAGTAACTAATTCTATGAGCACAAAATGAATACATGCACTTTACAGCTAACTTGATGCAGGGTGTTCCTTTTACAACAGCTGAAGTTATTTTTTTCATTTTAAGTTTCAAGTGGTGATTAGAAAAGGTTTATAAATTTAGATAGTTACTTATTACCGAATTCACCTAAACTTCCTTGAATCTCAGTGCCCCTCCCCAAAATGGGAAAATAATAAATTGGACTGGATAATATCGAAAGTATCATATATCTCAGTCCTATTTATATTTGATTATAAGATTATAATCAGCAAATAATCATTGTATTTAAGCACCTCCTCTTCTGGAAGCTTAGTGGACAAGACTTCTGCCACCTCTTTATCCAAATACTTCCCATCATAACTCCTCCATCAAATAGATAGAATTCCATTCAAGATATCTTGGGAAAGGTTGCCATTTGCTCTTCTACTCTCCAATTGAAACAACCGTGTTCAGAAACTCCATGAGTTAAGACGTTGAGCTTGGAGCTCTTCCATGGGATTCAAGTTTGATTATCTATTGGATGAGTAAAATCAGTGTCAAGAATTAGATTCAGCTGGCCCGAGGCCATGGTTCACATCTATACGTTCATCTATCTAAAATATTCGGGGGCTATTTTTCTATCAGTCTTGCTGCCACATGTATTTTTCTTCCCTTTGCACCTATTTCTCATGGAACGGTAACAACATCAGTCTCACTTCCACATCTCGAAGGGTCATGACAGTGGTTTGGCCTGTCACTCTACTTCATTATTTCTTTTACTCCCCAGACAAAAACTCCATTGCCTGGCCACCTCTCCCTTTTATGTGTTGTCTCCCTCTCTCAGAATATAAGGTCCTTGAGAGCAGAAAATTTCTCACTTTTGTATTTGTATCCACAGCATTTGGCACATTACCTGGCAGATAGTAGGTACTTATTCATTCAATCATTTATTCATTCATTCATTCAGGTGAATATTTTCTCATTATACAATATTATCCTGCCTCTCTTTAAAACTTTTCACTTTCTTGTGAATATGTGGCTTTTTATTTATTGTTATATTCCATTCCTGAATTAGAATCTGCAGTTTGAGAAGATCCATAGTTTCTATCTACTACCTAGCACTAAAATCTCTTTCCTGAACTGATGACAGCCTGCTATAGATTCCTGAGCAGGCAGCATGGATAAGTGGACAAAATGCTGCATTTGGAATTAGTGAAGCTTTGTACTGCATATTTGAACTTAAGAAGACAAATAGCTTCTCAGGTCTTTGTTTTGCTTTCCTACATAGCAATAATAAGAAAAAAATTAAACAGCACCATAATGTTTGCAAATTATTTTCATTTATTATTCTATTTTATCCCTATTTTTCAGATGAAGAAACTGAAGTTAAAAAAGTTTAATTGACTTCCTCAGAATCACATGACAAGTAAGGCAGTTCTCAATTCCCGAAGTCTCTTTCTACTATAAAACCTCTTCTACTCAGCTGTCAAATTGATCTTGCTAAAGCACCTATTGGACCATCTCACTCCCTATTCAACAAACTCCAGAGGCTTCCTATCACTTTGAGGATCAATTATAAAATTTCCTCTGTTTGGCATTCAAATCTCTTTATAACCTGCTCCCCTGCTACTTTTCAAGTTTTCTTAAAATTTACTCATCACCCTCCCCATGTACTCTCCAATCCAGTAACATCGGGCTATGTGCTGTTTCTCAAGTAAGGCGCTCCATCTCCCAACTCCATACCCCACCCAATCATTGTGCCAGATGCCTAGAATTCTCTCCTTCCTTCTCTCCATCTCCTGACTTTCAAAGCTTCCTTCAAGTGTCAGTTAAAAAGTCTGTACTGATTCTCCCTTACTGCTAATATGTTTTCCCCCATTGATTATCACTGATGTATCTTGTGGGTAGCTAGGTGGTACAGTGAATAGAGCACTGGCCCTGAAGTCAGAAGGACCTGTGTTCAAACACCAGCCTCAGACACTTACTAGCTGTGTGACCCTAGGCAAGTCACTTGGCCTTGTTTTCTTTGGTTTCCTCATCTGCAAAACGAGCTGGTGAAGGACATGAGAAGTCAATTTAGTATTTTTGCCATGAAAACCCACAATGGGGACACAAAGAGTTGGACATGACTGAAATGGCTCAACAATGACACCAAATTTATCTTGTATATGTCTTATTTATACATACTTACTCACTTATTATTTCTACTGCATGTGAATTCCTCAAGAGCAGGATTTCTCTTTGCCATTCTTGTTTCCCTCAGCACAGTGGCTAGTAAATAGTAGGTGCTTAATTAATGCTTCTTGACTAATTATCTGAATTTTTGACTTGAAATCCAATGCTATATTCATTGTACCACATAAAAAGTGGAAATGATGACTTTTAAATATTTAATCTTCTTTGATACTAGTTGAAACAGTTCTATAGAGTCTGGTTTAGAAGTAGCTAGAATCATTTTCATATCCCTTTTGTGTTTTAAAGTTCTTTTAATCAGGCAAGTCAGTATCTAAGTAAATGAATTCTTTCTGGAGTTCTCTAGATATTTCACATCTCAAAGCAAAAGTTCTTAATTTCAATATTTTAAGACATGGTTGATGAAGCCTTATAACAGTTTCTCAAACACTGTCCCCTTAATTGCATGCTACTTTCTATTGTCAGCCATTAGGCAACAATCATCTGTAAGGTGGCATGGTTTCATGGATAGAGAGTCATCCTTGAAATTAGAAAGAGTTGAGCTCAAAGTCTGCCTCTGATAAATGTAGGCTACATAATAACCTTGGGTAAGTCACTTCAACTACCACTGTAATAGTCAGATATACATTTCAGGGAAGACATTTACGTGTATTGATAGAAAAAGCTTCTTTCTCTAGCAATTCTCTATTTATAGTGTCTATACCAATGGAAACACAGACTTAATTCCTATCCACTAAGTTAATGAGTTTCCTTCCTAGGACTTCAGAAATTTTGAGTTGGAAGGGAGATCATCAAGTTCAAACTCCCTGTTTGACAAATCAGGAAACTGAGACCCTCAGAGGTTAAATAACTTATCCAGGGTTACAGTTAGTATATGCCGGTCTTGAAACAGTCTTTTTGTAACCACAAGAGATTAAAAATATAGTTTTTACATAACCAGATTTTGATTTCATCATATGAATCTCTGACATAAAAATACAGTTTTCACATAACCAGATTTTGATTTTGTCATAAGAATCTTTGACACAGTCAATGAAGTTTTAAGAACTCCGAAGAATTGAAATGTTTCCCTTTGTTGACAGGAATATATTGATTTCTTAATAATTAAAATGAAAGGCAGCTTTTCACATATTTCAACTTTCACACTATGTGTTAATCTCATCACTTCTAAACTCACCAACATGCTGCTAACTAAAGCTTTGATTGAACTCAGCCTTCTCTCATCTCTGATTGGAGGGTTAGAGAAATCAGTACCCAAATATACCCAATGCCTTTCTTTACAGAGGGCAGAAATTGGATGCTCAGTTACCTCTACTTTGGATCTGCTGCCTTTCTTGGTTTCAACTCCACTGAACAAGGTGTTCCTCCCAGGATAACTTCATCACTTCTAAATTCATAATTAAGCCTTGAATGACTTCATCTCTCTTAATCACCTCTCCCTTCTGATTGGAGAGCTGGATGGTGAAGTACCAAACTCCTCTCAATGCCTTCCTTTATAGAGAACAGAAAGTAGACTATCACCTCACTCCACTTTGCATATGCTTCCCTCCTTGATTTCAATACCATAGAAAAGAATAATCTCTAGTGTCTCTAAACATGGCCGCCCCCCAGCTTTCTTGACTCATTTTGTGTATAGTCTTCCTCTTTACACAGTAAGATCCTTAAGAACAGGCACAGTCTTTCACCTTATTATTTATAAACCCAGTGATTAGCACAATGTCTGGCACATAATAAGCACATAATAAATGTGATTGAATTTAATACTTGTCTTATCATCTTGTACTCTCTTCAGATTATTTCAGATTTGAAGGCAGTAAGTCCTAGATTAGTATCAACATCTGTTTTTCTACTTCTACTTAATCCTGCAAAACAGACCTAGATTAGGGCACACAACTGAGATGACTGAACACACTACAAATTTAGGTTACCAAATCTCAATGGAGCTCTAGCTACAACAGTGAAATCTGGTTTTTTTTTTTTACATTTTTCGCTATCCCTATGATTATCTACCCCACTCACACAGAAGCTGTTGCCAACATTCTTTTCTCTCTTGTCACATACCCTTTACACTCCCCTGTAACTAAGGGCATCCCCTCTTACTTTAATGAAAAAATAGAGACCATTTGCTATAAGCTCCCCTTTCCCCATCACTTACTGTATTAAACACTATTTGACATTATCTTCCAATTTCTCCGTCAGTCTGAAAATGGGATTGCTACTCTCCTTATCAAGTGGAACTCTACCATATGAATCTTTGATTCTACCCCTTTCCATTTTCACCAGTACATTATTACTCTCCCTTCAATCAACTAGTCATTCTCTCTAACTTTCATTTTCCATTTTCCCCTATCTCCTCATTCCTTTCCTGTAGCCCTAAATCATTCTCATCAGTATTGAGGAGAGTAGGATACCAAAATAGTTAATTATGAGAATTGGGTGAACCACATTGACCAATCTTGTGACTCAATTCTGGACTGAACTTAGTTTCTATTCAATTATATGTTTAGTCCAAGTTCTGTCTTTGAGAAAATTTTATTCACTTGTGGGAAATGCGAGAAAACCTTATTGCAGTGTTTGAAGATTGCCCTGTGTGGCTGGAAACTGGACCACCTCTCCCTGCCTTATTTGCCTGATTATTTTTCACGTATAAAAGTCTGTCTCCCTGTATTTGGGATCCAGGCCTAAATTGAGGAAATCTTTTCCCAATTTTTAGGTAATTGACATGCATTGCTTTACTAAATCAATATGCTTTGTTTTCCTCCCTCATTTCATTTTCCACTCACAACAGTATCATCATTGTTAACAGCAGCAGGAATAATAAGAAGCAATTATTAAGTATCTACTATTTATCAGCTCTGTGCTAAGCTCAGTAGATAAGAAGAAAGGCACTCACATTCTAATGGGGAAAATAAGACATTTACATAAAAACTATACATTGTAAATATGTGATAATCGTAGAGTGAAGGTGCTAGCAGTGAAGGAGGGAAAGGTTACAGGAGTAATATTCTTCCCCCTTCTGATCTCGCCTTTTACCATTCACCCACGGAGGAGGAGGATAGATTTGAAAGGATATCTATGGAATCAGCCAGAGCTTACTCTACACAGCACCCACATGCTTATATAATAAAAATCATTGCAGTAAATGTGTTTCTTTTTCCCTTCATGTCTTGTATTCAGAGGGAAATTAATGTTGATCTTGGATACTTGAGAGATTCCAATTTAATCGTTTGATATTCCCTGTCTTATTGAGCCTTTAACCACCGAGTGGCATTGCTAGCCTTTTATCTGATTCAGTTAATAATAAAAAGGATGTGATTCCAGGTTTGGCTCTTGGTTACATTTCTGTTCACATGTATACCTTCTGATGAGTGGAATGACAGATAATGCTCTATATGGTTCCCTGAGTCAATTACTTTGCATTCTCTACTTGTTGCATTTCTTTTAATTTCTTTAACATCGCATTTTCTTTTTTTTTTTTTACTAATTCTTCCTTTTTATTATTTAATATTCTTAGTTTTCAACATTGATTTCCATAAGATTTTGAGTTACAAATTTTCTCCCCATTTCTACCCTCCCCTGCCTCCAATATGACATATAGTCTGATTGCTCCATTTCCCAGTCAGCCCTCCCTTCTGTCACCCCACTTTCCCCCCACCCCCTTTCCCCTTACTTTCTTTTGGGCAAAATAGATTTCTATACCCCTTTGCCTATAACACCTTTTTGGGGGGCATCCACTTTTAGAACTTTGAGTTCCAAACTCTCTCTCCCCTCTACCCACCCCACTTACCCTCCCTAAGAAGGTAAACAATTCAACATAGGCCACACATGTATCAATATGCAAAACACTTCCACAATAATCATGTTATGAAAGACTACCTGTATTTGCCTCCATTCTATCCTGTCCCCCTTTATTCAGTTTTCTCCCTTGACCCTGTCCCTTTTCAAAAGTGTTTGCTTTTGATTACCTCCTCCACCAATCTACCTGCCCTTCTATCATCCCCTCTTTCTTACCCCTTCCCCCTGCTTTCCTGTGGAGTAAGATACCCAATTGAGTGTGTATGTTATTCCCCCCTCAAGTCAAATCCAATGAGAGCAAGATTCACTCATTCCCCCTCACCTGCGTCCTCTTCCCTTCCAACAGAACTGCCTTTTCTTGCCACTTCTGTGTGAGATAACCCATTCTATCTCTCACTTTCTCCCTCTCTCAATATATTCCTCTCTCACTCCTTAATTTTATTTTATTTTTTAGATATCATGACTTCATGTTCAATTCATCCTGTGCCCTCTGCCTATATATGTATATGTATATATATATATATGTATATATATATATATATGTACATATGTATGTATGTATGTATCCCCTTCAACTATCCTAATAGTGAGAAAGATCTCACGAATTATAAACATCATCTTTCCTTGTAGGAATGTAAACAAACAGTTCAGCTTTATTAAATCACTTTATGATTTTTCTTTCTTGTTTATCTTTTCATGCTTCTCTTGATTTTTGTCTTTGAAAATTGATCTTGTGTTATCCTGATTGTGTTGCCACAGTATTCAAGTTATTTCTTTCTGTCTGCTTGCAGCATTTTATCCTTGACCTGGGAACTCTGGAATTTGGCTATATATTCCAAGGAGTTTTCTTTTTGGGATCTTTTTCAAGAGGTGATCTGTGGATTCTTTTGATTTCTGTTTTCCTTTCTTGTTCTAGAATATCAGGGCAGTTTTACTTGATAATTTCTGGAAAGATGATGTCTAGGCTGTGTTTTTGATCATGGCTTTCAGGTAGTCCAATAATTTTTAAATTATCTCTCCTGGATCTATTGTTATGGTCAGTGGTTCTTCCAATGATGTATTTCACCTTGTCTTCCATTTTTTTTCATTCCCTTGGTTCTGTTTTACAATTTCCTCATTTCTCATAAAGTCACTAGCCTCCTCTCGCTCCAATGTAATTTTTAAGGTGGTATTTTCTTCAGTGGTCTTTTGGACCTCCTTTTATATTTGGATAACTCTGCCTTTTGAGATATTTTTCTCCTCATTGGCTTTTTGGAGCTCTTTTTCCCTTTGGATTAGTCTATTTTTAAGGCATTATTTTTTTCAATATTTTGGGAGGTCTCCTTTAGCAAGTTGTTGATGTGTTTTTCATGATTTTCTTACATCACTCTCATTTTTCCTCCCAATTTTTCCTCTATTTCTCTTACTTGCATTTCCAAATCCTTTTTGAGCTCTTCTATGGTCTAAGACCAATTCATATTTTTCTTGGTGGCTTTTGATGACTTTTGATGGCTCTATGACTTTTTTTCACTTCTTCTGGCTGTATGTTTTGATCTTCTTTGTCACCAGAAAAAAGATTCTGTAGTCTGAGTTTGAGTTTAAGTCCTTTTTTGCTTCCTGGTCATGTTCCCAGCCAACTAATTGACCTTTGAGCTTTTTCTCAGGCTATAACTGCTTGTAGAGTAGAGAGTGCTTTGTCCTGAGCTTTAGGGGCTGCACTGCTGCTTTCAGTGCTACTTCTACACAGCAAGCTCTCCCACACCAGCGCTCCTCTGCCCCCAAGAACCACCAACTAGGACCATGACCCAGATCCAAGCAGGGCAAAGCTTTCTCTGTGCCAGTAAAGTGCTCCCTGCACTCCCACTCCGATCTACAGATTGATTCCTCTCACCATGTGGGCCAAGGATTCTGGAAGCTGCTGATGTTGGAGCTCTGGAAGCAGCTGCTTTAGCTTCCTGTTGCTGCTGCCACCACTGGCATGCCACCTCCACCACCCCCAGGGCTGCGGCTGGACTGTTCTCACCCCAACCCAGCAGTTTTCGCATTAACTCGCTCAGTAGTCTTTGGTGTTTGTGGGTTGAGAAGTCTGGTAACTGCCACAGTTCACTGATTCATGGCCCTAAGGCCTGCTCTGCCCCCCAACTCCCTGTATGGCCTGTCCTGGTAAGGCCCATGATGGGCTGCACTCCTCTCCCAGCACAGTGGGATAGACCCTTCCCAGTGACCATCTAGGCTATCCTGGGCTGGAGAACTGCTTCCCTTTGCTATTCTATGGGTTCTACAGCTCTAGAATTTGTTCAGAGCCATTTCATATAAGTGTTTGGAGGGATTTGGGGGAGTGCTTAAGCAAGTCCCTGCTTTCCAGCCACCATCCTGGCTCTTCCCCCCACACCCCACTTGTGCATTTCTGCATGGGAGAAACACTTTTTAAGAAGTCTGTGACTTTCTGGATTTCCTCAATAAAAAAAAAACAGTCTTATTGACTCCTTCCTCCTGGTAAATCTCACTTCTAGAACTTGCTACATTTAGTTGAATAGTGAATTTGAAGCTCCATAGAATAGAAATATATGATTGGATCATGTAGATAGTATTTATTCTTCTCATGGAAATAATGGAAGAAGTTAAAAGCACATTAATACTGCTATGTATTAGCTGTTGATCAGTGCTGTCCTAGATTCCTGAGCATTGTAGGATGTTCACGACTCATGTAGAAGATTTAGAAGATAGTTACAGTATGTGTACTTCCTGATGCCCAGTCCTTGTGATTTAAGATGAGTGCTCAACTGATGATTAATTCACATTGTAAGGAATAAGAGTAGAGTGAAAGACACTGAAACTATGGACTATGTGCTCAGACTAAGCATTGAGCTTGCAATTTTTTCCCTGTAAACTGTAGCTGGTGAAGGTCAGCGTTTTTACTCAGTATTATCTATTCAGCTGCTGTTATGGGTCTCTGACAGCTTTTGGCCTCATTTATCTCATCATGAAGCAAAATAGATAAACTTATATAATAATTTAAAGTTTTGAAGTACTTTGCATATTTGCCTATCTCTTTTGAAACTCAAAAAAGCACTGTAAGATATGTGTGCCATTATTATTCCCATTTTATAGATGAGAAAAGTGAGGCTGAGATATGCCCAGGGTTACAGTGCTAATAAGTGTTTGAAACAGGATTTAAACTTGGGTATTCTTGACTAACTAAAGCACTTCCCCCACTGAAACACCTACCTGCCTCACGAATGGGTAAAATTAACCTCATGCCATCTCACCAATGAAGTACATTCTATCCTTAAAGGGCATCCCCTCCCCCCTCCTCAGTTGAATCTCTTCACTACCTGTTGCACGTGCCACTCTTGTTTCCAACACAAACCTTGTAAAAGCCATGACAGTAGATAGGTGGGTGGGTAATTGGGTGAGCAGAAGGTTGAATGAGAGGGACGCTCTATACATACCCTAATTTTAAGCTCACGGTGGTTGAACATGAATATATCACAAAATAAAAGTCTTCTTTAAAGAAATAGCTAAAATATTCAGCACTGATACTGCTATTATTTTAGAGTTTCATTTAAAATATTGACTACAATAAATACTCTTATTCCTTTTTCCACAACCACATTACAACAGAACTTTAGCATTAGAAACATAGGAGTACACCTTTGATGCCATTTAACACTTTTCTGAAATGCCTTTATTTCTTTCCAACAACTTTCTTCTACCAAACTCTATTATTCTTCAGCTTTCTAGAATTCATGCTAAACTGACTGATGTGTAAATGATCAGGATCATGCTTTTGTTCCTTCCTTTAAAAATGGGCATACTTTTATGCCTAGAACTACAGAAGATATTAAAGGTTTATGAAAATAAAGAGGATTTTTTTTCATGATCCAATTTCACTGATGCACAGATATCTATCCATGAACTCTTTGCAAGGGAATGGGGCTGGAATCTATGGACCCCAGGCTAAATGCAGATAATTATATGTTTGTTTGATGCATTCTTCTACTATAGATGTGTCAAAATTGGCAGCCCACAACTTGAGAAGTGTGGTCTGAACAGATTAAAATGGAAATGGAAAATGTTTACCAAAATACAAATACAATAGAGAATAGATAGTGCTAACATGTGGTTTTCTAAGTCAATATGCAGATTGTAGAAATCTCAATATAAGGTTTAATGGCCTCCATTTTTATTTGAGTTTGTCTCCTCTGAGCTACTGGACTACAAGCTCAAGTGAGCAAGGGATAGTTCCTATCAAAACTTTGTATCTCTCCCCAGTGCCTAACACTATGGTCTATTCACATAACAGTAACAATGAATAGCATAAAATACAGTTTTGAAATACATGAATAGGCCTTTTTTCATTCAGCAGCACTTATCAAGTGCCTTTTAAATGCAGAAAGCTGTGTTAGGCACTGGGAGAGGTACAAATATAAATAAAACAAGTATTCTGTCCTGATGGAGCTTGCAAACAATTTGAAAGAGATAAGCTATTTGTAATAAAATTCTATCTCTTTGAAAGATTCCTGGTTTAATTAGGGCACATCCTAACACATGCGCATGCACACACACATGTATACACACACACACACAATCACAAGTCCCATTTCATGACATTCCCTGGTCAACACTTGAATTAACTGGAGGCCAAATTTCTATGAGGATGAAGAGCTTCTGTGCATTTAAGTTAGTTATTCCTTAGTGAAAAGGCCTGAGGTCGATTGTCATATCCTTCCTTGAAGCATTTGTAATGTGTAAAGCCTATTAGATCTTTTAATATGTTGGCATATCTTTCAAGAAGCTGGTATCATTTCATGTCAGACTGGAGATGGCATTTTCCCCCAGATATACAGATAATGAAAACCCACATATGATAAAAGCATGAGGAGAACAAAAAATGGACTGAAATCAGATGAAGCTGAAATCATTTTCAGTAGGTAATATGAGGAAAGGCTTCATTAAAGATGTACTACTTAAGCCAAATTTAAAAATACTAGTTTTAAGATGGGCATGATGGGGGTTGGGAAGGGCAATTCAAAGCATAGAAATCAATATAGGCAAAAGATAGTCACTTTTCTCTATGGCATAGAAAGGCTAATCTCTGTGTCGGTGGGTTTTTTTAATAGTTGGGAAAATTTTCCCACACATTCACTGTTGCATTCCATCACCAAATACAGCATCAATTATAAATAAAAAAGCAAGCTTTTGTTTGTTTTATTTTTAAAAAGGGAAAAGCTCAAAACACTAGAGCATACAGTCACAGCATTTCATCACATTTACCTTTGGGATCTGAATTATGTTGTGTTTTTGCTTAGCTCTGGTGTCCCACTTTTTTCCTATTTAGTATAAATATACATAAATCAAGTCAGCAGACCTAAGCGTACATGTGCTGTGCAAGAAAAGTGATTTTGGACTTGGCCTTTCCCCTAAATAACATTTTATCCCATACACTGAAATACATTACTAAACATAACCAGAAGGAGACTTAGATTATTCCTTTGCTTGATGAGCACATTTTATTTGAGAGAGAATCTGGAATAATTCTGAGCAGATAAAAATAAATGTTTAGATACAATGTGAATACAACGTGAGTATCAAATAACACGTCAAAGGACGTGTTATTTGAAATAAAAAATGCAAATTATACTGCATACTTTCACTTTCATAACTCCCATTTTTGGATTTACTTTAAGCACATCTAGTATATAAAATCTTTAGTTGTTCAAATATATGTATGTATCTGTGTATATACATATATATATATATATATATTTATGTGTGTATGTGTGTGTATGCAAATGTTTTTCGTCATAAAAACCATGAAATGAACAAAATTACAAAATATCCTTGGTCTTGTGTGGCTTCTTTTAATACATACATTCATGATGGGGCCTCTTAGATTATCTATAAACATTGATTTTACTGTTGGTAATATGAACATTCTTTATTCAATAACATGAGTTAATAAATATGTTAACTAATTGAGGAAAGGCATAGCTTTGTCTTTGACATTCATGATATTAATTAGGCCAGAAGACATAAAGAAATTGTAGATGGATGAGAAGATAAATGAAGGTTCTCATTGAAAAGAGATATAAAGGAGTTAGTGGAGTCAGTTTCATAGAACACTTAATTTTATATATGTTTAACCATCTTGCCTTGGAGAGCTGACATCGAATATAAGTAAACAAACCACCTTGGAGATAATGGCAGGTTACTTTATAACTCTTGCCAATGAAGTAAATGCATTTAATGAGAAATGTAATGAATTTTTCCAAATATAATCAACATATACCTTGATATTTGATAACATCATTTTAAAGAGCAGTATATATGAAGTTAGGGATACTATATTGTAACAAATTCGTTGAGAAAAAGAAATAAAAAATCACAAAGGCTTTTAGATTAATAGTAAAGCTCATACCTGCAAAATTATAGGCTAAAAGATTTATTAAATATGTCATTAATTTTTTTCAAAAAGGAAGACACCGAACGAGAGAAATAGCCAATATGGATTCTTCTAAACAATTGAGTTTTCCACTGATGTTTAGATTGCACCATCCAATTGCATGGCTAACAAAACAGCACAGGGTTTGCAAACTGTCATCCTTTGTCATCCATAATCATTCCACTTTCTTTTTAATGTATATCTCCTTCATGATATAAATTTTGCTGCCTTTGGTCCAAATTTCTTTCCTGGTAATATGTTTCTACTGCTTCTGACCTGCTAAGTATTTCCCTGTTGTTCTTTGGATGAGACAAAACTTTCATTTAGTAGAGAGTAGAATAGAATCACAGCTTTGTATGAAAAAAAATAGTAGCTTTTGTTTCAGTGAGATGCTTGGTGTCCTTAAAAGCATGGCCCAATTTGCTGAGTTCAATCCAACCCAATGTTTTCTTCTCATTTAATCCTGGGACCAGTTCATTCCATCTTTAGCATTTATTGAAGATACTACATATCATTAGCAAATATGCTTCTGTTCAATAGGCATTTTTCAATCTATTGGGTTATCTGTGAAATTCTCTTTGTGATGGATTCTTTTCTATCCCATCATTGCTTCTTCTTGTTCTATTTTTTTATACATTTCTCATACTTTTGATCAAAAAGTGGCTGGGTTTAGATATAAATACTCACTAGTCATATTTATAGCTGTTAACTGTGATTATTTTGAAAAAGAAACATATAGAAACTGTAAGAAAGAGTAAGCAAAAAGGGGGCTTAATTAAAAATGCATGAAATATTGATGGAAAATGTGATAGGAGCTTAATGAAAGCTAACTTGTTATTCTGTTGTTTTCAGTCATGTCTGACTCTTTGTGACCCCATTTGGGGTTCCCCTGGCAAAGATACTGGAATAGTTTCCCATTTCCTTCTCCAGCTCATTTTTACAGATGAGGAACTGATGAAAACAGGGTTAAATGACTTGCCCAGGGTCACACAATTAGTATGTGTCTGAGACCAGATTTGAGATGAAGATGAGTTTTCCTGATTCCAAGTCCAGCATCCTATCTATTACACCACCAACCTGCCCAAGATAGCTACTGGTAAGGGCAAATATCTTCCTGAAGATTAAAAAATAAATAAATAAAATGCAAGGAAGTGGAGTCTCAGAAGAGGTCAGTGAGCTTGACTTGATTTGTGTAAGAATTATAAGAAGTCTTATCACAGAGCTTATGTCAGTGTTTTGCACATAGTGGACATTTAAGTAACACTTGAACTGAATTGAAATAGTGGAAAGGCTCTCACATGAAAAGAGATTAAACTTGTTCTGCTTGGATTAAGAGAGCAGAACTAGAAGCAATGAATGGAAGTTCTAGAAAGACTGATTTCAACTTAATACAAGAAAAAAAGAAATAATAATAACGAATCATCACCAGCTTCTGAACATTTTAGTCATTTAGAAATACCCCAAAGTGGAATGGGCTATTTGGGAGAATAGTGTGTTCTCTCAAACTAGAGAATTCAATAAAAGGCTAGGTGACCAGTTGTAAGGGATTTGCTTTAAAAGATTCCAGTTAAGGAACAGGTTGTTGTAGAAGAACTCTGAGATCCTTGCAAGTTAATATTTTGTTATTCTGGGTCATTGGCTTCTCTGAAATATGAAAAGAACTGAACCAGAGGTAAGCCCATGGGAGATTTATGGAAAGGCATGGACAAAAATCAGGCAGGATGAGATGCTACAGAGGTGGAGAGGCTGCATTTGGCATTCATGGATGGAAGTCCAATGAAGTCATGGAGTCATCATGAGTATCACAAATAGAAGATATCATTTACATTACTGATGTATTCTTGGCATGAACAATTCATTATTTTAGCAAAATTTTGATATGTATACTTTTTGTCATAAATAATTTAATCATTTATCTAGGGAGATACATTTTGTATACCATCCATGTCCCTTAAAAATTAAAAAAAGATGCTAGAAACATGCAAGAAAATAATATAGTTATACATAAATTTAATACAAGAGTTTTTTTTAACTATTTTTGCATGTTATGGACCCCTTTAACAGTCTAGTGAAACCCATGGACCTCTTCTTTAAAAAAAAGTTTTAAAATATTTGAAGGAAAGCCTTCATTACACTTACAGGTAAGTGAACCTAAAGATCTAATTTTTTGTCTTATCCAAGTTCATTTGCTACTGTTGTTGTTCAGTCATTTCAGTTGTCCCTAACTCTTTGTGACCTTATTTTGGGTTTTTTTGGCAAAAATACTAGAGTAGTTTACCATTTCTTTCCCCAGTTCAGTAATTGAGGCAAACAAGGTTAAGTGATTTACATAGAATCACACAGCTAGTGTCAGAGGCCAGATTTGAACTCAGTAACATAAGTTTTCCTGGTTCCAAGCCCAATGCTCTATCCACCATGACACCTAGATGCCCTTCCAAGTTCATAGACCCACCTCCCCACCCCAATGAAACCTGTGATTTAAGAAATCATATGATTGTAGATTTAAAAGAATATTAGAGGTAATTTAGTTCACTCCCTCCTTTTACAGAGGAGGAAAGAGAGAAGAGACCAAGAAAGGTTAAGTGATTAGCCCAAAGTTACGTCATAGAAAATGACAATGTCAGAATTTGAACCTCAGTCCTCTCTCTCTAAATCTAGTCTTCCTTTCTATTGTTCCACATTTGCCTATGATTACAAAAGCAATTGGTTCCCGAGATAGTATTTAAACTTGCGTTCTCTGTTTCCAAATCCAGTGTGCTTTTTATGCTATTCAAATCAAAAACACACAAACAGAAAACAAAATGCCTCTTCCCCAACAAAAACAACAAAAAAAACCTTTGACCATTATATTAACTCCTTGCTTTTTCTACTAATATTCATCTCCATCTTGGAGAAAACTCATGTTTTAAGGACACTTGCCAAATTGTATTATTTCCATATTAACCAGAAGAAGTGATTTTTCCCCCATTTAAAATTCTCACAAGAATTTTAGAATGTAAAGTTTACTTGTTTTCCAGAAGAATGTCAAATTAGATTTAATATTTACCTTCTATTGAGAGACAGGGAGAATTTTGGAGTGGGTAGAGAGCTGGCCATACAGAGAGACCCAGGTTCAAATTCCAACTCTGACACCTACTGGCTCTGTGACTCTGGGCAATTCATTCAGCTTTGTGGTGAGCTAGGAAACTTTTTGTGCCTATAAATGGTAAAGAAGGTGCTGAATTTTAGTAGTAGAGTTAATTCTTCACTGGAAGCTCCCTATGCCAGTGAAGTCATAAGTCTACTCCATATTCAACCTCCTTTTAAAATGAATTGAGTTTAGGATGATGAAAGTTGGTATTTAACTAATTCTCTAGTGGCTACTCCTCCTATTGCCCTCCTTACGCAAAAGGAGAGGAATTAGAGGAAGGAAAAAAATGTTATATATGCCTAAATAAAATAAAGGAGTAGGCCCAGCTGTGTCTGGAAAATTTGTTAATCCATATGTTGTCATTTAAGATGTGGCAAGTTGTTCAAGACAAAGTAAGATGTCCTTCATCTGTCATTACATAATAAGAAACAGCCATATTCAACAGAGTGCTAGCTCTTTTTTCTGTCTTTTTTTCCCTTGTATGGAGAAATGTAGTAGTGTAATATACCTTAGGAATTAGCCAGTTTGCTCAAATGTACATAATTTGAATTTGAATGAGTGAGTAGATAAAGATGTGATAGAGGATTGAGGTCACATGGCAAAGCAAAATTTACCTCTCTAAAGATATTAAGAGGTCTTTTCTTTTGGCTTCTTTGACTCCGATATAGTGTGAGTAGAAACCTTGTGGTTTTCAGATCCTTGGATAATATAACTGGGGTGTATGTGAAACATAAGTTTGTTTTATTGCATACTTAGGATATGTAGTTGTAGCCTTTCTTAAGATTATGAGATGAAATGTTCCATATGTGCCTTCAAATGAGAAATACAATGGTACCATAGATCATTCCACAATAATTTTATCTTCCACACATCAAATATAATAAGGAAGAACAAAAAGCACTTTGGGAGCGAGAAAAGATTTAGAACAAATTTTATCTAGCCATTTAGAATTTTTCTAATATCAGAAGCCATAAAATGATTGACTTATTTCTAACATTACATTCATAGATGATTTTCATATATAAAGAAATATTACTTACTATGCAACAATGACTACAGAGACAGCAAAGTGGAGAGAGAATAAATTTGGAGGATGTGGTTTCAGCTTTTGACTTGACCATTTCTTCCTGTATGATCTCCATTAAGTCCCAGCTTCTTGGAGCCTCAGTTTTATCATTGGATTTGATTATTTCTAAGGTCCCTTCCAGTTCAAAATCTATTGAAAAAAACTAAAATATTGTAGTAATGGTAGATCTACAAATACTTTAGAAATTTGCAGCAACACTAAATGTGTTATTAACTCCTGTTCCTTTATTGAAGTTTTTGATGCTTTATCGCATTAATGTGGAACATTATCCTATTAGGACACATTGCAGCAACTCTATAGCATTTCATCCTATGCAATTGTACATGTCTTTCTATAATTTCCCCACAGAGGAGCTACTAGACATCCTCATCATCATTGTCATCATCATTGTCACCATCACTATCACCACCATCACCACCATCTTTATCACCATCATCATTTTCATCATCATCCATATTCATAATTTACATTATTTTAAAAATGTTTTGCAAATATTATCTCATTTTGACCTTACCACAATTGTCAGACAGAGATACTATGATAATCCCCATTTTGTAACTAAAAAGGTTGAGGTTAAGTGACTTGTTCAAAGTTACATGGCTAATATATATCTGTGATTCTGAAGTCTAGTGGGAACCCAGGTTCATGTCTTTATCAATTGTGCCATTTGATTGACCTTTCCTTTTTTATTTTTATAATTTTGTGAATACCAGTTCAATAGCCAGGCTATCTTTTGTCGCTTTCTCTTATCGTTTAATCAATACTATTTGTCTACGTTGATTTCATTTATATCACTTCTCTCATCAACCAATCAATAAACCTATATAAAGCATATACCACATCTATATAGGCACTAGGTATACAAAAAAAAATAGTTCTTGCTCTCAAAGAGTTTACATCTTGTTGGGAAGGTGGGGTAGAGATAACAAGCACATAATAAATGAATACTAAATGAAAACCTAATAAACATAAAAAAGATTGGGAGGGAAGTTGGGAAAAGCTCTTTTTGAGGGAGCTTGTAAAGGTACATGTAAAAGGTACTGCTTGTGCTGAGTCCTGAGAAAGTAGCATTGTAGCTCCTTTGGGCTCATTGTCATATCCTCCATTTAGAGTATACTCTCCTATAGGAGAAGTAAATGAGGACACCAGATGGAAGTGATGATGTAATGCATTTCAAGCGGGGGAGGTGGGGCACTGACAGAGCAAAAGCACCAAGATGGGAGATGAGGGGCTGTGTGCAAGAACCATGTATGTCTTAGTTGGCAACATGTCGAAGACAAATGGCAAGCAGCCTTAGTTTCTCCAGTCATTTTTGCTCCATTGATAAAATTTTGATCCCCTTGAGACTATGGCTTAATTGTCTGATTCATAGCCATGTAACATCCCAGGAAATAGTTGAATTAAAAAATAGGCATTTATATAAGAGGGCAAATTGGGATCACTGAAAGAATAGTAGCATCACAAAAGATGTTAGCAAGTGAATGACTACTAGAACCACAAATTCTTTTATGTATTGCCAGTCCTTATTCATTTCAAATTCCTAACACAAGTTGACATCATGGCAGAATGAGGAATCATCCAATGAATATAGTCATGCAAGACATATATGATGGCATAATCATGTAAATATCATACCATCATAGACTTTGAGAGTTCAAAAAGCTTAGCTGCCATTTAACTCAATCCATATACCTTTATATTGTGAAGTGGTCAAAAACTGGCCAGGGTTTAAGTGACTCTCACTAATGTTAAATATGAGATAGGAATGACAAGAAAAAATATCATATGGAGGAAAACAGGACAAAATTAATAGCGTGGTGCAGAGGAAAGGATCCTGAATTTGTAGTCTGAGAACCTGATTTCTAATCACCTTTCTTTAATCCATTAGGTATATGACCATGGGCAAGTCACTTAACCCCTCTGAAACCCAGTTTCCTCATTTGTTATATGAGGTAGTAGGACTAGAATAACTCCAAGGTGTTTTTCAGCTTCTATGAGCATATGATCATTTTAGCATATGATCAGATACTATGAGCATATGACCATTTAGTAATACCAACATTCTATTTATTGGAATAGTGGGTCCAGGTTATATTCCTAGTTTAAGGGAGGCAGGGTAAATTTGGAGCAGATTTGAATGATTAAAGAGTTAAGATTTTATGAAGAAAATCTAAAGCTTATCCCTCTAATTAGGAATGGGATAGGTTCTGGACTTATTATTTCTTTGGTATAAAGCAGTCACAGGTGAAGGAACCCCCTCTATTAATGCAGGTCAGCCCTTTTTCTGCAACTGATCAGCTTAGGAGGTTGCCTAGAGCAGAGAAGTCAAACATGTGGCCTGCTGGACAGCATGCTGTCCTCCATGATCCCAAATGCAATGGGAATCAGATTAAAATTGGTAAAAATTTAATAAAATAAAATACAATAAGACACAGATAACATTTATAAAACAGATTTCACTTTTGTCATTTTTGTGAAATTTTTAATGTTTTTCTAATTATATGTAAAAGTAATTTTAATATTCACTTTTTAAAATGTTGAATTCCAAAGTCTCTCCCTCCCTCCCTCCTCTTTCCCTCCTTGAGAAGGCAACCAATTTAATATACACTTTTCATGTGAAATCATTCAAAACCTATTACATTCTAGCCATATTATAAAAGAAAACAGACAACTCTCAAAGAAAAAGAAAGGAAAGAAAATTTAAAAAAGTATAATCCAATCTGCACTCAACTCCATCAGTTCTTTCTCTGGAGGTGGATAACATTTTTATCACAAAGTCCTTTGAGTCCATCTTGGATCATTGTAATGCTGAGAATAGCTCAGTCATTCACAGTTGATCATCATCACAATATAGCTATTTCTATGTACAATGTTCTCCTGGTTTTGCTCTCTTCATTTTGCATCAGTTATTTAGTCTTCCTAGGGTTTTCTGAAGCATTCTGCTTGTTATTTCTTATAGCACAATAGTATTCCACTACAATAATATGCCACGTCTTGTTCAGCCACTTGACAGTTGATGGACATCAATAGATTACATTTTAAAACTACACCAATATTCAACTTGCAGGTGTCATTATGTATTTCTAAGTGGCCTATATTTCTATTTGAGTTTGATACTGACTTAGAGTATTAAGAGTTTAAATGATTGGTTTAGGGTCACATATCCAATATATGGCACATGAAGGACTTGAACCCAAGTCATCCAGCACTTAAAGCCAGCTCTAGAACCGCTGTCACATTGTCCTTTTATCATTTTATTTTTTTTTATTATTTTTGGAGGGGGTAAGGCAGGGCGATTGGGGTTAAGTGACTTACCTAAGGTCACACAGCTCGTGAGTCAAGTGTCTGAGGCTGGATTTGAACTCAGGTCCTCCTGACTCTAGAGCCGATGCTCTACTCACTGTGCCACCTAGCTGCCCCTCCTTCTATCATTTTATTATAATAAACATTCATTGAATGGGCAAATGAATGAATGAAGGAATGAATGAATAAAAAAAGCTAAGCAAAGGAGCCACTAATACTTTTCAGTTATATGAATGAATGTTGTGCAGGTGATGAGTTGCTGTTCCGCATTCCACTGAGGACAAGGGTAAGGGAAAGAGACAAATTGTAACAAAAAAGATTTCGGTTAGGTATTGAATTTGAAGATTTAATTTTGGGAACCGATAAAATACATTCTCTAGAAAAGTTTCAAGATTCTGGTCTTTGATTATTTTTAATGAAAAGTTATTTATGGGTTGATGGAAAGTCAACATTGCACTGGGGAGACAGAACTAAACTTGGACTCAGAAGACATGAGTTCAAATTGTGTCTCTACTACCTGAGTTGGGACAAATGAGTTCAGTTCTCTGTCTCTCAGTTTGTTACTGTGTAAAATGAAATGTTTAGACTAGAGAACCTCTGAGCTTCTTCCAGTTCTTGAGTTGTGATCTTATAATTTAGGTATTGTCAACACACCAGTGAAAGTGGAGTATCTTCTTTGTTTTTGTTGTTCAATAATTGTTCAGTTGTGACTGACTTTTTATAATACTAGTTGTGTTTTTCTTGGCAAAGATACTGGAGTAATTAGCCAAATCCCTCTCCAGCTTTTTTACATATAGGGTTTCACAGCTAGTAAATGTCTGAGGCCAAATTTGAACTCAAGAAGATGAGTCTTCCTGACTTCAGCCCTGTGTTCTATCCACTGCACCACCCCATTCTCTTTGCTATATGATAAGCAAAGCATTGTCTTAAACAATGCCCCTCTCAAATAACTTACACACTCAGTTGATTAGAAAAGTCTATTTTACTCTGCAAGTAAAGAGTGGAAGGGGATAAGAAAAGAGGGGTTGCTGATAGAATGGAGGGCAGATAGGGAAGGCTGCAATCAGAATCAAAACACTTTCCAGGATGGACAAGGTGAAAGATGAAAGAGAGAGAGAGAGAGAGAGAGAGAGAGGGAGAGAGAGAGAGAGAGAGAGAGAGAGAGAGAGAGAGAGAGAGAGAGACAGACAGACAGACAGACAGAGACAGAGACAGAGAGAGAAGGATAAATGGGGAAACAGGATGGAGGGAAATACAGTTAGTAATCATAAGTATGAAAAAAATACATCAGATATCTGGGATAAAGGCATAATTTCTCAACTATATAGGGAACTGAGTTAAATTTATAAGTTTATAAGGCATTTCCTAATTGATAAATAATCAAAGGATATGAACAGGAAATATTCAGATGAACTAATCAAAGCTATCTATAGTAATATGAAAAATGCTCTTAATTGCTATTGGAGAAATTCAAATCAAAATAACTCTGAGGTACCACCCCTCACCTATCAGAATGTATGTGACAAAAAATGAAAATGATAAATATTGGAAGAGATGTGAGGAAATTGAGACACTAATGCACTGTGGGTGGGGTTGTGAACTGATTTAACCATTTCGTAGGGCAATTTGGAACTTTTCCCAAAGGGCTATAGAATCATTCATACCCTTTGACCCAGCAATACCACTACAAGATGTGTATCCCAAATAGATAAAAACAAATGTAAAAGGACCTATTTGTACAAAAAATATAGCAGCTCTTTTAGTGGTGGGAAATAATTGGAAATTGAGGTGATGTCCACCAACTGGGTAAAGGCTGACCAGGTTATGGTATATGATTTTGATGGAATACTATTATTTTATCATAAGTAATGATAAGCAGGCAGATTTCAGAAAATCCTGGAAAGACTTACATAAGCTGTTATAAATCGAAGAAGAACCAGGAGAATAATGTACACAGTAACAGCAATATTGTATAATGATCTGCTGTGAAGGAATTACCTATTCTCAGCAATACAATGATCTAAGACAATTTTGAAGGACTTATGATGAAAAATACTATCCACCTTCAGAGGAAAAACAGATGGAGTATGAATGCAGATTGAAGCATACCTTTATAAATTTTTTTTTCTTGTTTTGTTTTGGGGTGTCTTTTTGGTCCGTGTTTTCTTTCACTACATAAGTAATATGGAAATATGTTTGTATGACTGCACATTTATACTGCATTTCAACTCATAATCCTCGCAGATTTTATACCAGATCTTTTGCAAAAAAAAAGTAGGGAGTGACCATTATGTGAAGCTTTTAAAAATGATGTCATATTACTTTAAAAATCATTTCTGACTAAATTGTCTTTGGTGCAAGATTAAGATGCATGGAATACTCATGAATATACATTAAAATTGGGAAGATACAAGTCTTACCATATTACATGACTTACTCATGGCAGCTTTGCCTACCCACCCTGTGGCTCTTTATTGGGTTGAGTGAAAATAGTACTGCAGTGTTCTAAACAAACTATGGCTTTCAGGTATACACTGACAATGCGCTTGCACTGAGAAATTTAGACTCATGGCTTGCAATGCATGAGAGATTAAATATGTGTCCATATGCCACTGGTGAATAAATTGCTGCTCTGTTTACCTTTTATGTGGCATGATTAACAGAATTATACCATGTGACCATTATATGATGAAAGGTTGTTGTACTTAAAAACACAGGTTGCAACATTTAAACAGTGGTAAAAATTATGCAGTGAAATATAATAACCTATATAAAATCACTTGCTTTCCCAATGGAGTGGGGAGAGGCAAGGGAGGGAAGAAAGAGAATTTGGAATTCCTAAAAATGAATTTTAAAAATTGTTTTATGTGCAATTGGGGAAAAATAAAATATTAAATAAATATACAATTT
>CM053623.1:189739061-189741207 GCA_028646595.1 Phalanger gymnotis
TAAGCTTTGAAATCCTTATCTGTAAAATGGAGAAAATAACACATATATATGTCAGAAAGGGTTGTTATAAAGGTCAAATGGTATAATTTATAGAGAGATCTTACATACTTTAAAATGGATGTATGAAGACCAATTATTATTTCAAAATTTTAATTTTTTTTAAATCTCTGTCCCATTCCTGACCATCATTTTGCACTCTATGCTTGGAGTATAGCACTTGCCATTGTTTACTTATAGCTTTTCTCTCTTTTGATACATCATATATGTCATTGCCACACTCAGTTTTTAAAACCCAACTTGTAATATATCCTTTCCCTGCCCGAGAATTTACAGTAGCTTCTTCTTGTCTACAGTCTCAAATCCAAACTCATCAATCTACCATTTAAGTTTCCCATAATCTGGCCCCTACCCTACCAGGCCAATGTTATCTTTCCATTTTCCAGTTCCCTTACTACCAGTAACTTCCGGTACCTAATGAGTTTTTGTTTGTTTTTGTTCTTTAAGTCCTGTGATTTCGACAAGATAGGTAGCCCCCAGTTAGAAAGTTCACTGCATTTATGAGTACAAAGCATCTGCAAATTTGTTTTAGAGGTACTTTTAGGATAAAAACTTGTTGAAGGTGAGGATTGTTTCATTTCTGTCTTCATATTCCCACAGCATTAATATTTTTTGGATTTGATTAGATACTTGTTCTGAACATTGAAAGATTAAGAGATTTGCCAGTGGTCATAGAAATTGTATGTGTTCAGAGTGGGACTCAAATCCAAGTCTTCTGTACCTTTTTTCTACGTAATTTTCCTGTCAGGAGGACTTGTGAATACAAAATAAAGACCTTTGCAAACATTCACCTGTGGAGTCTATTCACTTGTGCCAAAGCTGCTGTCATACTTTAAATATTTTCAGGACATTTCTTTTTTAATGGCTTTTAACTGTCGACCCATTATTTTGAATACCATCAACTGAGACAGATTTTCATCCCTTTAAGAATCTGCAACTTGGGAGTGGAGCCAAGGTGACGACTGGAAAGCAGAGACTTGCTTTAGTTCCCCAACCCTTCCCTCCAAAAACCTACAAAAAAGGGCTCCAAACAAATTCTAGAACTGAGGAACCCACAAAACAGCAAAGGGAACCAGGGCTCCAGCCCAGGAGAGCCTGGATGGTCACTGGATGAGGTCTATTGCACACA
Organism: Phalanger gymnotis; assembly: GCA_028646595.1. Classification (NCBI taxonomy): domain Eukaryota; kingdom Metazoa; phylum Chordata; class Mammalia; order Diprotodontia; family Phalangeridae; genus Phalanger; species Phalanger gymnotis. The sequence goes on from CM053623.1 coordinate 189,740,248, forward strand.
GAGCTGAGAACAGAGGGGAGGTGAGCCCAACGTGGGTGGCAGCAGGACCAACCAGACCAGGAGCCAGGCAGAACAGGCCCTAGTGCCCTGAATCAGTGAGCTGTGGCAGTTACCAGACTTGTCAACCCACAAACACAAAGACAACAGAGAAGCTCAGTGGGAAAAGCTGCAGGGCGTAAAAGGAGTTTGCAGTTCGGACACCACCCCGGGAACAGCAGAGGGGGTGCAGCTACACCACTACAGCTGCAGTTGCTTCCAGACCCAGGCCCACCTGGTGGGAGGAAATAAGTGGCAGATCAGAGCAGGAGTGCAGAGCCCACTTAAGATCTGAGTCAGGTCCTGGTTGGCAGTTCTTGGAGAAGGAGGAGTGCTGGTGTGGCAGAGCTGGCTGTATAGAAATAGCTCTGAAAACAACAGTGCATTCCCTCAAGCTTGGAACACAGTACTCTTTACAAGCAATCACAACATGACGAAAAACTCAAGGTTCAAGTAAGTTGGCTAGGAACATGGCCAGGTAGCAAAAATGGACTCAGATTCAGTCTCAGACTTTGGAATCTTTCTTGGTGACAAAGAAGAACAAAACATACAGCCAGAAGAAGTCAACAAAGTCAAAGGGCCTACAGCAAAAGCCTCCAAGAAAAACATGAACTGGTCTTAGGCCATGGAAGAGCTCAAAAAGGATTTGGAAAAGCAAGTTAGAGAAATAGAGGAAAAATTGGGAAGAGAAATGAGAACGATGTAAGAAAACCATGAAAAACAAGTCATTGATTTGCTAAAGGACACCCAAAAAATACTGAAAAAATACAGAAGAAAACAACACCTTAAAAATAGACTGACTCAAATGGCAAAAGAGCTCCAAAAAGCCAATGAGGAGAAGAATGCCTTGAAAGGCAGAATTACTCAAATGGAAAATGAGGTCCAAAAGACCACTGAAGAAAATACTACCTTAAAAATGAGATT
>CM053623.1:189741707-189777041 GCA_028646595.1 Phalanger gymnotis
TTTAGCAGCATGACAAAGAACATGCATTGTCCCCTCTGATATCTGCTCATTTAGGTAGTTTGCTATTGTCTGATAATACTGAAATGTCTTTGTCACACAAGTAATTTGTCTAACTGGAATTCAGAAACTACAAGGGAGAAATGACCTCATTCCATTCTCATAGGACTGGTAAAATTTCTATGTTCCATAGTCTTGTTTTTTTGGCCAAAATTTGTGATATTGTAGCATTAGCAACTGAAGCTAAAACAAAAAAAGAAGAAAAATAACTTATCAAATGAAAAATAGAAGCCATGGTGATAAGAAAAACATTTTTATTAGGATGACGGTATTAGCCAAAAAAAGGAAGCAGTGTCACACACATACACTTATAGATAGAAAAGTTAGATCTCTCTCTCTTTCTCTCTCTCTCTCTCTCTCTCTCTCTCTCTCTCTCTCTCTCTCTCTCTCTCTCTCTCTCTCTCTCTCTCTCTCTCTCTCTCTCTCCATATATCCATTCTTAAGAGATAAGTTCAAAGATTATATATTTATATCTGAAAGTCACATCAAAGGTCACCTAGTCTACCTTTTCTATTTTACAGATGAATAAACTGAGACCCAGAGATTCAGTCAGTAAAATAATAAACATTTATTAAATGCTTACAATTTTTCAGATACTAGCTGAGAGCTTATGATAGAAAGAAAATCTCTGCTCCTCACAAAAACAAATTTATGTGCCCAAGAGAAATTAAACACTCTTCCAAAAGTCTCACAGGTAATATATATCAGGGACAGAATATTAAATCAGGTTGCAAGACTCTAGAGCTAAAGCGTTTTCTGCCATACTACTCTGGACTTCCATCACAGCTGTAAAAGCACATTACTTAAAATTAAACAGAGGTAGGTCATTGCATATCTTTTGCTGATACCCCAAATACAAGGATCCTGCCTTTTCAGACATCATTGAAATTATCACTTGACACCTTGGTGCCTCCTGGCAATTTTGAAAGCCAAAGGTAGAAAAACAACTCACCTCTCATGTCTAGCTTAGGGAAGCTGGATCTTAGGAAAATAAGCAGTTGCATGCCATAATTGTAGTAAAGAAAGACAGGTAATGCATTTATTAAACTCTTACTATGTGCCAGGGACCATGCAAAGTATTTGAGAAACGAATGCAAGGAAGCAAGACAGTTCCTGTCCTATTGGACCTTATATTCTAACAAAGGAAGTAAACTCATAAAAGAGGGTTGAAAAGATATGGGAAAGCACAAAAAATGAGTGATGGCATGGGGCCAGCTGGAATATATCCTTTGGCTCTTACCTGGGTTGGATTTGCTTGACTTAAAAGTGTCTTGTCACTTATAAAACGGAAACTTCTCTTCTGGCCATCAGGTTTGGAAAATCATTTCCCAGGAAGGACATGCGATATTGCCTTTAGTTTTCAGGGGTTGCTGAAGAGGAGATTTTCAATAATCTGCGAGGAAAGAAGGGTACTGAATAGGATCTAATTAGATCAGAAATTCTTAAAGATGCTTGAGTCTTGTAGTCTTGCTCCCTTCGTACTTTATTCCTGGCAAATGTAACAATAGACATAATTTTTTTTCTTTTGTTCTCTTTTGACTTACTAATTTATCTCACTTTTTCTGTGAGGTTTGGAATTAGGAAGCATACATGACTTGGTATCATGGAAAACCTAATGCAGCCAGGAGGGTTTATCAGATTCCATTCATTTTAGAGGAGTGATGCATGTTTTGTATTTGGCAGAAGTTTTTATTGTCATTGTAGAAAAGTCATTTTTGGTGAATCTACATAGCTGCATTAAAATATCAATTTACCCTACATCCTTTGCAGAGGTTTTTCAATATTTCTATCTAAAGAAAATTCAATTCAATTGTTTATTCTTTGATTGATTGGGAAAGGTAGGGGTTGGTTTTGCCTCTAGTCCCTTCCCAGACCAACAGTATTTTTTTTTTTTGGCCAGTAATTAGATTTATTTATTTATTTTTAGTTTTCAACATTCACTTCCATAAGATTTTGAGTTCCAGATTTTCTCCCAATCTTCCCCCTCCCCTCAAGATTGCTTGTAATTTGATATAGGCTATACATATACATTCATATTGAACCTATTTTAACATTAGTCATGTTGTAAAGAAGAATTGGAACCAATAGTAAAACTATGAGAAAGAAGAAACAAAAAAGAAAATAGAGAGAGACAGCAAATAATATGCTTCAATTTGTCTTCAGACTCCATAGTACTTTTTCTGGATGTGGAAAGCATTTTCCATCATGAGTGCTTTGTAGTTATCTTGAATCCTTGCATTAATAAGAGATAAGTCTATCAAAGTTAGTCATTGCATATTGAAGCTATTACTGTGTACAATGTTCTCCTGGTTCTGCTCACTTCACTCAGCATCCATTCATTCAAGTCTTTCCAGGTTTTTCTGAAGTCTGCCTGCTCCTCATTTCTTATAGCACAACGATATTCCATTATATTCATATACCACAACTTGTTCAGCCATTCCCCAACTGAGGAGCATCCTTTCAATCTCCAATTCTTGGCCACCACAAAGAGAGCTGTTATAAATATTTTTGTACATATGGGTCCTTTTCTCATTTGTATGATCTCTTTGGGATACAGGCCTAGAAGTGGTGTTGCTGGGTCAAAGGGTATTCACTATTCACTATTTTTATAGTCCTTTGGACATAGTTCCAAGTTGCTCTCCAGAATGGTTGGATCAGTTCACTACTCCACTAACACTGAACCAGTGTACTAATTTCCCCACATTGTCTCCAGCATTTATCATTTTCCTGTTTTGTCATGATAGCCAATCTGATAGGTGTGATGTAGTACCTCAGAGTTGTTTTGATTTACATTTCTCTAATCAATAGTGTTTTAGAGCATTTTTTTATATGGCTATAGACAGCTTTAATTTATTCATCTGAAAACTGCCTGTTCATATCCTTTGACTATGTATCAGTTGAAGAATGGACCAATAGCTCTTAAACATATCACATCAAGGCAAATTAAGTCAGTCCTACAACTACAAGAAAAGTTGATTAAATACTTAAAATATGATATTTTATCATTTATCATTGTATTATTTTTTACAATATCTTTATTTTTAGTTTTCAACATTCATTTCCACAAGATTTTGAGTTACAGATTTTCTCCCCATCTCTCCCCTACTCCCCACCCCAAGATAGCATGCATTCTGATTACATCTTCCCCCAATCTACCCTCCCTTCTATCACTCCCTCCATGTACTTTCTCTTTACTTTCTTGTAGGGCAAGATAGATTTCTGCACCCCATTGCCTGTATCTCTCATTTCCCCATTTCATATAAAAACAATTTTTAACATCTGTTTTTAAAATTTTGAGTTCCAGATTCTCTCCCTTCTTCCCTCCCTACCCACTCTCATTGAGAAGGCAAGCATTTCATTATAAGTTATACATGTGTAGTTATGCAAAACATTTCTATAATGCTCATATTGTAAAAGACTAATTTCCCTCCATCCTATCCTGCCTCCAATGTATTTCATTTTCTCCTTTGACCCTGTCCCTTTGCAAAAGGGTTTGCTTCTTACTACCCCCTCCCCCAATCTGCCCTCCCTTCTATCACCCTCTTTATCGCTTTCCCCCCTACTTTCATGTATGGTATGATACCCAATTGAGTGTCTATATTATTCCCTCCTTAAACCAAATCTGATGAGAGTAAGGTTGACTCATTCCCTTTTACCTCTCCCTTTTCCCCCTGCATTGTAACAGCTTTTTTGGCCTCTTTTATGTGAAATAATTTACTCTATTCTATCTCTCCATTTCTCCTTCTCCCAATATATTCCTCTCTCATCCCTTAATTTTATTTTTTCAGATATCATGCTTTCATATTCAACTCACCCTGTGCCCTCTGTCTATATATACATTTATCATTCTGTTACTAAATTATATTTGTGTCCACTTTAGCTGTTATTATATAAGAACTTTTGTGTGCAGTAGAATTGAGGGGACATTGTGAGAAGACATTGCATTCTTAATGAATTAGTAATCAAAATTATAAAGGTGGGATGGAATGAGGACACAGTGCTAGTGAATGGTAATAGAATCAATTGAAAACTGTCATAATCAAAGTAAATTAATGAACCTTACACAAAGGATTTTGAAATATAAGTCAACAGAGCTTAAAAGTTAAAAAGCAATATTTCTTTTTTAGGGAAAAAAGTATTTATTAAATAATAATTCTGTTGAATTAAATGTTTTGACATGAACTTGACTTTCTTGAGAAGACTTTTTAATTTTTAAATTTTGAACTCCTTTGGGGAAAATGATCTCATAAACAGAATAAATTTCTTTTTTCTGCATTTTCATGGGGCAAATGTTTTCTCTCCGCAGAACAAAGCTAGTAATGAAAGAAGAAAAACCAGTACTAGTCAGCTTTTAAGCAATGTAGTTTTTTGTTCAGTTTGACATTCAAATTAGGATGCTTAGAGAAATAGCATCAAGAATGTATATTTATCTCAAGTAAGATAGATAGTGACATCTGTTGAAATGCAATAACTCTTTTCCACTGTATAGTGTCAAATACTATTCAGCTAGATATATTTTGTTTATAGAAGCACAGGATTAAATTGTCATCATCCACTTCTTTTGCTTGATGTATACATCAAATTTACCAAGGTATATTTGTTATTTAGTCTGCTTAGGGGCAGTATATCTCCTCCCCGCTGACTTGATGATGTTATATATTACTTAAAAGAGATACTTTCTCAGTTATTGGAGATGTGCACATTTCTTGCAATATCTAATGATTGTCCTTTGCAGTAATGGTGAAATTTGTTTAACAACTTAATTAAGCAAGCCCTCTATGTGTGAGGTACTGCGCTGTGAGGTACTGAGAATGCAAAAGAGGAAAATAAACATGTTAGTTGCAAGGAGCACATTATATGCACATAAATAAATATGAAATATTTCAATAGATCACTGTGCATTCTAGAAAAATATGTTGGGGAAAAGGTAACTTTCAGTTAGAAAGAATAAAGAGTGAGTATATGGAAGACATGAGAGCCGAACTGAGACTTGAGAAAGAGAAGAGTTTTAGAACATAGAGATGAGAATATAGTGCATTCTAGGCATGAAAGGCAGAGTATGGGAGAATACAAAGGCACAAGGATAAAGGTTATTGGGTCAGATTGAAAAACAACTAATAGTTTGTTCACAGGGCAGCTTTGTGAAATAAAACTAGAATGGTAGGATGGAGACAAATTCTGAGGGTCCTTAAATACCAGGATGATGAATTTGTATTTTATTGCAGAGAAAATAAGGCACCACCAAAGGTTTCTGAATGGTGTGTGCATGTATGTGTGTATGTGTGTGTGTGTGATATTGTCACTCTTGTGTGTAAGAAGATTGCAATAGAAATTGTATAATACATTCAATGGAGAGGAAGGAGAGAGACTGGAGGCAGGAAGACTAGGTAGGAGTCTTTTATTATATTAATCTAGGCAAGAGGTGATGAAGACCTGAAATAGGAAATTGTCAGCGTCTGTATAGAAAGGAATCAGATGTCAGTGTCTTTGTCAATAGAGAACTAATAGAAATTGACAGCTGATTGGATGTAAGAAAGAAAGAGTAAAAAACAACTGGGATTTCAACTTCTAATCATAGGGAGACATCAACAGAAATAGTGAGAATGAATGATGGGCAGGTTTGTTTCAGAAAGTGGAATATGATAAACTCATTTTGGGACTTGTTGAGTTTAAGGTTGCGGGGTAGGTGAGTGTCAGTGTTGAGCTGAACAGATAGGTGTGATTCTAGGATTGAACTTTGATAGAGTGACTGGGGCTTGATATGAATATTTTGGAATTATATTCTGAAGGCAATGTTTAAATAATGTGAATAGATGGGAAGACTAAGGGCTGGAGATAAAAAGGAGGGAATAACATCAAAGAAAAAAAAACTTTGAGTGTTCATAAGCAATGAAAGGAAAACTATGAATTAATGGCCTAAGGAAATGGATAAGGAACAATTAGGGAAAAAAGAAAAAAAAGAGATCTGAATCAACTCCATTCTAATAAATCATCTTATGAGTGCTTATGGTTAGATAAATATGATATCTGGCAGCAAACACTTTTTGTTGAGTGTCTTTGAATATGTCTTCATCCTTTGTTAAGAGATATTACTGAGTCTGAAAACATTATGACATGAGGGATAATAAATCTAAAAGTAGAAGAATGAAAGATGGCACAAAAAGATGGCTAGTATGGGAGACTGTCATATCATTGGTATTGTCCAACCACTCTAGAAGATGATTTGGAATTAAACATGTAAAGTGACTATAAAGTCCATACTCTTTGACCCTGAGATTTCACAAATAGGTGAGAAAGTCAATGAGAAAAATAAAAGACACACACAGATATATACGCACACACACACACACATACAAATGCGCGCACACACACACACACACACATACACACACACACCAAAATACCCATAGTCAGAGTTTTTCCGCTAGCAAAGAACTAGAAAAAATAGAGGCCAATTGATTGGGGGAATGGGTAAACAATGTGTTGCCTATGAATGTAATAATAATAATTTAAATACATATATATTTATTTATACATAATGCTTTGAGATATGGTGAACATGATGACAACAAAGAAGTATGAAATGATTTATGCTAACAGTGAAAATTTATGCTAACTGAGTGAAAACTGAGCAAACCTGGAAAACACCATATGTAATGACCACAACAATACAAATGGAAAGAACTTTAACTGTAAAACAACTTGGCCCCAGTTTCCTACTGTGTAAGCTGAGGCAGTGGAACTAGCTGACCTTTTCATTTCTTTCCAGACTGAAAGTTATGATCTTATGATAGCATGAGGATGAAGGTTTCAGGGGAGGAGGTTTGTGTTTTATTTTAAGATATAGGAGATTTGAACATGGTTGGGCAGGAGAAAGAAATTATAATGAGAGAAAATTAGGGAAAAAAGAATGAAGCAACAGAAAATCACATAAAGAGGAAAACTGAAGCTATTAGTCTCAGCAAGAGGGCAAAAGGAGGGCTTCTCTACTGTTGCAGCTGGAGAAATGGAAGAAAGAATGAGGTCATAGAAAGGTTTGGAAGTGTGGGAAATGGATGATGAATGTACAATACAAATGACAGATGGTTGTATTTTCTCAGTAGAGGAGGAAGTGAAGTCATCTGATGCAAGATTCTGAGTGTGTGTGAGTGTGTGTATGTATATATGCATGTATATAGGGGGAAGAGTTGGATAAAAGCAGGATTGGAGTTAGGTATCTTGAGGAGAAAGGATGTAGGAGAATGTCTGGAAAAGTCACTGGAAGGGACATGCTAGGGGGCCAATCAAACTTAAATTAAAGGATTGTCACTTGAGTTTTATTTCTGTGAGGATTGAGATTGGAGAAAAATTACAGACAAAAATCTTGGATCCGGAGGAACAAATGATGAAACTCACTTCCCTCTTCTTGGTAAAGGAGTACAAGGCTACCAATTTAGAAAGTGGAAAGTTGAATATCATGTAAGAGGTACATATATGGTTTCTATGTTGATAAGTTTCGCTTGATTATATTTTTTTTTTACAAAGGAATAATCTTATGGGGGTGTATTGGTAAACAAAATGGGCTCTTAGCACTCAGTTCAACCAAGTGCCCTTGAAGAGTTTGGCCTTTGTTTCCTTGATTAGATTTGGGAGTCCTTGACAACCTCCTTCCTCAGGGGAGGGCCTAGTTTACACATGAGTTTGAGTGACATGTTTGGGACATTAGAGGCTTTTAGACCACATGGGTTTAGGTCACCTCTTTGTGATGATTCTAGGTCACATGGGTAAGTCGCATGTGTGACTCACCCTTGACCCTGAAAAAGATATAAAACCAGGGGTTGGCTTTCTCTTTTTTTGGAGCTTTTACCCACAGCTGTGGTGGCGTGCATGACTCTGGGCCAGCCCTTGTTATGAGCTCCTTGGCTGAACCTAGATTTTGGTAAATATGAATAGTATTTGGTCTGTCTGTCGATGTTTGTAATTTGTTTGTATTTGCTCCGAAGTTCAGGGTGATGGTTTTTTTCCCCTTTATTAAGTGAATGGTATTTGTATGCTGAATTAAAGTAATCTTGTCAACCCCTTAACATTGCTTTCCTTAGTAAAGCAGATCAAAAGAACCTGGGCTTTTGCAGCATGCTGGTAGCATTCTTGTTGTTGGGCTTATATTGCTCTTTCATCCCCACAACAGCTGCAAGCCAGATTGTTGAAACAGGGGCTTACATTAAGTAACTACTGTGGTGGAAAAAGACAAAGGGCACCAAAGAAAAGTAAGGATCAAAATCTGACTAATTAATCATAGGAAATAGATCACTGTATAATAGAGATATGAGTAAATACTCATGAAAACTTATAGATTTAGGAAAAAAAAACCTCAAGAACCATCTAATCTGAGGCCGGTTCACAGATGTAGAAATTAAGGTCGACAGAGGTTGTGTGCTGGGAAAGGTTGCAGAAGTTACAATTGTCCAAAGCAGGATTTGAACCCAGGCCTTCTGATTCCAAAGATTAGGGCATGAAACTTCCTCCTGGACATGATTATGTACTTGGGTTTCTATTATCATTCTGTTCCTCTGAAAGACTTCCTTCCTAGGCTCTCAAAGCAAAGCCCAGGCTCAAGCTCTAATGCATTCTATCAAACTAAGGAATCTTTGAGCATTGGTCCACAATGCATGTGGTCACACGATGATTAATTTAGCCAAAATCAAAAAGTCCAATCAGGGCTGCTTGGCCATACAAATTCTTAAAGACATTCTAATAAGTTATTGTGATCCATGTACATGGAAATGATATCCACATGAAAATGTAGTTCTTGAGTTAAAATTACTTCATTCGATACATTTGGGGATATCTGTTTGATAACTTTCAAGAGATGAGAAGCCTAACGAAGACATATTAAGTGGTCAATGTTTTGTTATTGTTGTTGTTTTTGTTGTGCTTTTTTAGCAAACAGAGTATGGAACAATGGATGAAGAGTTGACCTTGATACTTACCAGTAATGTCTATTGTTAAGTCTTGCTTCTTTATGTACTGTCCATGTGACCTTGCACTAGGCAACCTTCTAAAATTGTGAGTTGCAGAGAAGTTTTCAACCTATACTGATAGAGAGAATTTCCTCAATTGGGAGTTCCCTAAACCATAGGAATCACAGGTCTGGGACTTATTTGTTTTAAAATTCTTTTTTTGTAGGAAAACAAGATAAAACAATGAAAGACTAGAGCTGCAGAGTGAACCTTTTGACTAATCTGAGTCAGTCATCTGCTTGAAAAGCACAATGATGTCCACCTGTATTCAGATCTTACTGTTCACAAATACTGGTTCCATGACCTTTGGCAAGTCACTTAATTTCTTTTTTAAAATTAATTTATTTTTAATTTATGGTATAAAGATAAATTCCCAGGAGGATAGATTGTACGATTGGTGTTGAATTGCATGGGCAGAGGGTGTTTCCTCACTGAGACTTTCCAGGATGAATAAAAGCACAAGCTCAGAATTTGTTTTTTAAAAAGTAAGATATAATATGGTCAACAAAAGGGTTGAATTTTAAATATATAAATATTATATATTTATATTATATGTGTGTATATATGTATATATGCAATACATATTTACTTAATGTATGTATTTTATATTTGTGTATACGTATGCACAAATACATTTGATCATGTCTGAGGATGTACAGACACACACAGATATATATATATATACATACAAATACACACACACACATATACACACACACACACAGAGTGTCATTGCAGAAACAGATGTTTTGAATAAATTCTTAACTCTCCATGAAATTTCATTGTACCTTATTTCCATAGTCCTTTATCTTTTTTTTCTATAACTCACTACAGTATAAAGAATGAATAAACAGTAATTTAAACTCTCTGCCTTTACTTATCATACTATGACTAATTACTTATACTTATGTGTATGTTTTAGCCATCTGTCTGCCTTTATGACCAAATATGAATCATTTCTCCCATAAAAGCATGTTCAGTTTGGGTCATAACCAATATATTCATTCAATGAATCTAGGATGCTTCTTTTTTCATATTCTTCTATTCAGTTTCTTATACCAAGTTGGAGCACAGTGCAGTTAAAAATGGATATGGAAGAAGAAGACCCAGATTCAAATCCCCAATATGCCACTTACCCTGTGTCTTCTGGGGTAACTCTCATCTCTTCTCTGTGCCTCAGTTTCCCCATCTGTAAAATGAGCAGATTGAACTATATTATCAATAAGGTTCCTTGCAATTCTGCATCTTACATCCTATAGTATCTCCAATAGATTCCATCTCACACCAACTCAAAATGGATATTTTATAAAATGTCTTTTAATCTTTTTCAATTTTTTATTATTTTGAATTTTTTAGAGGAAGAATAGAATGAGAGTCAACAAGTTCATGGTTTTTTACTTGAAAAACTCTTAGAATTGTACCAGACATCTTGGAGGTGATGTTTTGGTTGAATAATTTTCAATCGTGTATGATTCTGTTATCTTATTATTTTTTGGCAGAGATACTGGATGGGTTTTGCAATTTCCTTCCCCAGATCATTATACAGATGAGGAAACTGAAGCAAATAGGATAAAGTGACTTGCCCAGGATCACACAGCTATCAAGTGTCTGAGGCCAGAGCTAAGCTGAAGAAGATGAGTGTTTCTGATCGTAGGCCTGGGATACTTTCCACTATACCACCTAGTTGCCCTAGATATCTTGGTAGAAAACTCTAATTCTGAGGCATTAGGTGGCACAGTGAGTAGAGCACTGGCCCTGGAGTCAGGAAGGCCTGAGTTCAAATTTGGCCTCAGACACTTCTTTTTTTAGTTATTGTTTTTATTCTTTCATATTTTGTTCTTTAACATTTTTAGCTGTCAGCATTGATTTCCACAAGATTTTGAGTTACAAATTTTCTTCCATTTCTACCCTCCCCCTTACTCCAGTATGGCATATATTCTCATTGCCCCATTCTCCACTCAGCTCTCCTTTGTGTCACCCTGCTCCCCGCCCAACCCCTTTCACCTTACTTTCTTGTAGGGCAATATAGATTCCCATGCCCCATTGCCTGTATATCTTATTTCCTAATTGCATGCAAAACAACTTTTTTTTTGAGCATGTGCTTTGAGTTCCAAATTCTCTCCGCTCTTCCCTTCCCACCCACCCTTGCTAAGAAGGCAAGCAATTCAACATAGGCCACACATGTATCATTATGCAAAACTCTTCCACAATAATCATGTTGTGAAAAACTAACTGTATTTCTCTCCATCCTATCCTGTCCCCCTTTACTCAATTTTTCTCTCTTGACCCTGTCCCTTTTCCAAAGTGTTTGTTTTTGATTACCTGTTCCCCTTATCTGCCCTTGGTTCTATCATCCCCTCTTTTAATCCCCTTCCCCCTATTTTCCTTTGGGGCGAGATACCCAGTTGAGCATATATGTCATTCCCTCTGAAAGTCAAATCTAATGAGAGCAAAATTCACTCATTCCCCCTTACCTGCCCCCTCTTCCATTCCAGCAGAACTGCTTTTTCTTGCCACTTTTATGTGAGATAATTTACCCCATTCTATCTCTCCCTTTCTCCCTCTCTCAATATATTTCTCTCTTACTCCTTAATTTTATTTTGTATTTTTAGATACCATCCCCTCATATTCAACTCACTCTGTGCCCTCTGTATATGTATATGCATATGTGTGTGTGTGTGTATACATGTATAAATATATATATATATATATATATGATTTCTCTTTCTTGTTTACCTTTTCATGCTTCTCTTGATTCTTGTGTTTGAAAGTCAAATTTCCTTTTTAACTCTGGTATTTCCATTGAGAAAGCTTGAAACTCATCTATTTTATTGAAAATCCATATTTTGCCTTGGAACATTATACTCACTTTTGCTGAGTAGGTGATTCTTGGTTTTAATCCTAGCTCCTTAGACCTCCAGAATATCATATTCCAAGTCAAAAGACTTAATGTAGAAGATGCTAGATCTTGTGTTATCCAGTTTGTCTTTCCACAATATTCAAATTGTTTTTTTTTCTGGCTGCTTGCAGTATTGTCTCCTTGACCTGGGAACTCTGGAATTTGGTGACAATATTCCTAGAAGTTTTCTTTTGGGGATCTTTATCAAGAAGCAATTGGTGGATTCTTTCAATTTCTTTTACTCTCTGTTTCTAGAATATCAGGGCAGTTTTCTTTGATAATTTCTTGATAGATGATGTCTAGGCTTTTTTTTTTGATCATGGCTTTCAGGTAGTCCAATAATTTTTAAATTATCTCTTCTGGATCTATTCTCCAGGCCAGTGGTTATTCCAATGAGACATTTCACATTGTCTTCCATGTTTTCATTCCTTTGGTTCTGTTTGATAATATCTTGATTTCTCATAAAGTCACTACATTCCACTTGCTCCGATCTAATTTTTAAGGTGATATTTTCTTCAGTGGTCTTTTGGACCTCCTTTTCCATTTGGGTAATTCTGCCTTTCAAGTCATTCTTCTGTTCATTGGCTTTTTGGAGCTCTTTTGCCATTTGCGTTAGTCTGTTTTTAAGGTGTTATTTTCTTCAGTATTTTGAGGGGTCTCCTTTAGCAAGCCGTTGACTTTTTTTTCATGATATTCTTGCACGACTCTCATTTCTCTTCCCAATTTTTCCTCTACTTCTCATACTTGCTTTTCCAAATCATTCTTCTGCTCTTTCATGGCATGAGACCACTTCGTATTTTTCTTGGAGGCTTTTGATAGAGGATCTTTGAGTTTGTTGACTTCTGGCTGTATATTTTGATCTTCTTTGTCACCAAAAAAGATTTAATTTTCTCTGTCCTTTTTCACTGCCTGTTCATGTTTCCAGCCAACTATTTGACCCTTGAGCTTTTTGTCAGGGTATGACTGCTTGTAGAGTAGAGAATTCTTTGTCTGAAGCTTTAGGGCCTGTGCTGCTGTTTTCAGAGCTACTTCTACTCCACCTTCACCACAAGCTCTCCCACACCAGTGCTCCTCCTTCCCCAAGAACCACCAACCAGGAGCAAGATCCAAATCCAAGCAAGGCAAAGCAAGAGAACCCTGCCTCTGTGCCAGCAAAGTACTCCCTGCACTCCTGGTTTGATTTCTCCCACCTTGTGGACCTGGAGCCACAAGCAGCCACAGCTGGACTCTGGAAGCAGCTCCAGGACATTCCTGCTGCTGCTACCTCCACTGTGCCACCTCCTCTGTCCCCAGAGCTGGGACTGGACAGTTCACTTCCCTCACACTGATCCAAGTTTTCCCACTAACCTTCTCCATTGTCTCTGGCATTTGTGGGTTGAGAAGTCTGGTAACTGCCACAGCTCAGTGATTCATGGCCCTGTGGCTTGCTCTGCCCAACTCCTGGTTTGGTTGGTCCTGGCATGGCCCATGCTGGGTGGCACTCTGCTCTCAGCACCATGCAATAGACTCTTCCCAGTGACCATCCCCACTGTCCTGGGCTGGAGACCTGTTTTGCTCCACTATTTCCTGGGTTCTAAAGCTCTAGAATTTATTCAGAGCCATTTTTACCAGTGTTTGGAGGGATTTGGGGGAGAGCTTAAGGGAATCCCTGCTTTCCAGTTGCCATCTTGGCTTCGCCCCCTGGCCTTAGACACTTTACACACTTACTAGCTGTGTGACCTTGGGCAAGTCAGTTAACCCTAATTGCCCTGCCTTCCCCCTTCCAAAAAACAAAACGAGATAAATCTTAATTCCCATAGGGATAAAGCATTTCTTTCAATAAACACTAGGCTCTGCTTTATTTTTCAAATGAAATAATCTCTTTTTTCTTTGTTTTACTATATATAGTGCTTATTTATGTTTTTTTTAATTTCCATCATAATCATTTCTAACTGCATCCTTTCTTTTCCCTTACCAGGCACCAAGTCTTTGCAATAGAGAATAAAAAAAGAAAAATAGGCATCTTTTTTTAGGCATCTCTTTAAAAAGAATAACATAAGACATCCATAAATCCAAGACCAAATAGGGCTTTATCCCAGGAATCAATAATTTTTTTATCAACACAAAGAATTTTTAACCTATCAAATATTCAACTCTTTTGTTAATAAGTGAGGATCACAAATCACCCATTAGAACTTACAGGTGCTATTTAATTTATGTATGTGACCTTTTGACTCACTTAAAAGTGAATAAGCTGGGAATGCATCTCTGATATCTCCTTGAAGCCTTTGAGTACTTGCATATCTTACAAAGCTTCTGAGCAAAAAACTTTCCAGGGGTATTTCCACCAATTCAATAAGATCTGACCCGGAAAATTCTACTTTGAGCCAGTAACTCCTGGGAATACACGTGAACAAACAAGTCCAAGAGGTAAGAAAAGGGAAATATTTTCTGAACACTCTGTGTGCTGTAAAAATGTGTGACATCATTTATGATACATTTTTCCCCAGCCAGAAATGACAGCATGCTGTAAATCACTAAATTATTATTGCTTGGAAGGAACTTAGACATGCCTGAAAAGGTTGGGTACAGTTCAGGTAATGAAAACCAAAAATGGGCATGTAGGATTTTCTGTAACATTTCATCAAATCTCAGAGGATATTCAATATCATCATTATTGCTCTTAACTCTCAGATTCAAAAATGAAGGAAATGGAGAAATTCTTGAGCGATTTTAAAATGAAATCATGTGACCTGATGATTATGCAATATTGGTTTAACATTTGGAAATATGCCTTGCCTTTTCTTATATAGGATAATGCTGAATTATATACAAATGCATTTTTGTATGTATATAGAGTGTTCCAAAAGCCTTACTGTAGATTTACGCTAATAGAGCTCAAAACAACTCTAAGACCTGTACCCCATCTAGTTTGTTACCTAGCCATCCTGTGTATATATGTGTACGTATATATATATATATATATATATATACATATATATATGCACATATAATATTTATAATGAGTAGAAAGGATACAAAATTGTCCACATGCATATAGATATAGATGTGAATATCTAAATCTAAAAATGTATATGCGTATGTATCTGCATGTGACTTTGTCTCCTCCCTGCTGATTTCAAGTATTTTGATGTGGTGATAGGTGGGGTTGGCCTTCACCTTTCAAATGTGCCCTGACATCAGATTGAGTCATTAAACTCAGTTATTACTTGAGGACTAAGAAGAGCTCTGATATCATCATCATCCATCTGCCAATCCAAAGCAGCATCCATATATATCTTAATACATTAATCCTAGGGAGGCTCCTGACATACACAGAGTTTATGTTATGTCCTCAGGATCACACAACTAATTACTAGAAAGTTCTGGATGAGAACCCAAGTCTTCCCGATCCCAAGCTCAGTTCTAGATAGGACAGTCCACCCTACATTCTCTACCATTGTTAGAAGATGGGTTGAATTTTAGAACTCTCAGTTCAGGTTCAATTTTGGGAGAAAGGAGACACTTATAAATCATTGAACTGTTAACAAAAGAGCAGTTAACTCTGTCTTAACACAGTAAAGATATGCATTAAGAATACAATGGCACCTTCCTTTGGCTTTGGCTTTTTTTCCTTATCTTTTCATAGTAATGTGATCAGTAGTTTAGGAGGACAGGATTGGGTGACTTAAGTACCCCTGAAAGCTGAGAGGCTTAGACTCCTCATACATGAGACTTCACTTCCCTTGTTTGAGAAAGAAACTGTATCAAGAGAAGCAAGGGCCAATTGGGTTAGTCAACTTTTAGGAAAAACCAAAGTTTTTCTTTTTTTTTTCTAAAAGGGAAAACAAAACAAAATAAAAAACACTGTGGTATGGTGCAGTGGCAAAGAACCTGGGCCATTGGGGAGAAATGCTGGTAGGTAGTATTTTTATCCTAAGAGTCCAACTCATGAACTGATCCAACAGATTCAACAAGTAATCACTGAATATGTTAGAGCATGCTTTTTAAATTCCAGTTGCTTCTGTGTTGGTTTTCTAAAGGAACTATAAATATGGGCCTTGGAAAGAAGAGTAGATGTTCATTATGATATAAAGAAGACTCGTAGACATTTTAGAGTGTGGGGAAACTATTTAAAATAGTAATAAACTGTTCTCCACTTATCCTCACAATTACCCAATGAGGTCAGTACAAAAATCTATCTCATTTTACAAATGAGGAACATGAAGCTGATAGAGCTTAAGTGATTTACCTAGGGTCACCTAACTAGTCAATATTTGAGGCAAGATGTAAACTCAGGGTTCCCTCATTCCAGGTCAAGTGCTCCAGCCATTAAGTCAACTACTGTCTCTTAATGATCTTGACTTTGGTTTGAGAAACAAAAGGAAGGCTAATTCAGATAAGACCTGATAGGCAAGTCCTAATGTTATTACTGTTACTACTACTACTACCACTACCACTACTACTACTAGTACTACTACTACTACTACTACTGCTGCTGCCGCTGCTCCTACTATTACTACTACTACTATTACTACTACAACTATTAGTCTTGCTGCTGCTGCTACTCCTCCTCCTCCTCCTCCTCCTATTGCTGTTGCTGCTACAACTACTACTATTACTATTGCTACTCTATTGTTACTCCACTGTTGCCATTGCTATGGCTGCTACTCCTGCTGCTGCTACTCCTCCTCCTACTGCTCCTGCTGCTACAACAACTACTACTACTACAAATATTAGTACTAATACTATTGCTGCTGCTGCTGCTGCTACTACTACTACTACCACTCTTCCTCTTCCTCCTCCTCTTCCTCCTCTTCCTCTTCCTCCTCCTCCTCCTCCTCCTACTACTACTACCACCTCACTTTTATATAGCAACTATGTGTGCCAGACACTGTGCTAAATTCTCTACAAATATTATCCCATTTTATTCTCACAGCTACCATGGTAGGTAGGTGCTGTTATTATCCCCATATTGTAGTTGAAGAAACTGAGGCAAACAGAAGTAAAATTAATTGCCCAGGGTCACACAACTAGCAATTGTCTTCAGCCATATTTGAACTCAGGCCCTCTTGACTCTAGGCCTGGTGCTCTGTCTACTGTATCACCTAGGGGTCACTAAGAAGGGGAAGGAAACAAGAATTTATTAAGTGATGACCATGGGCCAGGTGCTATATCTGAAGCACTTTACATACATCATCTCGTTTAATGTGGAGTGTAACTTAACGAAAAGAAATGAGACTGCTTGCTTAAGACTTTTTGAATATTTATTTACACCAAGTTCATGCACTAGAACTGAATGCAAATTATAAAATTCTTCAGATAGTGAATGTTTCATAATGACTAAAAATATGAAAAATATATAACAATAAATAATAAGAGTGATGATATTAACCAGAATTTTATATAGCACTTCAAGGTTTTCAAAATTCAAAATTTCAAAATTCAAAATATTATTACATTTTAAACTCAGAACAACACTGGGAAGAAAGTGTTATTACCCCTGTTCATATGTATAAGGAAACAGAAGCAGACAGAGTTTAAGTAATTTGGTCAGTGTTGTACAGCTAGTAAATCTCTGAAGCCAGATTTAAATTCAGATCTTCCTAGTACCCTAACAACTTTGGGACCTCAGTGCCTTATGTGATTTGTGGAAGCTATCACAAATAAAAAAAGGAAAATATGAGTGTATCATTATTCCTTCAAAAAAAATCAATGCCAGAATATTTTCAAGGCCTAAATAACCTCACAGTCCTGATTCTTCAGAGAAGCAGGACAAAATGTAGGAGAACCAAGAATCTCTAGGTTATGAGATAGAGGAAAATTTTTTTGCACACAGAATGCCTCCCATCATCTTGTCAATAGGTTTCCTTTCACCCTCAGTAAAGACTATATTTCCCATATCTCATGCACCTCTAAAAATTCACACGTAAAATGGCAACCTAATCAATGAATGCATAAATAAGAAGTTACTCCAAACACTTTGTCTTAAATATTTCATTGGTTTCACTGGTCTTATTGCCTCAAAAACCTTAATGACTCAGGGCAGCTCTCTGTAGAGCCCTAACATGGTCAAGTCCTCCATGCATATGTTTTTAAGAATAACTAATATTTTTTATCATGTATAAATTTATATGAGAGATATAAATTGGCTCGTTTGAGTCACATTAAGCAATGTGTAATATATAACAAAGCTATGAGGAAATTGAGGTAGGTACAGAGAGTTAAATTGCCCAGGGTCATGCAACTGCTGAGTGTAGGAGGCAAGATTTGAACCCAGGTCTTTCTGACTCCATTTCTAGCACTTCATTCACCTTGCCCCATTGCCTTTCTGTTCATCTTGCATGATCAATAATCACAATGACAACATGAGGGAAAACTGAATGATACATACATACATATATACATATACACACATATAAGCATACACACATATACATATATATACATATACACAGACATACATACACACACACCCATACACATACAGAGAGAGAGAGAGAGAGAGAGAGAGAGAGAGAGAGAGAGAGATTGAGAGATTGATATTGGATCTCTCTATCTTCCTAGGCTAGAGACACAATGAACACTAACGGTCCAACCCCAACATTGATTATTAGTACTTATTCAGTGATGAAGCTTGATCAGCTTTAGCCCTATGACAGCTCAGAACTCCTAAACTCCCAAGAAATTCCAGCCTTAGTTTCTTCTGAAACAGGGACCATACATGCCTACCATCATGTTTTGCCATATATTTTTTTTTAAATCCAGCAAACACCTAGTTATTCATATGCCTAAACATTCGCTTCACTCTTAAACCTAACCCTCCATTATTACTTAGACACAACAAGGATATGGAGTTTCAATGTGAGATCTTCCCAGTGTGGGATTTCTTTCTACCAGGGCTAATCACATCCCACCTATACCTTAGTAGGTATGCCTTTTGGAAGGAAAGCACTGAATGAATGTACCCTCTTCCGCCAAATTAATTCGGCAAATAAATACAATTTATTCCAACAATTTTTTTTAAACATTGACTACATGAACACCGGTGTGCTAATCACTGATATACTAAAATCAGAAATTTAATTCCAAAAAATTTTATTAACTGACCCCTAAGTGAAATGCATAGCATTGCATGCTAGAAATATAAAGACAAGAAGGAGATGATTCCTTTCCCAATGGAATTTGCTTTCTCTTGGAATGGGGTTGGGGAAATTGACTTGCATAAGACTACACACCAAAAAATGCCAAGTAGAAGAGTGGATTAAAACTAGAGAGTCCACTTCTTGTCCTAAAGGAGGATTTAAGAAGAAATATAAATAATGATAATAAAAATTATAACATGTTGACTTACTAGAGATAGGTGGACCATGATTACATTACAGAACAAAATATGAAGAGGTTACTTCTTTTTTTACTTATATTTTCAGTTAATTTATTTTTAATTTTCAACATTTACTTCTATAAGTTTTACATTTTCCCTCTTCCCTTTCCCCTCCTTCCCCAAGATGGGCTGCCATATGATATAGGCTCTACATATACCTCCCTATTAAAATATTTTCACATTAGTCATGTTGTATAGAAGAACTATAACAAATGGGAGAAACCATGAGAAAGAAAAAATAAAATGAAATAAAATAACAAAAGAAAATTGTCTGCTTTTTTCTGCATTCAGACCCCGTAGTTCTTTCTAGGGATGTAGATGGCATTTTCCATCATGAGTCCTTTGGAGTTGCTTTAGTTCCTTGCATTGCTGAGAAGAACTGTCTTTCAAAATCAGTCCTCGCATACTATGGCCCTTACTGTGTACAATGTTCTCCTCCCCTTTCTGCTCCCCTCACTCAGAATCTCTTAGTATAAATCTTTGCATTTTTTTTCTGAAGTCCACTTGTCCATCATTTCTTATAGCACAATAATATTCCATTACATTCACATACCACAACTTGTTCAGCTATTCCCCAGTTGATGGGCATTCCCTCAATTTCCAGTTCTTAGCCACCACAAAGAGCACAGAGAGAACTATTATAAATAATTTTGTACATATGGGTCCTTTT
Source organism: Phalanger gymnotis (assembly GCA_028646595.1). Lineage (NCBI taxonomy): Eukaryota > Metazoa > Chordata > Mammalia > Diprotodontia > Phalangeridae > Phalanger > Phalanger gymnotis. The sequence goes on from CM053623.1 coordinate 189,761,696, forward strand.
CCCCATTTTTATGATCTCTTTGTGATACATCCCCAGAAGCAGTATAGCTGGGTAAAAGGGTATGCATATTTTTATAGCCCTTTGTGCATAGTTCCAAATTGCTTTCTGGAATGGCCAGATAAACTCACAGCTCCATCAACAATAAATTAGTGTTCCAGATTTCCCATTTCTTCAATATTTATCATTTTCCTGTTTTGTCATGTTAGCCAATCTGATAGGTGTGATGTGGTACCTCAGAGTTGTTCTGATTTGCAGCTGTCTAATCAATAGTGATTTAGAGCATTTTTTTTCATATGATTATAGATAGCTTTAATTTCTTCCTCTGAAAACTGCCTGTTCATATTCTTTGACTATTAATCAATTGGGGGATGACTTGTATTATTGTAAATTTGACCCAGTTCTGTATATATTTTAGAAATTAGGCCTTTATCCTAGACACTAGTTGTAAAAAATTGTTTCCCAGTTTTCTGCTTCCCTCCTAATCTTGGTTGCATTAGCTTCGTTTGTGCAAAAACTTTTCAGTTTAATCTAATAAAATAAAAAAAATCTCCATTTTGCATTTCATAATGTTCTCTATCTCTTGTTTGGTCATAAATTCCTCCATTCTCCATAAATCTGACAAATAAACTATTACTTGCTCCCCTAAATTGTTTATAGGCTCAGCCTAGATCGTGTACCCATTTGCACTTTATTTTTGTATACTGTGTCAGTTGTTAGTCTATGCCCACATTCTGCCATACTATTTTCCAGTTTTCCCAGGAGTTTTTATTTTCCTCAAATAGTGAGGTCTTATCCCAGAAGCTGGAATCTTTGGGTTTATCAAACAATAGATCGCTATAATCATTGACTACTGTGTCTTCTGTTCCTAATCTATTCCACTGATCTACTCATGTATTTCTTAGACAGTACCAAGTGTTTTTGATGATTGCTGCTTTATAATACATTTTAAGATCTATCATGGCTAGGTCACCTTCCCTAGCATTTCTTTTCATTTTTTTCCCTTGCTATTCTGAACCTTTTGTTCTTCCAGATGAATTTTAATATTATTTTTTCTAGCTCTATAAAATATTTTTGGTAGTTTGGTATGGCACTGAATAAGTAAATTAATTTAAGTAGAATTGCCATTTTTTATTATATTAGCACAACCTACCAATGAGCAACTGATTTTTTTTTTCAATTATTTAGGTCTGACTTTATTGTGGGAAAAGTGTTTTGTAGTCGTGTTAGTATAGTCCCTCAGTTTGTTTTGGCAAGTGCATTCAGAAAAATTTTATAATGTCTATAGTAACTTTAAGTGGGATTTCTCTTTCTATCTCTTGCTGTTGGGCTTTGTTAGTAATACATAGAAATGCTCGGGATTTATGTGGGTTTATTTTATATCCTGAAACTTTGCTAAAGTTCTTTATTATTTCAAGTAGTTTTTTTTTTTACTTGATTCTCTGGGACTCTCTAAGCAAATCATCATATCATTCGCAAAAAGTGATAACTTAGTTTTTCTTTGCCTGTTCTAATTCCTTGAATTTCTTTTTCCTCTCTTATTGCTAAAGCTAACATATCTAGTATCATATTGAATAACGATTGATAATGGACATCCTTGTTTCACCACCAATCTTATTGGAAATGCATCTGGTTTATCCTCATTACATATAATGCTTGCTGATGGTTTTAGGTACATGTTACTTATCATTTTAAGGAATGCTCCATGTATTCCTATGCTTTCCAGTGTCTTTAATAGGAATAGGTGTTGTATTTGTCAAAAATTTTTCTCCACCCTTTGAGATAATCATATAGTTTGGTTGTTGATACAATCAATTATGTTGATAGTTTTCCTAATATTTAACCAGCTCTGCATTTCTGATATAAATCCTACCTGATCAAAGTGTGTTATACTTGTGATAAATTGCTATAATCTTTTTGCTAATATTTTATTTAAAACTTTTGCATCAATATTCATTAAGGAAATTGGTCTATAATTTTCTTTCTCTATTTTGGCTATTCCAGGTTTAGGTATTAATACAATATTTGCATCATAAAAATAATTTGTTCCATTTTTTCATTCTTCAGATTTTGTTTGACTGACTCTTGATGCCTCATAGAGTCATTAGCTTCTACTTGCTCAATTCTAATTTTTAATGAATTGCTGTCTTCATTTTGCTTCTGGGCCTCTTTTTTTTCCATTTTGCTTATTTTACTTTTCAGGGCATCATTTTTTCTTACTAGATTATGAATCTCAGAGATTTCGCCAATTTTACTCTTTAAAGTTTTGTTTTCATTGGTGATTTTTTTTCCATTTTTCTTTTACCTCTCTAATTTCATTTTTAAAATCCTCTTTAAGCTCTCCCAGGAATGCTTTTTGGGCTTGAGACCAGTTCACATTCCCTGTCAAGGTTTCAGATGTGGATATAGTGTCCATGCTGTCCTCTTCTGAGTTGTTATTTTGATTTTCCTTTTCTCCATAAAAAGAATCAATAGTCCTCAGGTACCTAGAGTTCTCCTTCATGTTGGTAAACTTTTTCCTGGCTTTAAAGTGCATTTCTGCTTCTGGGGTTCAGGGGCATTGTCCCAGAGTTCTTGTTCTGGGAATTGTGGGTTTAGTTAATGGCTTTGTGTGTTATGGCCTCTGGTTTCCTGAGATATGGAAGAGGAGTGGTTTGTCTACTGCAAGCCTCCTCTTCCCTTAGTGCTGTGGTACAGTCTTTTTTGGCACTGATGTCTGAAGTCTGTCACTTCCGCTCTCTGTGAGAAGGCATGTAAGGGGTCCTGCTGTAGACTATTGCTGGCTCCACCCTCCTGAGGCTCAGGAACTCCCACTGTTCTGCTGAGGTGGGGCCTGCTGGGACACTTCTCTTCCTGCACTAGTCTCCTTCCACCACCACGATAATGGCCCTCTCCCCAACTTCTCAAGTTAAAAGGCTACTGAAGCCCCACTTCTGGCTCTTCTATTTCAAAATTTTTCCTGAAGGAGTATGTATTACCTGGGTTAGAGAGGGAAGGAGGGATGAGAGCCATTTTAGCTTGCCATTATGGCACCTGGAAATTCAAGAAGGAGCATTTCAAACCTTTAGACTGTTGGTTGCAAGCCTCTAGAGTAGTTGTTCTTGTGGCCTTAGCTGTTCTGCTTCTTCCTTCTGTAGCTCTGACAGACTCCAGTACTGGGCTGGGAGGCCTGGGATCACCACCAGTTTCATGCACCCAGCCTGAATCACTGGCTGATTTCCACAGCTGCTTCAGCTTTTGTATGGTCTGGTTCAGCTCCACCTGCTGGGTGCTCTCCCAGCCTACAGATCTGTCCTGTCAACCCTGAGAACTCTCCTGGCTTGTAAATTTGCCATGCTCAATCTACTAGTGGCTCTAACTCTCTCTAGTCTACTCAGATTCACTTTTTAGAGGTATCTGACAGAATTTATGTGAGAGCTTCTGTAAGATGCTATTTTCACACAATCATCTTGGCTCCACCCCTATAAAAAGTATTTGATAGGACACCTTTTTTGCCAATTTCCCCAAATAGTCTATGTAGTATTGGAATTAATTGTTCTTTAAATGTTTAATAGAATTCACTTGTAAATCCATCTGGCCCTGGAGATTTTTTCCTAGGGAGTGCAATGATGACTTGTTCGATTTCTTTTTCTGAGAGGGAGTTATTTAATTATTTTGCTTCTTCTTCTGTTAATCTGAACAATTTATATTTTTGTGAATATTCATCCATTCCACTAAGATTATCAAATGTATGGGCATACAATTGGGAAAAAAATCCTATTTATTGTTTTAATTTCCTCTTCATTGTTGGTGAATTCACCCTTTTCATTTTTTATACTGGTAATTTTGTTTTCTTTCTTTTTTTTTTTTAACAAATTAAACAAAGGTTTATCAATTTTATAGGTTTTTTTCATTAAACCCACTCTTAGTTTTATTTATTAGTACAATAATTTTCTTAATTTCGATTTTATTAATCTCTCCTTTTGTTTTCATTATTTCTAATTTGATATTTAATTGGGAATTTTTAATTTGGTCTTTTTCTAGTTTTTTTTTTCAATTGCTTCCCTGATTCACTGATCTCCTCTTTCTCTATTTTATTCACATAAGCATTCAGAGATATAAAACTTTTCCTTAGACCCACTTTCACTGTATCCCATGAGTCATTATTGTCATTCTGTTGAATGAAGTTACTGATAGTTTCTATGATTTGTTGTTTGACCTACTCATTATTTAGGAGTAGATTATTTAGTTTCCAATTAATTTTTAGTCTATCTTTCCATGGTCCTTTATTATATATAATTTTTATTGCATCATGAACTGAAAAAGATGCATTGACTATATCTACTTTTCTGCACTGGATTGTGAAGTTTTATGTCCTATGACATTGTCAATTTTTGTGTATATGCCATGTACCACTGAGAAAATGGATATTCTTTTCTATCTCCATTTAATTTTCTCCAGAGGTCTACCATATCCTTTTCTAAAATTCTATTCACCTCCTTAACTTCCTTCTTGTTTATTTGGAGATTTGATTTATCAAGTTCAGAGAGGGGGAGGTTGAGGACCCCCAGTAGTATAGTTTTGCTATCTGGTTTTTTTTTTCCTGTAACTCCCTTAACTTCTCCTCTAAGAATTTGTATGTTATACTATTTGGCGCATGCATGTTTAGTAATGATATTACTTCATTGTCTATAGTGCCTTTTAGCAGGCTACAATTTCCTTCTTTATCTCTTTTGATTAGATCTATTTTAGCTTTTGCTTTGTCTGAGATTAGTATTGCTACCCCTGCATTTTTTTTTCTTCAGCTAAAGCATTATATATTCTACTCCAGCCTTTTACCTTTACCCTGTTTCAAATGTGTTTCTTGTAAACAACATATTGTAGGATTATGGTTTTTAATCCATTCTGCTATACACTTCTGTTTTATGAGAGAATTCATCTCTTTCACATTCAAAGTTATTATTATTATCTGTGTCTTTCTCTCTATCCTACCCCCCCTCCCCTGTTTATGCTTTATTTCTCCCTTCTTTTTTCAAAAAGTACCATATTGAATAACAGCAGTGATAATGGACATCCTTATTTCACCCCCAATCTTATTGGAAATGCATCTAGCTTATCCCCATTACATATAATGTTTACTGATGGTTTTAGGTAAATGCTACTTATCATTTTAAGGAAGGCTCCATTTATTCCTATGCTTTCTAGTGTTTTAATAGGAATGTCTGTTGTATTTGCTGAAAAGAGTTTTGCTTTTGATCACCCCTTCCCTCAAACTTCCTTCCCTTCTATCAGCCCCCCTCCATTTTCTTTCCCTTTCCCCTCCTACTGCCTGTAGGGCAGATTAGATTTCTATACTGAACTGAGTATGTTATTCCCTCCTTGAACCAAATCCTATGAGAGTAAAGTTCAAACAATGCTCATCTCCCTCCCTTCTTTCCCGCTATTATAATCTGTTTTTGTGCCTTTTTATGTGCTGTAATTTACCCTTTTCTGCCTCCTCCTTTCCTCTTCTCTCATTACAATCCCTTTATACCCCTTAATTAGGTTTTTTATCATCATATTAGTTAATTTATACCCACACCCTTTGTTTATGTATGTCCCTTTAAAACTCATGATAAATATACAATTCTCAAGATTTACAAGTATTTTCCTCCTATATAGAGATGTAAACAGCTTGCCTGGTTACCAGTTTTCTGTGCTAGGGCCTCAGGTGTTTGCAGTTGTATGTTGTAATGATTTGGTATTTTACCTGATGCTGAGCTGTAGGTAGTGTGTAGCTGATGTGGGCACTTGCCTGCTCCTCCACCCTGGGGCTCAGGATCTCCTGCTGGTCTGCTGAGGTGGGGCATGCTGCTGGCCTGCTGGACACCTCACATAATGCACTGGTCCCCTTAAGCTATGGCAAGAGGGAACTCTCCCATTAATCCCCTAGCCTCCTGAGCTACAGCTCAAAAACTGCCATACCCTATCTTTCTGCTTTTCCCACTATTTCAGGATTTTTCTTGGGGCAATATTCTCTGGGTTTTTCAAGGTCAAGGGAGATTGAGATAAACTTATTTACTGAGCCATCTTGGCTCCTGGAAGTTTAAACAGATGACTTTCAAACATTCAGTCTGTGGGCTGATAGCCCCCGGAATAGCTGCTGCCTCCACCTGGTAGACCCCTTGCAGGACCATGCCTCTCTCTCACCCTGTTCTGACAGATCCCACTTCTGGATCAAGAGGTCTGGGAATTGCCACTGCTGATAGCAATTGTGTCTGCTGTAGTCTACTCTGACCTGACTATGAGCAGGGGGGTGTGTTGCTTCTAAATGGGAAATGAGAAAGTCCAAATCAAGTCTATTGCAAGCTTCACACATAGTTAAGGTATTCTTCAGCTCCCTTTCCTGAGGAGATGCTCTTGGACCAAAGATAGTTCAAAAGAAAAGATATTTCTCTTTTCTTTAAAAAGAAGATAAAAGGCTTTGGTCACTGGCCTAGGCATCTATCTTTCTCTTAGTCAATCCCCTCTAACAGAAAAGAAATCTCAAAGCTATATTCAAGCACTAGCTTCTTCAAGGAGATATCCATAGTCCCAAGCTAGGCTTTGCCAACCTTCCCACTCTCCAAAGCCCTAGGCAACAAAGAGAGGCAAGGTAGGTTAGTGACAGATTGTAGGTGGTCTTAAAAGTCCATTTGAGGAGCTTTTATATTATCTTGAAACATGCGGAAAGCCACTGAAAGTTTTTGAGACATGACATAATCAGATCTGTGGCTTTTGAAGTTGATTTTGACAGCTACCAGCATGAAGAATGGGCTGGATAATGGACAAGTGGAAGACAGGGAGATTGGTTAAGAGATTTGCTTTAGTCCTAGAGAGATGGAATGAGAGACCAAAATAGAATTATTCTAGTGTGAGCATAAAGAGAAGGGATGAAGTGGAGAGAAGGAAACATTTGATACTGTTTAGGTAGAATTGATGACACTTGGCAGCTGCTTGGACATGAGGGTTGAGAAAGAGGAATGAACCAGAGGTTGTTTTCAAGTTTAGAACCTCAGTGGCTAGGAGAGAGATGGTGTCATTGACATATAGCAGAGAAAGTTGTAAAGTTTGATTTCTGGAGCCTGGAGATTAAGAAAATCGAAGAAATTCAATCTCAGAAAAAAAATCTTTATTTTTGTTAGACTTCAATAAATAAAAAAAATTCAACAGATTAAGAAAATACAATGATAATATTTGGAGCTCAGTCCTGTGTGTCCTCCTTTTCATTTCCAAGGTGATAGTAGTTGGAGTGGCAGAAAGTATTTCATAGTACTTGTATCTGGAAGGAACTTTTGAGATACAAGAGCATAACATATTAACGATATATAGATTAGATCACAGAACATAGATCATAGAACACACAGCGTGTTTGCATAGAATGCCAGCAGGCATTAATAAGATCATTTAGTTAGAAAGGAATGAAAGCACTGCAATATGTCATTGTCACTCTTGGGACTGAAGTGAGTAATCAGAAGTCCCCAGAATGACAATGACTAATGTGTATACATGTATGACAGATGTATATGTGTACACTCAACATGTGGGAATACATGGCAAGGCACAAACACATTTCTACATATGTGTTGCAATGCACATATGTGTTTGTATATTTGTGTGTATACATACATGCATATGTGTATGTGTAAGAACATGCTTGTGGAGAGAGAGAGTGAGAGACAGAGAGAGAGAGAGAGACAGAGAGAGAAAGAGAGAGAGAGAGACAGAGAGAGACAGAGAGAGACAGAGAGAGACAGAGAGAGGCAGAGACAAAGAATACCCAGTTGGAAAACTTCCTCTGGCAATAATCAAATCAGAACTTTATACTTATCATCTTAGACAGTTGTCTAGACCGTTGAAAAGTTAAATTACTTCTCTCAGACCACAGAGTCAGTATGTATCTGTCAGAGGTGATACTTAAATCCACTATGAAATCAGGTGGCACAGAGGATAGTGCTAGGCCTTATAGTAGGAAGATCTGAGTTAAAATTAACTTCAGGCACTTATTAACTATGTGACCCTGGGCAAGTCACTTAACCTCTGTCTTCCTTAGTTTTTCAGCTGAAAATAAAGATCATAATACCACCTACCTCCCAGGGCTGTTGTGAGGATCATGTGGGATGATTTCTGAAAAATACTCATCACAGTGTCTGGCACATAGTAAGCACTTACTAAATGCTTGTATCTTTCCTTCGTTCCTTCATTCCTTTGTTCCTTCATTCCTTCCTTCTTTCCTTCCTTCCTTCCTTCCTTCCTTCCTTCCTTCCTTCCTTCCTTCCTTCCTTCCTTTCTTCCTTCCTTCCTTTCTTCCTTCCTTCCTTTCCTTACTTCATTCCTATGCTGCACTGCCTTTATAGATTAATTTCCTATATAATGACCCATAAAACAAGATAACTGCCATTTGTAAGTATGGAATTTTTAAATGATCTGGTTAAGCAGAAAATAGGAGCAAATAGCATTGAAAGTAAAACTCATCTGAAATATGCAATTTATAAAGCAATAACCCCATTATAGATAGCTAGATAGATATAGATAGATATGTGATAGATATAGATACAGATAGCTATAGATATAGTGTGTATATATATACCTATATATTATATGTGTATGTGTGTGCATATACATGTGTGTATGGGGGTATATATGTTTGTGTTTATGTATGTATGCATGTATGTATGTATGTATGTATATGTGTGTGTATGCATGTTCCAGACCTTGATTTCTAGTTCTACCTTACTTAGATAAGGTAGATCTTTGGTTTTTATGATTATCCACTAGTTGCAGAAAGTATTCTTTTCTTCTGACTGCAAGAAGTCTACAAATATGCATCCATAAGCAGGATGAAAGCTTTACTGTGACAGGAGTATGGCAGAGGCCATCAGGCTGGGCCAGCTCATCCAACAGTTCCATTACTTACTTGAGATTTATTGAAGATCTGAAATATTTTATGGCTGAGCACTAGATAGTGGGATGCTTAATGTAAATCAAAGGGGCAAATAAAAAGGATGTGATTGTTTCCAACTTTAAATATTCAATGACAGGAGCTTACAGTGTGTTTCTATGAATCAGATTCACTTTTCTTGTCAGCTAAAAAGAGCTGGGGACCTTGTACCTACGAGGGTGATACTGTAAGCCTCACACATGTGTGAGTGGTCCTTGTTCATACCCCTCCCCCCCCCCAGATTGGAGCTCTAAGGCAGATTAATGTCAGAGCTGAACATTTGTTGAATAGCCTCTTGATGTGTGATCCACCTGGTTTATTCTGTAATAATAAATGAGATTTTCAAAATTCAGGAGGAGTGAGGCAGAGAAGTATTGAGTAGCAATTTTGAAGGCAGAGTGAAATGGCAGCTCCAATCGACAAAGCCCAACTGGCTTCTGGGAGGGAGATCTTGAAGACTTCAGTCAGAAGAGATTTACCCATACTGGATAGGCAGTGGATTGTTGCCTTCTCCACTGCAATGTGACTAATTGTTTATGAGAATAGAGAATAATTTTTTTCCCATGACCTTCCTATTTTACCTATTTTGTTATTTCTGTCTCAGATAGATTTACAGCTTGATCTATTGGTAGAAAAAAGATTGTATTGGTATTTTGGGGGGAAAAGAAGTAGAAATTAATGTATTCTGTATATTGAACCTTGAAACTGTGTGATTGCAGAAATGAGTGAGATAACCTTTATGCTACTATGAAAATTGGCCATGATAATTGGATTTTAGAGTCTTATAGTTGGATAAGAACTTACAGGCCTACCTAGCTCATACTTTTCCTTTAAGGATAAGGAAACTGAATCCACAGGATGCTTACTGTCTTACCCAAGAACACACAGCTACTTGGTGGCAGAAATAAGAATGAAATTTTAGTTTCTTAGTTTCTGATCCACGTTCTTTATAGCACAGCACAATGTCTATTTCATTATTAAACCACAGAAAATAGTGCATGGTCACTGACACAATTGGCTTTCCTTATGGTTCTTTCATATTCTTTTGTTAATCTTTTGGAAGTCTACCAAAAACTTAATCTTTATATATTACTTTTAGATTTACAAAATGCTTTACAGACATCATCTCATGTTATCCCCCCCCCACACACACAGTCCTGCGACATAATCACTGTGAAATAATTATTCTCATTTTACAAATAATGAAACTGAGGTTTAGTGTGACTTTTCCAGGGTCACGCAAGTATATGAACCCAAATATAGTGCTCTATACACTATACTACCCAGTCTTATAATTGCTTCTATTACTATTCTTATTCATGGCAATTGAAAAACAAAGTTGAGATTATTTCTCAATTAAATTTTGTATTTTGACTTGTGATTATGATAACAGTTATATCTTGGGGAAAACAGTGTCAGAATCATACAAGATTCTTAGGATTATTTAATAACATTAGGCTAGCTGCTTTAGTATTAATTGATTGAGAACTTTCCAACTTTCAAAGTCTAGGCTGCAGTTTGACTGTAGTTCTCCTTCCTCTTCCCCTTTCCCTTTCCCTTCCTCTTTCCCTTTCCCTTCCCCTCTCCCTTTCCCTTCCCCTCTCCCTTTCCCTTCTTCTTTCCCTTCCCCTTCCCCTTCCCTTTCCCCTTTCCTTTCCCTTTCCCCTTTCTCTTCCATTTTCCCTTCCCCTTCCTCTCTCTTTCCTTTCTTACTGTTTTAGAATGATAAATTAATTAAGTGTCCTTGATTGAACCTTATTAGGTCCAAAGCCACAGGTCCAATCCACTAATTACTAGGTGCTAAGCCTATGTGGGCAGGAAGCCCTCAGGGTCCTAAGAGAGTTGCTAAGACCAGAGCCAATAGTAGGCACCTAAGTTCTGGTCACTCGGATGACATTTGATGACATCAAAAGACTGTATAAAGACAGATAACACTGCTATTTGCTTGAGGCTCTCACTTCTGGAGGAGGGTTGGCTTGGGACTCTGGGCAGCTGCTCTAAGACCCTGCTGGCTTATCAACCCAGATGTTGATGTTTCTTGGTGAATATGAATTGTATTTGGTCTGTTTATAATGTATGTTTGTAATTTGTTTGTATTTGCTATGAAGTTCAGGGTGCTGGCTTTTCCCCCTGAACTAAGTGAATGATACTTGTATGTTGGATTGAAATAAGATTGTTAACCCCTTAACATTGCTTTCCTTAGTAAAGCAAATCAAAAGAACCTGTGCTGGCAGCATTCTTGTTGTTGAGCCTGTGTTGGTCTTTCACCCCCACAGCAGCTGCTAGGAAAATTGTTGCAACAAAATGGCATAGTCAGTAGGATCTGCAGATTAAAAGGAAAGTATTGCATTTTGGGGTACTGAGATGTTGGTTGAATATTTCCCAGTTATTGGATTGCTCTTTGTACTTGGTGTGGCTATGGTTCTATGGAGCCCCAGGAGCAACGAAGCCTGAAGGTAAACAGGACAGTGGCAGTGATGGGAGTGGTTTCCTGATTGCCCAGAGCAAGGGCCCTAGAAGATAATCCCTCCTTCCCCCTCCCCAATGTACTAGCACTCTGGAGGAGACAGGCCAGAGCAAAAGCTGTGGGAGAACAAGCCCAGTTTTGAGGGAGGTGTGGATGGCTGGAGCAAGTTTGAGCTGATAAGCCTGGCTCTGGAGGACTGTGCTGAAAGGGTGAATGTTTTGAGAATATATTGTATGAGGAGTTTTGAAAGAAGAGCAGAGAGCTGCCTTTGTACAGACTTCAGAGAAAAAGCAGAGAATGGCCTTCATGTAGATTTGGCAGGAGGGGCTGGTGAGGAGAGAGAAAAATGGGACAGTGGCTGCTGACATATTGACTCAGACAGAGCAGAAGACTGCTTGCATGGGAACTTTGAAAAGATGAAAGCAGTGAGCTGCCTTTGAACCAACTCTGATGGGATGAGACTGGAAGCAGATGGTGGCTGACATATGCCGACATATTCTTGAGAAACTTGAGGTGAATGCAAAGGTGGAGAACTGCCTACATTGTGATCTCCTGGCAGAAGCCAGGAGAGGCCAGCCAGATCTAGATGACCAGGAACACAGGGGCTTGGAATTCAGTCCTGGGGAAAGATGGAAACTTTGCAACAAGGAGCTAAGTGCGACTTTTTGCTGCCTCCCCCTGGGGCTGCTTGGGACCCAGGAGGGGGGTGGATTTGTTTATGGTGGGGTAGGGGAAGTGCCTTGGACCCCCAGGCACCCCAATCTGTTGGTTTTATTGCCCAGCTGCCCCTCAGGACTTGGAATTGGGGCTGGAATAGAGCTTTATTTGGACTTTTTCTTTGAGTTGGGACTTTGGATGCCAAGAGGAAGCCTGCAGTTACAGTGTGGGGAGAAGCACTCACCCTCAAAAAGTACTTTATTTGGATGCTCTGTATTCACTAAAGATTGTTACTTGCTGGGACCCAGGGGTGGATCATGTTTGTATTCTAAACAAGCATTTTGGGGATGAGACTGAATGATATGTTTTGTTGTGAATGGTATGTTTTAGTTCCCTGACTCATTGGATCACAATGTAAAATGCCTCTATTTGTTCCAGGATCTATGGCTATTTAGATTATGTAAAGTCATGTATCCTTGAACAGGGGCGGAGTGTATATGTGATTAAGGAGGGCTTTTAGCACTTATTCAATGAAGTGCCCTTGAAGAATTTGCCTTTTTTATCCTTGATTAATTTAGGAGTCCTTGATGATCTCTTTGCCTCAAGGGAAAACCTAGTTTACATGGGTTTGAGTGACATGTTTGTGACATCAGAGGCTTTTTGACCACATGGGTTTAAGTCACATTTCTGTGATGCTTTTAGGTCACGTGGGTGAGTGACTCGCCTTTGACCCTGAAAAAGATATATAAACCCAGAGTTTGGCATTCTCCTTTGAGGCTCTCACTCCTGGATGAGTGTTGGTGTGGGACTCTGGGCAGCCACTCTAAGAACCTACTGGCTCAACTCAGATGTTGATGGTGTCTTGGTAACTACAAATTGCATTTGGTCTGTTTATAATGTATGTTTGTAATTTGTTTGTATTTGCTCTGAAGTTCAGGGTTCTGGCTTTTTCCCCTGAACTAAGGGAACGATATTTGTATGTTGGATTGAAAGAAGATTATTAACCCCCTAATGTTACTTTCCTTAGTAAAGCAGATCAAAAGAACCTGTTCTGACAGCGTTCTTGTTGGGCCTGTATTGGTCTTTCACCCCCACAGCAACTGCTTGCCTAATTGTTGAAACACACTCTCTCAAAGTCTAGGCTGCAGTTTGACTGTAGCTCCCGTTCCCTTTCCCCTTCCCATTTCCATTCCCCTCCCTCTTCCCCTCCCCCTTCCTCTTTCTCTTCCCCTCTCCTTCCCTTTCCTTTCCTTCCCCCCCCCAGTGAAATCTAGAATAGGCAGAGATAAGTTGATTGAAGGAAGCAGTGTATAATGGATTTGAAATATCTTTATATACTTTATTGATGTGACATTGGTATATTGTGATTGTGTATTGCATACATCTGAACTGCTATTAATAGGTACCAGAATTACTCAAGTATTAAAGTAAATGATATTTAGGTCTGGGACTAGAAACTTATCAAGAACTTGAGTGAGTGAGAGAGTGAGAGTGAGAGTGCGTGTGTGTGGAGGATACCCATAGATTATGAAAGTGAGGAATTGTAAGGCAGTTGTTTTAATCTCAAGCAGCCAAATTAGTGGCCTGGAGGCAGGAAGACTTGAGATCAAACCCCGCCTTAGTCATTTATAAGCTATGTGACTTTGAGCAAGTCATGACTTCTGCCTGCCTTCATTTTTTATTTTTTTTTATTTTTTTTTGGGTGGAGGAAAGCATTTATTAACTCCTCAAGAGAGCAGGTGTAGTGCTCATTGGAACACTCACACTGATACAGCTGCAGGAGCAGGGGTAACCATTCCCTCCACTCCTGCTAGAGTTATGGTTAGTTTACAATCTTTATTTTTTTGCATAGTTTTCCTAGGTTATACAGTTTATATAGGTAGGATAATAAGGATACAGAAGCAAAAGTGAAGTTAATTCAATTTCCCTTGTCTTAGTTTATGATTAAACTACATTCTTTTACTTCCCCTACTTTCCCTCTTTACCGTATGCAAATTATGCAAATCAGTAGACCTGGATTCTTGACCAAGACCAGACCCTAGATAAGCTTGAACTGGTTCAAGTGGTTTGGCCTCTCTAATTCCCCTGATTGCCTTCTCAAAAAGCATGCTCATACATACAAGCCTCTGACCTCTCACCTGACTGACCTTGAGGCCTGGTTTCTGCTAGAGCTGGGGTGGGAGAGGGGGGGATGTACATCTTTAGTTCTGTGGAAACAAAACTCCTCCTCATTTCTTACAATTTCCCCCTCCTCTTTTATTCAAATTTTTGTTTCCACATTTTTAATATTCCCTTACTCTATTTCTCATCTGAATTTTTCTCCTTAATCATCCTCCTTAATCATCACCCTTTAAATATGGGAAGGATTGATCGATGCATTGACAAATCAAAGGGGGCAGTCTCCTTTGTAAATACAGATACAGAGACCTAAAAGAAAAGGGTAATGCAATTGTCCCTTTAAGATTCAAAAGTCTCTGGGGGCAGAGCCAAGATGGCAGCTGGAAAGCAGGGACTAGTGAGAGCTCCCAACCAAGTCTCCCCCAAAACCTATAAAAAATGGCTCTGAACCAATTCTAAAACTGCAGAACCCACAAAACAGGAGAGGGAAGCAGGCCTCCAGCCCAGGACAGCCTGGATGGTGGCTGGGTGAGGTCTTTAGTGTATGCAGCTGGGAGAAGAGCAGAGCAGAGCAGCGTGGGCCATGATGAGCAACCAGACCAGGAGCCAGGCTGAGCAGGCCCTAGAGCCCTGAATCAGTGAACTGTGGCGGTTGCCAGATTTCTCAACCCACAAACACCAAGGACAACAAAGAAGGTTAGTGGGAAAAGCTGCTGGGGATAGGGTGAAAGAGTTCCTGGTTCAGCCACCACCCTGGGGGCAGTGGAGGTAGGGCAGCTACAGAACTACAGCTCCAGTTGCTTCTGGCCCCAGGCCCACCTGGGGGGAGAATTAAGTGGCAGATCAGAGCAAGAGTATAGAGCCTGCTGAAGATCCAGTCTGGGTTGGGGGTTCTTGGGGAAAGAGGAGTGCTGGTGTGGCAGAGCTGGCTGTAATAGCTCTGAAATCAACAGAGCTTTCCCCCAAGCTTGGAACATAGTACTCTTTACTCTACTAGCAGTCATACCCTGCTGAAAAACTCAAGGCCAAGTAAGTTGGCTGGGAACATGGCCAGGCAGCAAAAATGCACCCAGATTCAGTCTCAGACTTTGGAATCTTTCTTTGATGACAAAGAAGACCAAAACATACAGCCAGAAGAAGTCAACAAGGTCAAAGAGCCTACAACAAAA
>CM053623.1:189794731-189810626 GCA_028646595.1 Phalanger gymnotis
GAGGAGAGGCGAGAAAACTATAGCTGGAAAAAAGTCCGAAGCAGAGCCGACCCCTGTGTGGACCCAGGAGTTCGAGCAAGGTCTTGAGGCCGGTGAATATGATTTATGCCATCTTATCTTTCTGTGGCCTCCTGGCTACTCTTGTGAGGCGGGCCTACTGGGCCTGGAGGCTTGTGTTCACAATACTGGAATGGGGAGGTTGGTTGGCTAATTTGTTGCTCTGGGCCCTGAATAAATTTTTTGATGCCTTCTGCTTGGAGAATTCTGTATACCCAACGATTTCGAACCATTCAGATATTTATATGATCCTTTTTGAGATCATAAATTCGGCCTTCCTAATACAGATAGCTATCAAAATTCTAAGGTAGTCATTCAATTAAATCTCCCAGAATTTATGGAGTCCCCTCAAGATCATTTTTAAGTGTAGAAAAATAGAACTTTTCAGCTTACTTATATGTTTTAGGAAACTGTCCTCTTGGAAATGGAAGCTATTAAGAGAACCACAGTTATATTCTAGATTTTCAGATTGAGGGGATAAGTAATTCATCTATCTGCCACTAAACTCTAGCCTGGACAATATTTGGGCCTTGATAAATCATCTCTACTTGGAATCAGGAAAATCTGGGTTCAAATCCTCTATCTGACATGGACTAGCTGTGTGAACCTGACTAAGTTTCTTATCCTATTGAGTCTTAGTTTTCTTGTCTATAGAGTGAGAAAAATTTGATTAGAAAACTTCTAAGGACTCTTTTCCAATTGTACATTGATAATTTCATGATTATGCAACTGAAGAAGTAGGAATCTGTTATAAACAGGGTAAAATGCTCTTGGTTCAAAACTGGGTCCTTCCTTAAAAACCGGGCTTCATGTGAACCCATGTTCCAGCTGATACGTTACAGTTTCAAATGCAAAAGATAACATTTTCTTCAAATATCAGAAAAAAAAAAAACAAGAATCAGGCATGGAGATAATCATGTAACTTGAGTAGAACAGAAATAATAATCTAGTATCTGATATCACTTCCTCTCACATATGCTTTATTTTTTTTTTCTGATTGGCCATCACTCTCCTTCCTTTCTCCTTCAAGTTGGGTAGATAAATGACACATATATTTTCCTGACTCTATTCCTGGGATTCAGGAGAATGAAAGTATTTTAGTTCTGTTCTCCTCATCTACCTGATAGACAAGAAAGCAGAAGCTTTTTTTCCCTCCCTTTTTTCCTGGAGCGTTTTGTGCAAGTGGGGGAATATTTTCTTTGTTTCAATTCTCTTATCCCTGAACATATAATATCATGAATTTTTACCTTTTCTACCAGAAGCAATGGGGAGAATACTGCTCTTTTGGAAGGCAGGGAGATGATAGAACTTTTAAAGTTCTTTATCTAGTTTCTCTCTGTTTTCTGTAGCAATATGTCTTTGTGTTTGTCAGTCTCTCTGCCATTATCTCTATTTTTCTGCATTGGTCTCTATCTTTCTGTCTCTCTGTCAATGGTTTTCTCAGTTTGTATCTGGCTCTGCCTATCTCTGTTTCAGTTTCTGTGTCTACCTCTGTCTCTGTGTCTGTCTGTCTCACTCCCTTCACTTCTCAGAAAATTCTGTTAATTTATTTAGTATAGCTTATCTCAGCAAAGATTCTATTGCTCTCTGACAAAAATTCCCCAATGTAGAAAGAGGACTGGCTTTTAAGAGATTCAAAGTGTTGTAGTCTTGCTAATACATTATAGTTGAAAATTAGGGTATTCATTTTATTAAATATCTCTTCCTCTTTCAACCTCCATAACAAATTCTTAATTGAAGAATATGGATAGTGAGTGTGTAACAGCAAGTCTTCACACTCTATTGTTCAAATTATTGGTGGGAATATAGATTCATGATTGATGGAGAAAATCAGTCAAGGCAAAAACACATTTGTTAAGCTATTTTGTGCAGGGCACTGCACAAAGTGCTGAGGTTGCAAAACAAAAATGCAAAAATAGTCCCTGCCTTCAAGGAACATATAAGTTAATGGGAAAGACAACATGCACGCAACTTCAAAACATAAATGAATACACACATATATTTGTGTGTGTATATATCAAATTATCTTGTGTGTATACATACCACATACTAGTGTATATATATATGCACACATATATACATATGTACATTTCTTTATTTAGTATACAGTATGTATATACGTGTGTATATGTGTGTGCATTTATATGTACATATGATCTATTATGTGTAGTATATAGTGTGCATACAAATATTGGATAATTTGAAGATAATTTCAAAAGGAAGGGACTAGTATTAAGGGATCTGGAAAAAGGATTCTTGCAGAAGTTAGAATTATAGGTAAGACTTGAAGAAAGAGAGGAAAAAAAGACCAGGATGGAGAAAATTCCAGGCATATTGAGAAAGGAAGTGGGAGTGCATGAGGTCAAGTAATTGATTTGTTTGAAGAATAGTAAAGACAATGAAATTGTATCATCTTGTTAGCAGGGGGAGTAGGGTATAAGAAGATTTAAAAATATGCCAAAAAGGGTTAATACCTTTAAAGGCCAAACAGGGTATTTTCTATTTGATCCTGGAGGTAAAATGGAGCCACTGGAGTTTACTGGTGTATACGGGAGCAGTATACTGGTGGCATAATGAGAAATCTTTGCTTTTACAAAATCAAATTAACATTTGAGTGGAGATTGGAATGGAGTGGAGAGACATTTGAAACAGAGAGAAAAAAATAGAAGAGAATTACAAGAGTCCCAGTGTAATGTGATCAGGTCTTATATGAGAGGGGGTGCCAGTGTTAGAGGAGAGAAGGGGTCATATATGACAGTTTTTGTGCAGATTGAATGGAAGGACTTGGCAACAGATTGGATATGAGGAGTGACAGAATGAGAATTGCAGAAACAAAAGATGTCAACTAGGGTGTAAGCCTGTGTAACTGGGAGCATAGGGGTACTTAGCAACAGGGATATTAGGAAGAGGAGAATATTTTTGGAGAAATGATAATGAGTTCCACTTTGGACATATTGATTTAAGATGTCTTTATAATATCCAGTTCAAGATGTCCAAGAGGAAATTGAAATTTGGGCATGAAAGTCAGGCAGGAGGTTCAGACATAGTAAAGCTGAGACTCATTTGTACAGAGATGATAATTGAATCTATGGGAATGGACAAGTTAACCACATGAAACAGGACAAATTAAAAGTGAAAAGGATTCAAAACAGAGTCTTTGTTGACTCTTTCCCCTTGGTTGGAAAGTGACATATAAATAAAGATACAGCAAAGGAGACTGAGAATGATCAGTTAGACTCATAAGTAGAGCAACAGGAGAGAGTAGTTCATGAAAAGCAAGAGAGAGCAGAGTATCAAAGAGAAGTGCCCAACAGTATCAGAGATGTCAAGAAGGATGAAGATTGATAAAAGGGCATTGGATTTGGAAATTAAGAGATCATGGGTAACTTTGGAGACCCGTTTCTTTTGAATGATGACTTTTGAAGCAAGACTAAAGAGTTTGAAGCAAGACAAAGAGAAAAGTGGAAGGTCAGTGCATTTAATATAAATATGTTAATATTGCCTTTTAATTTCTCATGGCTTAAAAAAGCTCATCAATATATTTAATGTTACCAGCCTTTGACATCAGCTGAGATCCAAGCGATAAACTATACTGAATGGGCAAGAAATCCTGAATCTGCATTATTGTATGGAGAATTTTTTAGTAGGCTGAGATCCAGCTTAGTGACTTCGTACATAGAATTATACACTGTATGTAGCCAAGGGCCAAAAGAAGACTTGGAAATGATCTGGTCATTTTGATTAATGCAAAAAAAGAGACAGAAAAACCATCCAAAAATCATCTACTTGGGACCTGAGATAATCCTATTTGACTATTTATGTTAAATTAAAATACCCAGCCAGGGGCTGTTTCTTCACTTCCTTGCTTTGTGTAGACACTTCCATAGTTCCTTGGGTTGGATGTAGTTCTAAGAATCATATTCCTCCCTCAGGAAAACTTCTGACTTTGGCTGATTGTTCACTCCCTGCCTGTTTCTGGGATTTCATAGCTCTGTGCACTAAAAGCTCAACATTCCTCAACCCACTTATGCTAACTTTTTAATGTATTATAATGCATATTTATGTCAATTTTCCTTGGGGGCTTGTTCATCATTTTACTCTTCCTAAAACTTCTCAACTTTCTTTGATTTTCTTCTACATATATCCTTTTCCTATCTTTGTACAATATACTTAGTGCCCAATTTTTTCCCCTAGCATCATTCTTTCTGACTCAAGAACACATATTTTCTAATCTCCTTGAAAACCCCAAGGCAAATGATTCTATTGCAGGTCCTATTTGGCCTCATTGTTCTTCCAACAAATTTCTCAATTCACTGTACAATGTGCTTCCCATATTTATGATCTAGGAGTGAGCAAAATAAAGCCACTCAGGGTGATCCTTGCTAGTCTGGTAATTATTTTGGTGACACTAATGGCGGTGGTATTTACAGCCTAAGATGAATCAACCTGAAACAGATGTGGAGGATTCTGTTAGATTCTGTTAGGTCATCTGAAAATTATTGGAACAGTTAGTTCAGCCACTAAAATCATCTGTTGTCTCTGTTCTAAGGCAGTAAAATGAGTTGAATAGGAATAATTAATATCAGGTGATGGGTATAAATTAAATTTATATTCTCTTTTATTTTGAAAGAACCAACAAAGTGCTGTTAACTGCAGCATATCAGTCCATAAGCAATCAACAAAGGAAATTCTATTCTAAATCTCATTATTTCTAATGTGCAGGAAGTGATTGCTAGAATGGAAATGATGGAAATTTTGGAGCAAAGTGATTACTCCATCCTAGAGGTGGTGATAGAGAAAAAGAAAGCTAAATATAGTCTATTATGCACCATAGATTTTAGTATTCAGAGGAAAAATGCGTAGGCTGTCATAGACAGCAATTCTATGAAGGAAGTTTTCAGACAATAATTGGAAATTCAAGAATGAAATTAAGATGAACTATATATATATATACACAATAATGCTGGGGCGATATGTAAAATATATATTGAAATATACACATGAAGAAAAATATGCATGTGGACAAATACATAAAATAAACACTTTTTCAAATTAATGAAATGCACATGTATGGGAATGTGTACATATACACATACATGTATATGTATACATATTTTGTATATTATTTTTGTGAGGATGACATGAAATAATAATTGTAAAATGCTTAGCACATCACCTGGCACATAATAGGTACCATATAAAACTATCATTACTAATACTATTACTAAATAAGGTATACTCATATTGTTATATACATATATATTGTTTCATGGATCAAATGAGACAATAATTGTAAAGTGCCTAGGACAATTCCTGGCACACAGTGCTATATGAATGGAAGAAGAGGAAGAAGGAGAAGAAGAGGAGGAAGGAGGAGGAGGAGGAGGAGGAGGGGAAGGGGAAATGGAAACGGAAACGGAAACGGGAAGGGGAAGGGGAAGATGATAAAGAACAAAACTTGTACAACTCCTTGAATCAATAAAAGTTATGATATGAGAGAAATGGTCTCAGCCTAAGGAATTACTATTAAATAAAAGAGATACTTCAGAACCAGAGATAGAAATTCTGAAGGTTTCTATTTGAGAGGATGTAGAAAGCATGTCCTTCTAGAATATCTTTAGGGAGGAAAAGCAGAAATGTGCTATGACAGATAAGGGAGATATCAAGGATGATCACTAGTTTTACATATATGTTAGAGATGACCTGAAATAAGGAAAGCATTGTGAAAAGCTCAGATATTTATCCAACTTCCTTTCCCAGTACTCTATGATATAATCTGTTATTTTGCAATCTATTTCCAGTATTCTAGATATCATGTCAGCCACAAAGAGGCCAGGAAATAATTAGAAACTGATATAATTTCAAGATTAGACATTGTCCATCATCTGCTCAGATGTTAATCATTTTCCTCAAGGGGGCAGGGATCAAAGTGATTGTGATTAATTTCAATTTCTTTTCATTAAAAAATTCCTAAAGCTAAAGAGAAGGTAATCCCATAAAATGTAGAGGCCATTGAGAGGCACAAAGGAAGCTGATTATGATAAAAGGGTAAATAATTACAATGGGGGGGTAATAAAATAATTGTCTGAAGAGGTTCTTATGGATGCACAGGCAAATCACTATTTTACTTTTTTTTATTTCCTTGTATCTCCTTTAAAAATTATTACATATATAGTACATATCTAGATACAAATATATATCCAGGTAATTCTAGATACATGTACATGTGTATGTATATATACAAACATGTGTAAACACACATACAAATATTTATAGGTTATGGTAATCCATTCTTTGTCTCTCTCTCTGTCTCTCTTTCTCTCTATTTCTCTGTCTCTCTCTGGTCCCAACCACTTTGGAATCTAGTAGCTGAACAACATGGTGCACCTAAAATTTACTGATATTTTTGCAAAGTACTTGGTAATGTGTGTCATGATATTCTAATGGATGAGTAAATGTAGGCTACATAATAGTACAATTATATTCATTCATCACTAGTCAAATGGCTGGACTCAAAGAATAGTCATTAAGATCTTCATGTGAAGTTTGTAGGAGGTCTCCAATGGAGTACCATGGAAGTGTGTGGTTGGTCCATTGTTATTTTCTATTTTTAGCAATAACTTGAATTAGATGATTTGCTCATCAAATTTTCACGACACAAATTTATGACAAAATCAGGATGAAAAGGGCCCTTACGATGCTAGAAAATTTGGCTGAAACTAATATTAGGCAACTCAACACATCAACAACAAGTGTAATACTTTGTGGAAGAAATATAATTCACAACTATAATATGATGAAGTCTTATCTAGTTAGTTTTTTATCTAGAAAGTATCTAGGGAATTTAGGAGTAAGCAAACTCTCTAGAAGTCAACTCTTCTATAGAAGTTTACTATGTTCTGTTATGCAAAAAAAAAATAAAAAGGTAATGGGGTCTTGGGGTTTCATTAAGAGAGTCTTGTCTTTTAAGATAGAGAAGACATAATACCAACGTTTTCTGACTTGCTCGGACATCTTCTAGAGTGTGTTTTTTAGTTCCTGGCACCACATTAAACAACAATGATAAGTTAGAGAATGTCCAAATGAAATCAATCAGAATTGCAAAGGTTCTTGAGACCAGGACATGTAATGATTATTTAAGCAACCTAGGGATACTTAATTTGGTTGAAACGAGTTTCAAGGATACATGAGAATCCTAGTCATTGTATTTTAAAGACTACCACTTGTACAAAGAATTCAACTTGTTCTCTTTGGGCCCAAAGGAGTCAACTGATATGTAGCATGATATAGTGAAATAGGTGCTAGATTTGGAGTCATAATGGTGTCGGTGCTGGATTTCAATCCTGACTCTGAGGAAACTCCATCTACCAAAGTGGTTTGTTACCTACCCCTCTAAAATTTATAGGCAGAATGTTTGTTTTCAGGAGGATGAGTGCTAACAACTCAGAAAAGGTCTTGTATAAGAAATTACATCTTGCTAGATCTTTGAAAATAGCTAAGGATTTCAAAAAGCAGAGATGTGAAGGGAGAATATTTATATGTAGGACTACTAGGAGAAATGCACAGCCAACCACTGGGATGTTGAACTGTGTATAGGGAATAGAAAGTGGTCACTTGGGTTGGCCTGTAGGGTATACGAATGGGGATAATGTGACGTGATCATGGAAAGATATCTGAGCCAGAGCGTGATTGGCTTCAAATAACAATCAGATGTTTGCATTTCATCCTAGAAGCAATAGTGAGGCACTAGAGATTCTTGAGCTTGATGAAGGCCTGTGCTTGAGAAGGCTCAATTTGGGGGCATAATGGACATCAATTTGATATTTATGAAAACATAAATAGATAGAAGAAGATGAAGTTTTCTGACAATGATTGTATTTATGGAAATAAAATTTGAAGTCAGTGGTGAATAAAAGGGAGGAAATTCTACACCTTAAAGTCCTCAAAGACAATGAATAATACTAAAGTTCTATCTCCAAAACTTTGTTTCAATCCTGACTGGTCACTTACTACCCAGATGATAAAAGGCAAGCCACTTAAATCCTCTCAAGTCTTAGTCTCCCCATCTCCAAAATGAGGATGGGGGTAGATTAAATCATCTCAAAGTCCCTACAAACGATAGATTCACAATCCTATGATCAAATGGCAAATAGAACCCAATGTGATTTAAAATCAACTATGTTATTGGAGAATAATATAAAGTAATTTATACCTGAAATCCACTAATGATCAACAATGATATTTCCATGAAGAGAGAGCATTTTGGGGTGTATGTAGCTTGATTTTAAAATCAAGGATTTTCCCTAGATAAAATGAGGAATGAGAAGGAATTTGCCTTGAGCAAATCCTAATTCCCATCTTTACTCCCTTTTTGACTTTAGTTATCTCCCACAGCTAGGTTTTTCTAACTGTTGTGTCCTAACTCAATCATCCTTGTTCTCAGATGTCTGTCGTGTTGGAAGGATCTCATTAGTTAATTCATACTAAGATATTAATGACTATTCTAGAGGAATTGAATAATAGAATGTTGCTGTCTTATAAGAAATGATTAATATGATGAATATAGAAAGGCATGGAGAAACTTATATGAACTGATACGAAGTGAAGTATGGTGAACCAGAAAAACAATATATGCATAGTTACAACAATGAAAATGGAAGCAACAATAATGTAGTAGAAATTGAATGTGAAATTATGACTATCGAGCTTAGTCCCAAAGAAGAGATATGATAAAACATTTCCCTCCCTTCTTTGCAGATAAGGACCATACACACACACACACACACACACACACACACACACACACACACACACTTGATGCATAGTTTTGTGGAAGGGAATGGGACCAAAGTACATTTGGAAATGTGTGTGATGTAAATATAAAGCAATATTTTTTTTTTAGAAATTATGATTTATTTGGAACTGGATCATTTCCCTACCATTTAGTAGGATAGGACTTACTGGTTTTTTTTTTATATTTCTTTAAATGCCACTGGGCAATATTCAAAACTCCAGACTCATAGAAATAACTATAGATGCCAAGGGATTCTCATTTGTATGCAAAGAATGGACAAGAGATTCACACTATGTGATAAGCATTTATAAAATGTCTTTATGCACAATGGACTATGTTATATATTTGCAACACAAAGACAAAATGTGAAACATTCCTGCTCTAAACTGACTTAAATTCTACTGACACAAAAAAGTTAATAGAGCTGAAAACTTAGTTGAAGGAAGCAACATAGATCCCTTCTGCCCTCTATACAACTTAGTATGTGTTACCTAGGCTTGATGCTGTTTTCTCCAGTGAAACAACCTCAAAGGGAGAGTTGGAGGAATAGCTTATGAGTTCTGACTTATTTGCTAAGTATACGTATGTAGTAAGTAGCCTCAGATTTTAAGGAAAATGGACCAGTAATATGATAGGGCAATTATTCTAGTGCCTTCAAGACTCTCTATAAATATGGGGCAGGGGAAGAGTACAGAACTGGGCCCACGGATATTTTGGAATTTACTTCTCTTTCTATTTTTATCTTAGCAATGGGAAAAAAAAAAACTACTGATTTTTAGATTCAAAAATGTCTGATGCAAGGGTCCTGGGAAACTACCATTCATCTTAGTAGTAACAACTCAAGTCAAAGTATAATGAAGACACTGACAGATCTTAAAGAGCCTTTAAACTTGATTAAACACTTAATAAAAATGTAGAAGAAGGTCTTTTATTTGAATCCAAGCTAAATATTTCATTTATCTTTATTTAAGTTAATGGATGAAATATTAAGTATGTACTTAATTTTATTATTGATAAAAATAGAATATAGAGATTAGAATTTCCTTTCATGTGTTTCATATTTGGGTAAAGAACATACATCCTGATGAACATTTTTTACTGAGAAATCCACTAGATGGCATTAAAAACTGTGTTGTTTTCAGTAATCCCTTGATTAAACACTTAATAAAAATATAGAATATGGCACTTGTTCATAATTTCCTTCCCATAATCTGAGAGGAGGCTATTTATAAGTTGTTTTTTCCCCTACAGCTTTTTTTATGATTTCTTTAGATGGAAATCTCATCTCATTGGGGGTTATTAAACTTTTTAAAAATATTCATAATTTGAACATTTATTCATGGCTAACTATACATGGTTGTTCTGCCTAAAATAAAAGAGAAGAAGTATTGAGAAATTAATAGAGGACAAGTTTTGGAGTCAGGAAGGCATCATTTCTAGTCCTGCCCTTCACAAAAATGGTGCTACCATGGAAAAGATATTTAAATTGTCAGGGACACTAGACAACTTTAAGAATTGCATTACAGAGGAGTTATAGATTCGATTTGCAGGAAGGAATTTCCTTTATAGGTCTCTCCTCCTACCCCACTTCCCAAATGTAGATAGAAGACTTGTTGAAATTCTTATAATTTGATTTTTTTTCTAAAATTTATTTTTGGTGTATTTTTTCATATCACCTTTATTTTCAAATCTATCTTTCTCTTCTCCCTTACTGAATGAGGCATTTATTTAATGAAAAATATTTAGGGGAGAGAGAGAGAGAGAGAGAGGGAGAAAGGGAAACACATTATATACCTCAATGAATCTAAACTACTCCATATTCTTCATTCCCCACCTCTCCAAAAAGGAAGAAACATATATTTTCTCCTCTCTCTGTCTCTCTCTCTCTCTCTCTCTCTCTCTCTCTCTCTCTCTCTCTCTCTCTCTCTCTTATATCAAGAAAGGACAACAAAGTATAAAATGTTTCATTTTTTTCTTTTCTTTTAACTTCCCATTTTCATTTTGTAGTCATTTTCCATAAAATTTTCCCAGTTCTGCTTACTTCACACTGTTTCAGTTAGTATACCTTTCCTATGTGGCTCTGAATTCTTCACATCCATATTTTTATAGAAAGGAAATTTTCTGTTACATTTATACACAACAATTTGTTTAGCCTTTATCCAATCAATGCAAATCATATTTGTTTCCAGGTTTTTTGCTTATTTAAATGTTTTCATTAAATCTCCCTGAGAATCTTAAATTCTGATTTTTTTTCATAATCCATGTAAAATAGTGGAGCTTTTGACAAACTTAGAGATGAAAATGAAAAGAAAACCCTAAATGTGAATGTAGTTGTTTATTAATATAGGTTGAGTTGATTAAATAGAAGCTGTCCTGGCACAGAGATCAGTGAAATATAATAATTTCTCATTTTTTTTCTGAACTTTTATGATTTGAGCTGGCCTTCCATGCAGAAAGGAGGGGGAAAGCATGGAGGAGAGGAGGATGGGAGTAGAACACAGTGGGGAAATTGTAGTAGATTTGTAATTAGGTGAATTCTAGTTCTGCTACTTAACTTCTTAGTGACTGAATGATGGTAGTTAATTGATTTGGGTTTCAATTCCTTCATCTGTAAAATGGAACAATGTGTCTGGATGAGCCCTGTCAATCAGTGATGAGAAGGACATTTTCAGGAAAACAAAAAAGAAAAACCTTAGGAAGACTTACATGAACTGAGGCAAAGTAAAATTAGAAGAATCAGGAGAAGATTATAAACACTAATAGCAATATTCTTTGATGATCAACTATGAATGACAGCTATTCTTAGCAATACAATGATCTGAAGAACTTATGAAGAAAAAATGCTACCCACCTCTAGAAGAAACAAACCAACCAACAAACAAACTAATGTAGTTTGAATTCAGATTGAAGCATGCTTCTTAAAAATTATTATTCTTTGGTTATGTTTTGTTTTGGTTTTGGTCTGAATTTTGTTTTGCCACATGGCAAATGTGGAAATGTTTGGCATGTCTGCACATGTATAATCTATATCAAATTGCTTGCTTTTTCAAGAATTTGGAGCTCAAAATTTAAAATAAATATTTTTTGTTTACATGTAATTGTGGAAAAAATAAAAATAAACAACATATGTACTATAAAAAAAACCCAATTACTATCCAATTTAACCACCTCTTAGCTCATATTGACCATAGGGAAACACAAAGTGTGTGGTCAGGAGTTGAGGTATACTAAGAGAATACATATGTGTCAAATTAAATGTAAACAGTGACAGCACAGGAGGAAAATGTGTATAGAAGAAAAAAATAAGCAATATGTTGTAATTGGCTCACAAAAGCTCATGTAGATACTTGGAGACCCACCAGTTCTACCACCAGCATATAATGATTGGAAAGCTTCTGATCCATTTTGAAGTGGAATATCTGAAAAAAACGATGTGGCAAATTGGTTCACCTCTCTATTGAGATAGACAATAATTAGGTCAAATGATGAAACGGGTATCATGTTTGTTTTCAGAGGTCATTATTTGTAAATGGAATTTCAGTCCTTATTTTCTTAATCAGTGGTTTCTGGCCTTGTCTTTTTGGTTAAGGTGAGATGTTTTTCTTGATGTCAGTTAACTTTAGCGTTAAAGAAAACCCTGATTTTTATATATTTTTTGATGATAATACCATACCTTCATATAGTCCTTCGACATTTTTATTATTTTTCATATATATATATATATATACATATATATATATATACTTAGCTGGACACATCATTTTACATTTTTAGTCCTATCTATAATCTTTTATTTATAAAATGAAGAAGTTTAGAATAGATGACTTCCAGAGTCCCATATAGCTTTTAATATAGGATCCTATATTAAAGGTTTATATCCTATATTGAGTGGTTTACTGAAACACTAGAATTGTCCCATCTTTCAAAGGAGTAATTTGAGACTCAAATGACTTGTTTAATGTCACAAAGCTACTAAGTGGTAGGAACCAAGACTAAAATCCTGTTCATCTGACATTTCATCCTATGGCTTTCATTTCCTTAGGATTTTATTACATTGCAGGGGTTGGCACACAATGTGGACCAAATCTGGCCCATCATCAGTTATTATACATCTATCAGTTTGCAGGCCATTCGAAAACAGTTGGCAGGCTGGATTTGGCCTGTGGAGTGAAGTTTGCTGCCTTCTGTCATATGGTATTAGAAAACGAAGATTGACTTAATGGAAATACTAGTTTTAGCCACAGAGTTCTTAGATTCAGATACTAAGTAACTCCTATCCTGAAAAACTGTAAGATCAATTAACCAACAAGTATTTATGAAGTGTTATATTTTAGGCAATGCAAAAATAAAGCCAGGAAATGAAGCAACCCCTTTCTTGAGGGGATTATATTTCATCAGGCAGCACATGTGTTTGCACACACAAATTATGGATGACTGAAGTCAATTGTGAGTGAGGTTGGTAGTAGCAACTCTGGAGATCAGAAGAAAAAAGGTCTTATGTAGAAGGTGTCATTTGAGTTGACTTTTGTAGGAAATTAGGGACTCTAATAATAAAAGATGAAGGAGTAATTAATTCAAGAAAGAAAATATGCATATGTTCAGAGATAGGAGATGGAGTACAGTATGTAATGCCATCAAGAAGACCAATTGGATTTCAAAAATAAAACCTGAAAAGACTTATATGAATCGATGCAGAGTGAAGTGAGTAGAACCAGAAGAAAATTGTACACAGTAACAACAATTTTGTATGATGAACAACTGTAAATGACTTAGTTGTTCTCAGCCATACAGTGATTAAAGACAATACCAAAGGATTCATGTTGAAAAATGCTATCTGCCTCCAGAGCAGGAGCTGATGGTATCTCACTATAGACTCAAGCATACAATTTTTGCTTTATTTCTCCTTTCTTCTTTCCTTCCTTCCTTCCTTTTATTTCTTTCTCTTTCTTTCTCTTTTTCTTCCTTTCTCTCTTTCTTTCTTTCTTTATTCTTTCTTTCTTTCTTTCTTTCTTTCTTTCTTTCTTTCTTTATTCTTTCTTTCTTTCTTTCTTTCTTTCTTTCTTTCTTTCTTTCTTTCTTTCTTTCTTTCTTTCTCTCCCTCTCTTTCTTGTCTCTTTATCTCTCTCATTCTTTCTTTTTTCTTTTAGTTCAAGTTTTCTTTTACAAAATAACTAATACAGAAATATTTTACATAGTTGCTAATCTATAACCTTTATTGATTGCCTACAATGTTAAGGGGAGGGGAGTGAATGAAAGACAGAATTTAGAACTCAAAACAAACAAATAACAACAAATGTTAAAAATCGATTTCACATGTAATTGAGGAAAATAAAATATTACTGGAAAGCATTAACTTCAAAAGTATTGATGGTTTTGAACTGAATATTTCATTGAGTAAAAAAAAAAAGAGCAAGACCAGTTTAATTGGACCAAAAAGTACATAAAGGGGAATGGCAGTATAGCAAAGCTAGATAGATAGTTTGGGGCTAGCATGTCAAGGGTTTTAAAACAAACAATTCATTTTATATTTTGTTCTAGAGGCCCTAGGGAGTGATTTGACCAATAAGAATGTCAAGTTTTCATTTATTAAATTTAAATACTGAAAAAGCCAACTTCTTAGGTCTCTTCTGGCCTTAAAACTATTTGTTATTATTCAATTGTTTCAGTCGTGTCTGACTCTTTGTAACCCCATTTGAGTTTTCTTGGCAAAGATACTGGAGTGGTTTGCTATTTCCTTCTCCAGTGCATTTTGTAGATGAGGAAACTGAGCCAAACAGGGTTAAGTGACTTGCTCATGATCACAAATCTAGTATATGTCTGAGGCTGGATTTCAACCCAGGTCTTCCCGATTCAAGGCTTAGTGCTCTATATATGCAACCTAGCTGACTTTTTAAAACTTATTATTCCAGAATTATTGGAGAGCCCCAAAATTAATTGATATAGGGTCTATTGTGAGATGGATTACCTTTGAAAAATACCATTTTATCCATTAGAGTGACTGTACTTATCCTTCAAAGAAAAGTAGAGGAACAAAAATAGCTCTGTATCTTCTCTCATGTTTGAATGCAGTTAAATCAGTACTGTCCATATTTTCTTTGCTCAACTTTCTTACCAGGGTCAGATCTTCTCATTTTGAGTCATGACTCAAGGAAGGAACATAGCTCTGTAAGAGAGAAAAAAAAAAAAGAATGGTATTTAACACAATGCCTTTCACTGTACATAGCATGGTCACTGAATAATACAACCATATTTGTAAGAGATTTCAGAGTCCATTTAATCCAACTCTAATTATATAGAAGAGGAAATTGAGGCACAGTGGAGTTCCAAGACTGGCCAACTTCACACAGTAAGTATCTGAAGCAGGATTTGAAATCAGATTTTTGGAAATCAAGCACAGTTGGTTTTCTATTACTAATCCACTTTATTCACAAATATCTATATGTACATAGATATAGGTACAAGTAGATAGATAAATAGATAAATAGATAGATAGATAGATAGACAGACAGACAGACAGACAGACAGACAGACAGATAGATAGATAGATAGATAGATAGATAGATAGATAGATAGATAGATAGACAGACAGACAGACAGACAGATAGATAGAGACACATATGCAAATGCAAATAAGATGAATAAGACTTTGGGGGGCGGGTTATTATCTAGCACTCTTTGGTTTATCTCATCACCCAGGAGCTAAATTTCAAAGAAAAGGAAAATAGCATGAGGCTGAGCTTTTCTCATCAGCTGTATATCCAAAACTAGAACAGTAAAGCCTAATTCTAACCACTTCATGAAGCCCAGGAGGGTTGGCCTGCCCTTTTACCTGAACAGATACATTTTATACACCTGCATAAGGTCAAAAATGATGATTACATGTCTGGAAATATAGTATAGAAATTCCGAAGTTCTGAAGGCACTTGTATTACTTTTTCCCCCTGGAAAATAAATGATTAAAAAACCCAGCATGTATATATATATATATATATATATATATATATATATATATATATATATATATATATATATATATATATATAT
>CM053623.1:189811126-189852131 GCA_028646595.1 Phalanger gymnotis
CAAGAAAAAGCAGTTCTGTAGGAAAAGAAGAGAAGGCAGGCGAGGGGGAATGAGTGAATATTGCTCTCATCAGATTTGACCTGAGGAGGGAATACCATGACCACTCAATCGGGTATCTTACCCCACAGGAAAATGGAGGAAGAAGATTAAAAGGGGTAATGATAAAAGGGCGGGCAGAGGGGGTGGAGGTAATGAAAAACGAACACTTTCGAAAAGGGACAGGGTGAAGGGAGAAAATTGGATAAAGGGGAATAGGTTAGGAAGGAGCAAAATATAGTTAGTCTTTCACAACATGAGTATTGTGGAAGGGTTATACATAATGATATGCATGTGGCCTGTGTTGAATTGCTTGACTTCTTAGAGAGGGTGGGTGGGAAGGGAAGAGGGGAGAGAATTTGGAACTCAAAGTTTTAAAAATAGATGTTCAAAAGCAAGAAAAAAAAGTTTTTTTCATGCAACTAGAAAATAAGATACACAGGCAATGGGCATAGAAATTTATCTTGCCCTACAAGAAAAGAAGGGAAAAGGGAACAGGAGGGGAGTGGGGTGATAGAAGGAAAGGCTGACCGGAGGAACAGGGCAACCAGAATATATGCCGTCTTGGAGTGGGGGGGAGGGTAGAAATGGGGAGAAAATTTGTAATTCAAAGTCTTGTGAAAATCAGTGCTGAAAACTAAATATATTAAATAAATTTAATTTTTTAAAAAAGAATAAATTAGTTGGCTATTTGTCCATGTTATCTTATAGTAGAGATTTCTTTCACATGTGGTTTAGAGTAAATGGTTTGAGAGGTCCCTTCCATCATTAAAATTCTGTTATTCTGATATTATAGTTGAAATATCAATATTTGAGGAAATCAACAAGATGTTGAATGATCTTGATAAGTCCAAAAGTTTTCAGAATCCTAGAGAAGAATGGGAGTTCATGTATTTCATTCTGAACTCTATATTGTCCTTGAATCCCAAACAACTTAACTAACTTCCACCACATGAAGATCTCTACTGATGAATATCCCATCTGATTCCAAAATGTAATTCTCTATAATATCCACCCATTTTTCTAAATCCTGCCCCTCAGGAACCAAGCAGATAATAATCCACATCTTCTTCAACTGAATATCCCTTTAAAAACTTGAAGATCATTATCATGCCTCTCCAAGTTTTTTTCTTCATGTCAACTACCATCGTATCCTTTCATATTTCTTTATAGGGTATGATCTGCATTCCCCTAACCATCTTTATTGCCCTCCACTGGAGGTATTTCATGTTGTCAGTGTCCTTTCTAAAATAAAGTGTCTGGAAATGTACCCAAACTAGTAGACTAGTAGATGTGGTAAGAAAGTCATTTGGAGGCATTAGGACTGTCATCTCCTATATTCTACATCCAGTACTTTTAATAATACATTCATGTATATGCATATACATACAAACATACACACATATATATGCATACATGTACACAATATGTGTGTGCATGCATGTGTGTACGTAATGTATTTATGTGTACTTATACATATATATATATATATGTGTGTGTGTGTCACATAGAGCCCATATTCCCTTGAAGCCCTCCAGGTCCACTCAACTGCATCTTTACAGACAGGGTCTTTAGGTAGGAGGTTCTATTTTCATCTCTACGTTATGTGATTACTGATATAGGTGCTCAGTGGGACATGGTCGACCCAGCTCTTAGGTTTGCAAATTGTCTTTACATAAATTATCCCAATTTGATCCAATTTGAGATCTTGACTGTATGTGTCTGAAGAATTCACTCCCCCTCTGCTTCATGTAGATAGACATTCCCTAGCAGAAATTTTGCTTTATTCAAAGGCAGAGTTTCCCTTTCCTAGTAACACATTTCACTTCTTTCCTAATAGCTAAAACTTTCTTTTGAATCCCAGCATGGACTTCTTGACTGTCTTCTAGGGACAAAGAGAAATGATTGTCATCTTTGTCTCTGGTTGGCCTCAATGATTTTACTAGCTCATGTTTCTAGAAGTGTTTTCCTAAGGACTATTCTATCCCTCTCAAATAGATTCCCATATCTATTGTGTTCGTTTAAAACCTCCAACCAGTTTTCATTGGCAAAAAAAGAAAAAGAAAAACATTTATAGGTGTGTGTGTGTATGTATATATTTCCACATTAAATTAACAAAATCTACATAATTTACATCTCTTCTTTATGGAGATCTCTTTTTCAAACTCCCTGCTTTCTTTCAAATAAGCCGAACTGGTAGTGATTTGATAGCTATCTGCTATCAAATTTTCAAACACATAATTTTTAGAAAATCAAATTGCACTTAAAGACATAGTATGACAAATGCCAGCCACTCAGCCAATAGCTGGGATGATTTTTTCTCTTTCTTCACTTTTATTATCTTTTGGAAAGAGTAAAAGGAAGCAATATATAAAATAATTAAAAGTGAAGAGACAAATCTCTAATTTGGGAGAAATGATGGCAAACACAAGCTAATCTGATCAACACGTTCTCAGTGAGTCAATACTCAATTGGTACTGTATGCCCCTGGGCTGTCCTTTGTTCTGTATCAGAAATCTTCAAATTTTAGGGTTACTCTCATCCCAGACAGTGGACTGTGAGTAATGGTTCCGTATTTGATAGAACACATAAAACGTTCAGTATAGGGATCCAGGCTGGGGTCCTTCTTGATTCTTTGTTATTTTCAAGTTGAAACCCCTTCTTCCTCCTGAGGCAGGGTGGATTTCATTTCTGGAAGAGCTGTAGGTAAATAGTTGAAGCCATTGCCTAGTTCCTACATCTTTAATCCTCACTGGTGTCTAAGAGAAACAATCAATGAACACTTGCATTTCATTCCCACAGTTCTAAAAAAAATGATTATGTAGCCTCTTCCTCTTTTGTCTCTATTTTGACTGTGAATTGTGATTGAATTTGAATTTCTGTCTCTATTCTAACATGGTAACTGCATTAATTGTTACTGTACACAAGAAATAAGTAGTTGTATTTCTTTGGTGCAATTAAAATACCTTCCTCATAACCAAAAAACAAAAATGTTTCTTTCGTTATCCAAATGAGGGAAAATCATATCTAATCTGACCTGAGATCATTGAGAAAACAACAACAACAAAACAGAATTGGCATCAAAAGTTAGAAGATGGTTCTGGTCATTTGGTAGTCATGTAGATAATATTGAAGAATCAAGCTCTTTTAATCAAGCTGTTTGTACACTGAGAGAATCAACAAGGTTGAAAGGATGGTGCTTTGCAAAGATTTGAAACCAGAGGACAACATATTTACATCCTGATTTGTATTCCAGCCTTACCACTTACTACATATGACTATGGACAACTCTCTTAAACTTTGTAGATCTCAGTGCTCTAGTCTGTTGGATCATAT
Source organism: Phalanger gymnotis (assembly GCA_028646595.1). Lineage (NCBI taxonomy): Eukaryota > Metazoa > Chordata > Mammalia > Diprotodontia > Phalangeridae > Phalanger > Phalanger gymnotis. Next base: position 189,814,499 of record CM053623.1, read on the forward strand.
GGGGTTGGATTAGATGACATCTGAGGTTCCTTACAGTTCTAAATCTACAAAGGCCAGGATTCAATAAACCTTGCGTCCAACCTTTATCATGAACTATTCACTTGCAGATCTTACCCTAGTCTTGTATTTGTAGTAAATCCAAGAAAGCAGCATTCCACAAATCCCATTTAACCATCATGTATCTTACCCCTCTGAATTCAGAACTTACCAAAGCAACAGGATGTGTCAAACCATGCAGGACATCTATTTACTGGTATCATAACCACAGGAGATGAGAGACAAGGTAGAGAGGAATTAGAAAGGAATAAGGTAAATTTTTAGGGATTCATTTATATAAACGGAAGAAAGCATAAATATTAGCAAGGATATTGAAAAGATATTTCAGTACTTTCCCTATTCTATATGGGTCTGGCTTGCTGCCAGTTCAGCTGTTGTTTCTTACTGTTTCAATGTTTTTTTCTCCCAAATATCCAGGATATATTTTAGCCTCTCATTTTCTGCCCAATGTACAGTCGGAGGTCAAGTCTTTCACATACTCCAATTCTCTTTCTTTCTTCTTTCCTTGTTTCTTTCTTCTTCCTTCCTTCCTTCCTTCCTTCCTTCCTTCCTTCCTTCCTTCCTTCCTTCCTTCCTTCCTTCCTTCCTTCCTTCCTTCTTTCTTTTTCTTTCTCATAGTGCTTCATTTTTCTCTCTCAATATGTCTCTGTTTCTCTGTTTCTCTCTGTCTCTCTCTTTCTCTCTGTCTCTCTTTGTCTCTGTCTCTCTCTGTATCTGTCTCACTCTCTGTCTCTGTCTCTCTCTCTCCTTCTGCCTCTCCTTCTGCCTTCTCCCTGCCTTTTTGATTTGCTGGAGTGAATTATCTTTTTATTTTCATCTAAAAGTTATTCTGTCTATCTACCTATTCATCTATATCTGTAACTGTATCTCTATCTCTATCTATATATCAATCTGACTATATTTCAGACTCTTTAAAAAAAAAAAACTTGATGCCTCCCAGATGAAGAAGCCCTGAGCTACATGTTTCTCTTTAAGGCACATGCTGGCTTCTACAATACTTTAGATCTATAATGGGTTCATGATTACTCAATCAACAAGAATTTATTCAGCTCCTACTATGTGTCAAGCACTGTGCTAGAAACTGAGTAATCCAAGAATAAAGCAATCTCCAAAGTTGGAGAGTTTACATTCCAATGGGTAGAAGAAAGGAGGACAAGTGTAGGGTTAAGAGATTCCTTTAAATCTGAAACTTGAAGGAAAAATGAAAGAATCAATGAGGATACATTTCTCATTATTTATAAAATCCAGGATCTGTCCAGCTCTTACGTTTGCCAGTTGTCTATATTTAAAACTTCCCAATTTGATTCAATGGTAAATCTACTTTGAGTATTCTAGTTTGATTAAGAGAGACTTAAGGAATTGGTCACTAGATAAGCTAGCCCTAGGATGTGACCCCTCGAACTGACTGAGTAGTGGACTAATATAAATAACTTCTCAGGGTCAGAGAAGTCTAGGCACAGATGATAAAAACACTTGATGGAATGTGAAATAGGTGGGATTATTGTTCGGGTATGGGTTGGAGTAGACAGCATTTGAGATTCCAGGAAGCTGATATTCAAAAGACATCTTTGGAGGAGCTCAGTCCTATTTATGGACACATTGGGACAAAAATATGTTATATTTGCATTTCAAATGAGAGCTTTGTTCAAATGAGCCCATTTAATTATGTTGGAAAGTTTCTAGATGATTACTGCTAGTGTTGTTGAGGGGAACACTAGGGTATTTAACAAGTAATGTTTTCCATTCACTTTGGCTGTCATTTGGTGGGGCAGTGTCAGTGAATGTGATGTCCATGTGAAAAAAATAATGACAACAAAAATAAAAATCTTTTAAGAAAGTAAGCCAAATGAGTTAAACGCTTACTTTATTATTTGATATAATTGCTTCTGCTCCTTAATTAACTTTCATTTAAAAAATCCTTAAAAATAACCAGCTTGAATGAATGAACTTGATACATTGGGATTATGAATCAACAAGACCCTGTTGCATTTGCTCAAATAAATTTATTTACTTTGGAACCATTTTATTATAAAGACTTTTTTTCTAAAATTGATATTTTCATACTAAAAATATTTCCAATGTGTTTCCTTTTGTTTTTATTTGACATTCCCCAGTCACACTTTGAGTTAGGTAAAGACATTATTATCTCCACCACCACTTTTTTGGTTATGGAAATTGAGGTTGAGAGAAATAAAATGTCCTGACCATGGTCATAGTTAGAAAGTGCCAGATATAGACTTTGCACTCAATTAACTAGAAAAAAAAAACATTTATTGCTTATGACAAAACCTCGGAGAAATTAAAATATATGTAAATGCATATACACAAAGAGGTAGGTATCTATGTATAGATATATGCATATATAGATATATACAGTTAAATATATATGCGTATATATGTCTATGCATGACCTGTGTTTTTATTTATCTATGTATCTGGTATCAATCTACGCATGAAAACAACCATTAGGTTGTGTTTCAATGAGACAAATCTTTTCTCACTTGGCCATCTTGTGGAATTATTCTTTTCCATATGCAATACCACTCCCTTATATTCATTGGGATGATGAGGTAGGCCATATTCAGTGTCTAGTCAGAAACCAGAAAACCTATTCGGAGACAATTCCCTATTTCATGAATCAACTTATTTCTTTCCTTTGTCTCTTTTGTAGGGGGTAAAAAATAATATATTGCCTACATACTGTCAGGAATGACTATTCTAACCACCAGATTCGTGGAAATCACTATATTATTTAAGATCTTGATCACATTTATTTATTCATTTGTTCACTCATTTATTTATTTACTGAGATCCAGAGAGGTTAAAAAATCTTACCCAAGGGTATAAAAATAACAAAAGGCAGAGCTTGGAATCAAACTCAGTTCCATGTTCACTATTTTTTTCAATAGTACTGTATGGGGTGGAGGTGCCAATAAGTACTTACATAAATGAATAAACTATGCCAAGTACTGTGGTAAGCATTTTTTACAAATATCTCATTTGCCATTCATAACAACCTTATGAGTTTGGTCCTATTATTTTCCATTTTACAGTTGATGAAAGTGAGGAAAACAGAGCATAAGTTATTTGACCAAAGATACATATCTAGGAAGGATCTCAGATCAGATTTGAACTCAGGTCTTCCTTTTCCCAGGGCCAGGACCACCAGTTACAAGGGAAAGCTTGCAATTTAAGATAGAATCCACAAAGTGGGTAATACATTTACAGACAATCAAGATCTGATTATGTTTATAAGAAACTGCTCTCTCTCTCTCTCTCTCTCTCTCTCTCTCTCTCTCTCTCTCTGTATGTGTGTGTACTAAACAGAGATTTCTCTAAAGCAGTTCTAACAATAAAGTCCTTAAAAATAATTTCCAAAAAAGTAAAGAATTTCACTGTAATCAGTGTCTATTAGCCTACTCCAGAGAAAATCTTTGAGTATCTGTCATGATTCTTAAGCGTTGCCCACCCCTGGGAAAATAAAGGCACCTATCTTGGCTTTTAAGGCTTTCTAGAAAATCCAATTTTTCCAACATGTTAAATATGTCCACATGATTTTGAGGAATAGAAGGAATTGTATGACTGTTTACCAATAAAACTAGCTTTATAAAGTTGTCATACAAGACTTATTACTCAGTGTACTGCTCTTAAACAGGAAACAAAGAAGTTGTCTCCTGTAAATCATGAGATAGTTCTTGTCTTATGTCCTCTTATAAATTTCAAAGGGGTATGTGTGCGTGCATGTGTGCATGTGTGTGTACATGCAGGCATATGTGTGTGTATCTAAATGTACACACATATATATTTCATATTGACTCAATCATCAGGACTTCCTGTATTTATGTAGCTACTGCATATAGTGTATATGAATTCATTTATCCAGGCAGCTGGGTGGTACAATGGGTAGACAGTTGGGCTTGGAGTCAGTTCAGATCTGACTTCAAAAATGACCTTAGACATTTACCATTGGGGAAAGTCATTTAACCTCTGTTTACCTCAGTTTCTTCAAATACAAAATGGAGATAATAATAACACCTATCTATCAGGGTTGTCATAATGAGCAAGTAAGATAATATTTGTAAAGCTATTAGCATAGTGCCTGACACTTTGTAAGTGCTATATAAATGCTAGCTATTATTAGTAATTAATATAGATGTAAATCGATATAGATGTAATCATGTCAGCAGCTACTGTGAGATTTCCCTGACATGAATGGATGGAATGAAAAGTTATGAGTTAATGACCAAAGACACTGGTTCATTAAAATAATTAATTCTCTGGGCACAAAGGTTACTTGATATGAGAACATTAAAGAGGTGTGTTTATATAAATGCATATGTAGATTAATGAGTTGGAGCCTTTTCCTATTCAACATGGGAGAAATCACATCATCCATTTTTCATCCACTTTGCAAACTTTTGCTCATAGTAATATGAGCTTGGGCAAGAATTTTGCTTTTTTTGTAGAACTTCCTCCCCCCCAAAAAATGTCCCTGGAACATGATAGTACTGACTGAATGTCCCCTTAAGAAATATCCCAAATTTGGAAGCATAATTCTTTTTCTTGACTGCGTAGTATGATTTGTGGTTTCTTAAGGAGAAAAAAAAAAAAGATTTTGTCTAACTTCCCATACTGTTCAAAAGCACATTTATTATTAATGTGTAGGTTTGAAGAAACAATACCTCCAGGGATTTGGAATTTTATAACTGTTAAAAACCAAACTGCTGTGTTCTAACAAAAGCATCTGTTTTCACTAACTCCTTAACAGGATAAGGCTAAAAAATGGACAAAATATACAATTCCCACCAGATGGAAACCTGCAGAGTAAGGTCCCTAATGTTTGCTATCTCTGACCACTTGATCACCCTTCTCCAAAACTCTTAGAAGATGTTTTGCAACTGTCTAAAAAATACAATAGTGAAACAAAAATTAGAAAGTTAGCCAAGTGAACCCAATCAAACATGTAACTTTAAATATGACATTTTCCTTAAGTGAATAAGGTTTCTTACTTAGAGTGGGAGGCAGGGAAAGAAAGGGAGGCAGAAAAGATGGAGATTTTTCTTTTATATAAGAAATTTCAAACATAGTAAAGAAGCTGCATTCTCTAGCAGCACCTGTGTATGCTCTGTGGTGAGGCATGGATGATGGCTGTTCAGAATTCCCTCTAAGAGAGGACAATGAAAGACAGAGAGACATTAAAAGCAGAAATTGATTTACTAATGAAATTCATCACTATACTAGATGTAAAATATGAATGAAATAAACTGAATGCTTTGTTGGACAGGGTTGGAACTAGATAGTTCTTTATTGACTAAAAAGATTCAAATGAAATATTTGCTGACATATCGGTGTGTTCTTTTCTCTTCCCAAAATGAATTTTTAAAAGAAGGAAAACACAAAGAACAAGTTACGAAGGAAAATATGACATTAATCTTTTCCCCAATTTTTTGAGGTGGGTGAGGTTAAGTGCTTTGGATTTACAGAGTAATGGGTTTGTTAACTTTTACAGAACACTTCTCCCTAGCATTCATTTTTCCCTCTAGGTAGAACAAGGGACTATATGATGGTGGGCAGATTAAGAATGAAAGACTTGTTTCTCCTCTTTGTTCTTCCTTCCATCTGCTTCAGGACACAAAGAATTTATTTGTGAGTATTGGGAGAATTTTTGGCTGCATTCCAAGAAGGCAACTGAGAGAGAGGGAGATTGCCAAATCCTGTGGCTGCCTTGATTTTCACGAGTCATTAATGACATTTACATTGTGTTTTATGTTTTCTCGATGATAGAGCAATTTGCTCATATAAATGATACTAGTCTTGTCTTCATTTTGTATAATAGGAAACTGATACTTAGTGAGATGGAAAGTGACTTGGCCAAAGTCTACATCTGGAATTAGTGACAGTATTGGCATTTGAACTCTGATCTTCTGTTTATGAATTCTGGGCTATTTCTACCATAAAGTCACTTTCATTTGAAGTATGTTAGGTTCAGAAAATGACTATACCTTAGGTGTTTAGGCTGTAGCTTCTTGTTGACAGGAATTAATTAATTAATCTATTTATTTATTCATTCATCTATTTATTCATTTTGTTCCTTCATTTGTGTATACACACACATATAGATATCTATATCTATATCCATATCTATACCTATTTACCTATATATCTAGCTATACTGCTTAAATCTACCCCTATGTGATCAAAGGTTGTCTACATCTAAAATGTCATCTTACCCCAGTGGCACTCTAGGAATGCTGGAGGTGCCTACAAGGAATTGTGGGCTCCCCCAAATCCTGGATCTACCCAAAGCATTCTTAATTTGGATTGCCATGACCAGGGAATGTTTGGGGTTTACACAACCTTATGTTTTAAGTTCCATTCAGGTTATTGTATACAATATTTTTTCAGATGATTCCTGTGTGTGAGTTCTGTGCCGAAATCTTTGTCAAAATCCTAGCCACATCTCCTTTCCATCTGGCTCTCCTCTACCAAATGACTTAATTTATTGTTCTAAAATTATTTTGGATTTTGGCATTTGTTTTTACGAACAATTCACACTTATACATTCCCATATATAATACATATAAATTTACACATACACATATATACTTAAATATTGCAATATCCATATGCCCACAAATATACTTTTATATATGTATACTCCTTTATGACTTGCAAATCGCTTAGTTTATATTATCACATTGGATTCTCAAACCATCACTTAAGGTAATTGTTACAGCTTTTTTGTTTTGACCTTACATTTTACTGTTATAGGATTTTTTTAATGCGTAAACAGCCTGTACTGTTGTAGATCAGCCCCCGATATTCATTCAACTTCTAGTCTTAAAAGCTTGCCCAGGAAATGGAGACTTTCCAGAATTACTTGAAGTTTTTTAATCATCATCTCAAAGCCCTATCCTATGGAATCCCAACTGGATGTCCTTAACAAATATATCTATCAAGTCTAAATTGATCTATCCTACTTTTCTGTTTTAAATATGTTTCTGTCCTAAAAACAGAATAGAACAGAAGCAATCATCAAGGAGAATTACACCCATTGTCCAAATGGTACTAGTCTATAAACATATAAAAATATTTATCTTTTTTCCACCATCCACACGTTCTCCATTCTCTTGTTTCCATTGGTCATAGACTATATATATATATATATATATATCTTCCTAAAAGGATCCTATCTGTGATTATTTACAGTACAGTACATCTGGTAGGGTGCTTTAATTTGGCAATCACCTCAATCTTAGGTGAATACTTCCTATCTTAATCAAAAGAACACTCATCCACAAATTCTGCAGATATATTCTAGAAGAGTATAGCTGGCTCAGTGAATAGAACAGTGTGCCTGGAGTCAGGAAAAGCTGAGTTCAAACTATGTTTCTAACATTTGCTAGTTGTGTGATCCTGGGCAAGTCACTTAAACTTCGGCCTGCCTCAGTTTTCTGAACTGTAAAATGGGGAATATAATAATATCTACCTCACATGGGTTGTGAACATGAAAAAAAGTGTGGTATCTATAATGAACTTAATGCCTAACACATAGTAAATTCTTAGCACATGCCTATTCTTTTCCACTTCTCTAGTCGGGAACTATTGGAATAGTCTCCATTAACTCTCAAAAAGAAGAGGAATGTTCCTTTCATTGGATGTGGCATAATTACATTTACTTATTTCCACAGGACAAGAAAGCAACAAATGCAACAAAGGAACAACCTTATGAATTTGCAGTAGAGAATGTGAATCATTAACTCTCTTACTTATTACCCCTCTACCACCAGTTTCCATTTTCAAATAGAGAACATAAAATGCAGAAGCATGTGTTTGGAACACAGAGATTTTCTGCTACAGCTGTAATCTCTGCCCTCATATACTACCAATGTCTTTCCCCCTTTGTCCAGTTGCAGTGGTCAGAAAGTATCATATCAGATATCCTTAGGCACCGGCAGGGGCATTTATAGGAGATTGGAATCTGGTCTGTTCTTTCACTGGCACTATTTTGACTAGAGAAGCTCAATGTGGCAGAAACTATGGCCAGAATACTAACTCTATGCTTTGCTAAACCTCTACAAAGCTGCTTTTGAGCCCAGCCAGGGAACTACAGAATAGAGGGGTACTGAGGCAGGGAAGGAAAGTTTGTGGGGCTTAACCAGGCCCCTGAGGAAAGGGAAATAGGATCCAGCTGGGGTCAGTATCACACATGTATGTGTGTGTATGTAATATATGTGTATATACATATACATTTTTGCATATGTACATACTTACACTTATGCATGTATAATGACATGCAGCAAGAACTGAAGCCAGTGAAACATGAATTCCTCAGTATGGGATAATGAGGAGAAAACTTTAAGGTGCAGTCTCAGGGGCACACCCACCAGCAAAGAAAAGACTAGCAAAATTGAAAATATCAGAGGAAAAAAACAAAAAATAGAAACAACAAAAAAACCCCTAAAACCACCCAAAATCCCAAGAGGAAGAAAACTCATTAAAACCTAGAGCACAAACAGATATTTCAACAGAGAAGACAATAAAATTAAAAGGGAAGATAAGTACCAAGAATGTTGTTTTCCAAAATACTAAAATGAATGGATTAAAAAATTCATGTTGAATTGAATCAAAATGTTGATTGATTATTTGCTATGTTTTATTGATACACTAATGACTATATATCTAATGATCTACACAGGCTCAATTGTTTCTATTTCATGTATTTCAAAGCAACATTTTCAGAATTTTTTAAAAGACTCTTATAAAGACTGAAGAGATGAAACATTGAAAAATGACTTGACAGGTATTGTGCTATATCTATGCTAAGAGTTGTTATTAATTCTATATATACAGAGCCTTTTAAAATACCAAACAACTCCTCATATCACTTATGTTTGGAACAATATAATTTAATAAGCATTGTTCAGGTATCCCAGGGTTTTTGAAACAAAATGTATATGTAGAATGAAATAACAAAAGTAAAATATGGGTTTCTGGCTTTCTTGGTCAAATTAAGATTGGACGTATTCTTTAATTTTTTTTTCTTTCACTATCTGTGCTCAAGATTAGCAGCATTGATTTTAACTTAGTCTCTATGATGCTAACTTTTGAATGAATGCTGAAAAATATACTCCATTTTAATGGACCCAGAGGATCTTATGACCACATGGAGCTGATCTTTCAATTTCATCACACCTGGTGCCTGACCGGTGAAACAGATGAATTTTTCATTCAGACTACTTGGTTATCTACTTGTTCCAAAGGCCAATCCAGTTGAACTCAATTTTCCCTTTCCCTGGGTCCCATGCCTACTATTTAATTGACTAAAGGATTCCCTTGAGTTATACGTAATACAAAGCAGCAGATTATTTCTCTTGAAGATAACTTGTGTCTTTGTTTCTTTTGCATTCATCTGTGTCTTCATTTTGGGGATAAGGATGGCCTTCTTAACATCTCTAAATATGAGTTTCTGATTTATGATCCTCAGCTGCATCGCTAAAGAGTAATTTTGAAACCAGGGACATCATGTAGTTTCCAACGATTTTCTCTCTAAAGCCTAGAATTAGGTATCAAAATGCATAAAACAGAAGCACCAAGCGAGCATAGCTCTCTTGAACATGGCAAATACTGTCTGCCAGTGAATTATTGAGAAAGAGCACTGGAATCTGAAAACTTGGATTAAAGTCTCTGCTCTGTCAATTATAACTGCACAACTTTGGGTAAATGATGTATAACAATGGACCTTATCTGGAATTTGGGTCATTGTTTAGATTTGTGATTTCATCATTGCAGGACATTTTAGGAGGGTACATTTTCTTTAATTCTGATCAGCCAATTATCCATAATTAACCATCTTAAAGAGTTACATAGGAACATATGGCTTGCTATGTACTTTCTGCTTTGAGAAAATGGCAGATATTAATGTTTAACAAAATTTACCATGGGAATCAAATCAGCTAATGTATGTGTAGCCCTTTCAGGGAATGTGGCCACCTTCTCTTAGTCTTCAATGATTAGGTCACTCCAATCTGCCACCATACAACCTAGTTTGGTGTTTCCAAAAAAAGGATCACCATCCCACAATTAATACACAAAATTGTCAAGGTCTTGAGGGTATTGTTAGTCAGTCAGTCAATAAAAATTAAGTTTTTACTGTGTGTGAGTCACTGTGCTAAATGCTAAAGATACAAAGAGAGACAAAAGATAGTCCCTTCTCTCAAGGAGCTCAGTCTAATGGGGGAGACAGTATGTAAACAGCTATGTACAAGCAAGCTATATACAGGACATATTTTAAATAATCATCAGAAGGAAGGAATCAGAATTATGGAGAGAGAGGGTGTTGAAGACCTCTTTCTTGAAGGTAGAATTTACCTATTACTTAAAGGAAGCTAAGAGGTGGAGACAAGAAATCATAAAAGATTGCCAGGAAAAATGCCCAGAGTCAGAAGATGAGATGTCTTGCTTGAAGAACAGCAAGAAGTCCAGTAGCACTGGATAGAACAGCAAATATGGTGAAATGGCTAAGATGTAAGAATACTGGAAACGTGTGTATATGTGTGTGTGGGGGGGGTCATGTTATGAAAACTTTGTCAAACATTTTATATTTGATCTTTGTTGTGACACAGTTTATTGAGTTTATTGAATAAGAGATGTGATGTCACACTCACACCTTTGACAATTGAGTGGAGGATAGACGGCAGCCCAGATGTTTGCATATTGTGGGAGGGATGCACAATCTCACTACTTGCCAGTCTTGCTTCTAAGCTCTCAAGTGTGTGTGTGTGCTTCTCATTTGTGCAAAGTCAGTCAGCATAACATCACCAACTCCTACACATAAAACACTTATTCAAAGATAAAGCAACAACAGGAATTATCAGTAATATTACAGTAATAATCAAAGTATTGCTCCAATGGTGATGAGTTTTGACAGGGGTTTGAGATGTTCATGAACCCCTTGAATTCACAGATTCAAGAAGTCTTTAAGTCAAGTTAGCATAGGTTTATTGTTACACTATTACAGCAGGCAGAGCTCCTCAAAGAACTTTCAATTTAACAGGAATTATATAGGAAAAATAGTGGATTATCTGGCAAATATGCTAATTACATGACAACTTATAACCTTGGTCATCGGCATAATTCACTACTGGAAGGGGTTTCTCAGGGGTGTATTTTTGGTCTGTTATATCTGTAGCAAGATAGCTTTGAGACTTGATATCTATAGCTTGACCTCTGGATTGAGTATGATAACTTTGGAAATCAATACATGATAAATTTGTGGTTACACAATAGTCCTGTTTCTGCAAGAGAATTTCTTCAGAGGTCAGCTTGTTCTTGTGGGGGAAAGATAATTTATTTTACTGGAGCCCATTAGTGAGCACTTGCGGGGAAAGGCAGTTTGTCTTACTAGAGCTCCATCTCCATCAACTGGATACAAACTCTGGAAATCCCCCTGAACTCTCTTTGAACTTTCCAACATGGTCAAGTCCCTGGCATTAGCATGAGGCATCTAACTGTTCCAATAATCCTCTCATCTGCCTTTTCGTTGAGGCTATCAACTGGCCTTTCATTGTAGCTTCAGCCCATTCTTCCTCCGTTCTGTTATCTCTGGATCTCTTCCTGCTACTTCCTACCCTTTATTCTATCTAGATCCCATTCCCATGGAGATCCTCCCTAGACCTCTCCTCTAGTTACCCCAGCCTACTGGCCACTCCCATCAAGATCCTCCCTAGACCCTTCCTCCAGTCACTCCAGACTACTTGGCCATTCCTAAATCTCTCCTACAGACTTTCTGTGTATAAGATTGATCTTGTTTCCATGAAAGTGTTCAGATTCAATATGTCTCACTTGCACTAGCTCTACAAATGGTTAAATTTCTTAAGATCCTGGCCAATATGGAGGATCTTTAATAAATGTTGTTTTGGGCTGAAAGAAGTCTTGGCTCAAATTTATTTGGGCAGGACCCATGTTTTGCTATTTTGGGGTACTAGTACCCCTAAAACTCAACAATTCTATACATAAACTGAGGTCACTCTCTCCCGTCAATATGCATAATATCTATAAGGGATAGTGGGACATACTTAGAGAAAAGTAACTGGCAAGCACAACAATTTTGAAAATAAATATTATCCGAGTAACCCACAATCTGAGACTGTAAGCCATGATGTCCTTGGCCTATGTATTAAAATTGATCAACACAAAACTTCTCTGATAAACTATTCCCTTCTGATCTTCTCTTGCTGGGCAAATGTACTTCTTTTCTACTATGCATCTGATGAAGCAGTGCCTTCAAGGGATATTGAGAGTGCTACATAGGAACAAGCAGTTCTTTCAACCTAAAGAGATCTGAAAATGTCTCAGTTTGACATTGTTGGCATGGGAAAAACAAAGCAAAAATCTTAACTATCTCTTTATGCTACAGTTTTCTGTTGAACAATCACTACTTAAAACCTGGTCAGAGTCAACAGCACTTTCAGCAACTTTTCTCAGGGTGACTCTGGGCAATGCAAAATACCCAGAAAGCTATTCACTCAACAGGGTGCTGTGTTGTCCTTTAAACCTATCCTTAAAGCAAAATTTGCCATTTTTTTTTCTCTGCTTTTCTCTCTCAAAACAGACAGGGCAACTAGGCACTTTTGAGAGTTCTCTCAATTTTTTTTTCTCAAGTGCAACAGTGGAAACATCAGTATAGGTCAGTTGTCCTCCCATTAGGCAGCTCTCAGCCTTTTTTTTTTATATGTTACCAAAACATGTTTATATTCCAGTCAGTAGTTTCACAAGCGCAATATCCATAGCCTTCCCACTAGTTGATCTTTCCTGCTAGCATCTTCTAATTAAGATCTTGCATCCTTCTTAACTGTTTTTGCTGTCTTCTTTCCTGCTGGTTACTTCACTTCTTCTAATAGCTCAATTCAGAAACTCTTAGTGGTCAGTGACTTAGATTTTACTAATAATGGTAAAACTCATGAAATCAAAATTTCAGTCAATTACAAAAAATCAGCCCCTTAATTCTTCTCGTAGTCTTCAAACAATTAATCAATTTATCACATCATGAATTTTAACCCTCTTCCCAGTTCTAATAATCACTCAAATAAAAAGTGAACTGATTCACCATAAAGGTCTGAAGCTACAGTTCTTCTTTGGCCCTCAAAGAGAACCTTTAAGTTCTAATAAGCCTGTTCTTATTTTTTAATTGACAAATTGTGTGTAATCACACATAGACTTCAATAGATTTTATTTACAAAGTTTCAGCATCTTTCAGCCACCACACTATTGAGATGAATTAAAGGACTGAGAGATATATTTTCTTGTTAACTAACAATCAATTTATTAATTAAACTAGCAAATAATAAAATGAAATCAGTTGTTTTCTTGGTAACCAAAGACCCCGCATGGGACTGAGAGATATATTTTCTTGTTAACTAACAATCAATTTATTAATCAAACTAGCAAATAATAAATTGAAATCGATTGTTTTCTTGGTAACCAAAGACCCCACATGGAGGTTGTTTAATATTTAAACACATTTGGAAAATGGGGTGTCCCCGAGGGTGAAAATGAACTCTGATTTGCTGTCCATGTGTTAATGAGGAAGTGAGCAAAATTCTTTAGCTCCTCTTGCTGAGCATATGGCTTGATGAGATTCAGCTGCCTCCAGCTATCTGGACAAAGGAATCCACCTCCATACAGATCACTAAAGTTGTCGAACAGTGGGCTGGAATTCACATTCACCTGGAATAGATTCTCCTTATCCTTTACTCAGTTAAGTACCCATGTCCAGTTGAGTGGGGTCCCACCCAAGATTGAGGAGAATTTTTCATTGTCTGGCCTTGCACAAGGACTGGACTTCGAATGAGGAAATAAAAAGAGAAAAAAATCTAGTAATAATTGGTTATTAATAATCAAAAAGAGGATCTTTGGTTTCCATATATAAAGTTGGTAATTAACATAATGAAGAGAATAATCAATTTTCCCACTATTCACATATGATAGAGGTTGTACTTTACAACCATCATGATTTGCTTTATTTTGTTTTCTTTACCCCAAAGGTAATTTTTTTTTGGAGGAAGGAAGGCAAGGGAAGTGGGGTTAAATGACTTGGTCAAGGTCACACAGCTTGTAAGTGTCAAATGTCTGAATCTGGATTTGAAGTCAGGTTCTCCTGACTCCAAGGCTGGTTCTCTATTCACTGCACCACTTAGCTGCCCTGCCAAAAGTTAATTTTATGTCCCTTTCATGCTGCTCCCATACAAAAGGGGCAGTAAGATGCACACATAAACCACTTTGCGAATTGAATAGTGTTATACAAACATTAGCAGTTGCTATTTTCCCCATTTTAACCATGTATTCTTTGCTTTGACATTGAATTTTTGTGTGAACAATAAAAGAAAAAGAAACATTCGTTAGTCAATTACTAAGTTCCAGAGGCTGTGCAAGAAACTTGGAATATATACATTAGCACACAAGACAATTCTTGCCCTCATAAAGTATACACTCTTTAAAAAAAGCAATATGACAACTAGTCAATACATTTCACTGCCAAATTATCTAATGATAAACTTGTGGGCTCATACACTATATAATTCTTGGTGTCTTCTTAATGATGTATCGATATACTCAGAAAGAAGTCTGCGAGTAAAACACACTGGAATCCTTTCCTGAATTTTGTCATTTCTGACATGTGAATGTCCCACTCATTATGCACTTGGCCAAATTAATTTATCAAATTTAAAATGGAACATTATGTTTTCTTGAATTCCCCTTCTTGTGTAAAATTATTTTTTTTCTTCTTGGCTTTTCTTACATTGTGTCGTGCTGCCATTTTTGGAAGAAAAAAATATAATTGCCCCAATTTCCAATAGAATAAGATTGAAATCAATGTCACATTCAGGTGACTAAATCACTGAAATGGTCCGGATGTAGATTAATAGGGCAACACTTCCTTGCATATGTGATATATATATATATATATATATATATATATATATATATATATATTATTCTCTTATATTATTGGGTCTTGGCAATAAAGAATGAAAGAAAGAGGTTTCCCACTGGGAAAGGGTGGCTTTTTTTTCTTTTCCATCCTTCTATCTTCCCTGTAGAGAGGCAATAAGTATTGCACAGAAACCATCTGGAGTTCTTATTTAGAAATAAGCAAATGATAATCTACCTTCCATTCCTCCCACCCTCCCCAAAAGAACAACTACAGAGAAGCTCTATTTCTTCTCTCCTTTCTACCTCTATTTCTCTAGAGAGCATGGAGAAACAAATAGGAACATGTTGCACATACGTCTATTTTATTTGGAAAGTTGTAGATAACCTTGAGTTCCAAGTCCAAGTCAAAAGCAGAAAGAAAAGGGTGAATTGAGTAGTAATACCCTGAAATGATTTCCTTAGAATATACTAAAACTCCTTCATGAATAATAGAGCATTTTGAACTCTGTACTAGTGCTAATACAAGGCTCAAAACCTTACACTTCTAAAGTTTCCAGCATTTTTAACTGTGCCAGTTAGAAGAAAATTTTGTTATTCTGACTTTTCATAATTGGAATCTCTTTTTGCATGTAACAATATAAGCCTGAATAAATGTTAAAATTAAATACACTTAATTAATTTTTAAATTAGCAATAGCATTCCTCAAGCTAGAAACAAGGAGTCACAATGTTTTTCCTTCCCAGCCATATTGTGATGTACAGAGGGGAAAACAAGAAAAAGAAGTGATTGGATTTTTGTGAAAAAATCTGGTAAAAACAAAATCGCAGGAAAATAACAAAGCAAATGCCACATCTCAATGTTATATCAATAGCATTATCTTCATATAAATAGCATTTTCACCTATCAGGGGCACCCTCATTTCTAAAGGTAGTTAAAACATTGTGTTTGTGTGGTTTTGTCCTTAGTTATTAAGAAAAGTCTCTGGCTATCAATTTACTATTAGCTAGCCTAATTAACAAATTGAATATTAATTACCCAGAAACTCTATCTCTTTGGATTTTTCATTTATCACAGAAAAATAAATATATAATTTTAAAAATAAACTCCAGATTTAATTTACAAGGAAGAGCCACAATTGTTTCCATTTATTATTGAATGGATGAATAGTGTTTATATTAAGAATTACAAAAATCACTTTGTTCAAATCTTATATAAAGGGAAAAAAGTCTAGTAGCAAATAAGTGAAGAAGTCATTGCTACTTCTATGAACATGGTAATAAATTAAATATGCCTTACATGTATATTTACTTCTTTATGATATGTGCTTTGTAAGAGATTATGGTCAAGATGTATGGCACAAATGTGTAATTGTTACTTTTTTATTGTGATATTTCACTCAAAACCTTTGTTATAATTCATTGTATCCCTTGGCTGTCCACCCTCCCACAAATGTGTGTGTGTGTGTATGTGTGTGGGTGTGCATATGAGTGTGACTGTGTATGTGTAGAAGTCTACATTTTCCCTAGGGAATTAGTTGATTTCATTCATTTTCATTTGCTTATCCCAATGACTCATATAAATTAGTTTCATCATTAAAACAAGAATATTTACTAGCTATATCTGTTCAAAGCCTTGGCTTTACAAAATACATTGTCACTAAAAAATGCCAAATTCCACATAATTTCTACAACAGCTACTTAAATCTTTGGATTTATCAGGAGTAAATTTAAGTCTACATCCTAAGCTGACTCTATATTGCATTTTGAGTAGCACTACAACTTTAAAAGGTAGCTGAGGGGTTATTAAATTGAAAACCTCAGAGTAATTGCCAAGTGCAGAAGTGGCAAGAGGGGTCAAGAGGAATTTCATGGCATGTTTAAAGTGAATATGAATGACAGAGTCATTGTCATACCAAAGAGGATAAATGTCAGATGTAGAAAATAGCAGGACCATGCCAAAATTTATCCAGGATATTATGCAAATTCTAGAAATTTAAGAATAAATTTATTGCATAAAACACTTTCCAGAAATCAAGGTTATTATCAGAATTGGTAATCAAACTCTTGGTGGGAGGATAAAACCAGATGTTGAGAGATGCAATGATACATGGGCTACTCACTCTATGATCAATGGTACTGAATAAAAACAGAAACTGAGCATTGAATGACAATGTAATCAGTATATGTTATATATATATATGTATATATATATACACACACATATATATACACACACATACATACACATATATACATACACATATATATATACTTATATATACATATCTTACGTATCTAAAACATATATATGTGTGTGTGTGTGTTATATGTATGTTTTAGATACAGGTAAGAAAAACTGTTCACTTAAAATTTGGCCTCTTCCATTCTACGAGATTGGCTTAAATAGTACTTGCATGAGACACCTTCTCTCCATCTCCATCTCTATATACACTATATGTGTACACACACAGATTCTATTTATATAGATTATAGATAGATTCTCCACATATATATATATATAATTATAGATAGATATCAGTCTACTATAATAACAGTATAATCAGACAATATAATGTCATTAAACACCCTTTATTAATGACCTATCATGTGTCTAACATTGTATACCTGGAATAGAATGAAATGAAAATGCATCTGACCTCAAGGAACTTATGTTCCACAAAGGAGATAACCTGCGCCAATATAATACTGTGTAGACAAAATAAATGATATTATTTGTTGAGGAAATGAACTGGCAGCTGGTGTATATGCATTGTGAGAGCAGAGAGCAGCCATAGCTTTGTGTAGAAGCTGAGTCTTGATGAAAAACAGTAACTCTGAGAGACAGAGGAAGGGGGACATGAATTTCACACCTGGGATATAATAGTTGTAAAGACGTGGACATGGAAAATGGAGTGGAAAGTAAGTGGGAGAGTAATGTGGTCCATTTGGTTGTACTGTAATATTAACAGGAGGAAACAAAGTTTAATATGTCTAGGAAAAATGGACAGGGTTAGGTTACGAAGGACTTGAAATATTAAGCAGAAACATTTGATCTTAGAAGTAGTAGAGAGCCAGAGAAATATACTGATTAGGGGACTGGTATAGAAAACAATTTCAATAAAGGCTAAATATAATGATTAATGAGAATATACTACCAAATGAAGCAACTCAGAGATCCTTTCTATCTTTGTAAACAAGAGTTTCATTTGAACAATGAGGTTGAGAACCACATTACAAAGGATTGAGGAGTAAGAGGAAAGCAAATAGTAACCATGAGTATATACAACTTTTTTTTTTCTAGTAGTCTGGCTAAGAAAAGAAGGAGGGGTAAAGGATGATAGCTTGAAAGGATGACAAAGTAGTGATTTTTTTTTAGTGTTGGGAGGGACATTGTAGGCAACAAGAAAGCAACCAAAACATAGCCAGACATTGAAACTTAGATGTGAGGATGATTATATTGTCACTCCATGAGAGAAGAAGTTGGGAGGGAAGCATACATGAAGAGATATTGGCTTTAGATAGGTGGCTCACAACTTTACCAGAGATGGGAATAGAATGAGGGATGACATTAAGGAAATATATCTATGGAAGGGATGAAGCTCATGCTAAAGGGCATCTCTTTTCCATGTAAGGTATGAGCAAGGGCACTGAGGTAAGATAGCAATGGGGTGGTGTTGGAGGCCAAAAGAGAGGACTTCTCTAAGTTAATTTAGTTTTATATGAATACAAAGGAAAGAGGTGAAACATTGGACTGACAGGACTGGAGTTTGGGAAGATATATGAAGCTACAGGACAAGGGAATGAAGACAAGGGAAGAGAATAGTGTAGGATTCAAAAGGGTTAAGATTAGGAAAAATAGAGCTGGAACTGGGGTGACACTTTGGAGGATTCTGATGAGTGGGGAGATTAGAGGTCACATTGATAATTAAGAATTTTAGGAATAATAAGACATGCAAGAGAAATTATTATTTCTCTTTCAAAAACCAATTATTCAAATTGGGGAGACCCAAGCTTTTTTCCCCTGTGCTATTTCCTTGTCCAATATCTCAAGGACAGCCCAGATATAGGATTAATTTTCTCTTCATTCTGGATATTGCTCCTTCACCCAACTAGAAGCGTTAAACACAATTCACTCTGTAGCTCATAGATTGGACAATAGGTTCCCTGCTCTTAGCACAGACTAATACTAAATAGTAACTGTTTCTCTTTTGGCCAGGAACCCTGATGTTCCTCTCCCAGTTTGATTTTTTTTTTTTTGTAGTTTTGATTGAAGGTTCCATCCCTTGATTAACTTCTTAAAGAGGCCTACTCACTGAATGGGCATTATCTCACTCAGTGAGAACCTGAAAAGACCTTACCCTGAAAGGGCCAGGATCTCTCATTCCATCCTGGGCCACCCCTAGTCATCCCGGTGAATATCAGGCCACTGTACCCAGATGGCTCTGGAGGAGAAAGTGAGGCTGGTGACCTTACACAGCCCTCCCTCAATCAAATCAAAGTCAACTGAAAGTCACATTTCCCTGATGTAGTGGTCCTCTCCAAGAATGAAGGACAAACCCAAACTAGATCAGACTTTTTATCTAAGACAAAACTCCCTTCTGCTCAGTCTTGGGTGGGGAATAAATTATTTTTAATAGATTGCCCGAGGCTGGGGGCAACTTATAAATGAATGAAATAGTAAAGTTCATTAAAATAGGTTCAGCCTCTCATTATAATATTCATTCTCTCATTAATTGTTGTTAACCAATCAATGTTGATCACCACCCTTGGGAACACCCCTCTTTCAAAGGGCATATAAACTGTGAGCCCACTCCCATGGACTGTCTTTGGCATTCACAAGTTTCCTTGACTTTTATTAAAAATTCTAGCATTATTAATAAAATTATAAATTACCCAGAACTTAGGTCTCTCAAACTTTTAAAATGCCACCCACAAGGAAAAAGGTTGAATGGTAGGAGTTTATGAACAGATAAAGCAATTTAAATTGTTTTTAATTATGGCAATAGGACACTTGTGGGTGATGGTAAAATCTAGGGTAAATTCAGCTGACATTGAGTAGGACTGTAGTCTGTGACTAGAATAAGAAAACTTTTAAAAGTTAGGCTATTTGTGATAGTATAATGCATGTAAGTTGAATTTGCCAATTAAAAGTTCAAAATATGCTTTGGAAAGGAAGATTCTGAAGTTGATACTGAGGTCCTTGAGAAAGAAGAGTAGATTAATTGGAATTAGGTGCCAAGAAATAACAGCTACCAGGTTCTGGATTGGGTGAAAATCAGAATAGAGTGAAACTCAAATGAGGAGAGGTTATTAAGTCAAAGCAGGAGAGAAAGATTCTAAAAAAAATGGCAGTGGATAAAAAATATATATAGATTGTCTCTCTAATACTGGTATGTTGGGGGAATATGAAAAATACATGACCAATATCAGAAAAAAAAATAACCTGGATTACAACATCATCCAGAAAGACATGTTTCTTTAAGTAGAAGATGTGAGGAGTATGAGAGGAAGATATCAGACAATATAAATACCTTATGAAAGGAATGCACTGGTATTGACACCATTCAGGATTGCTCAGAACCCCAAAATGTCAGGCTACGTGGTGGCATCCTTTTCCAGTAGAGGGGCAAATTTTATTGTAATGCCAATGGAAGTGGGCAAGGTTCCTAATGAACCCGCTACTTAGTAGGTGTGAGACTGATGCTTATTTACCAAAGGGACAGTGACAGGATCTAAATGGGATTAAGGAGTGATAATTCCTCTGGGGTGGGCCATGTGCAATAGTGAAAGTAATATCAAGTAGGCTAATTAGATGATCTAAGTGGCATTGAGGAATGATGCATATATGCAAGCAGTCTTGGGTGGGCCAAGTAGGACAATGAAAGGAATGTCAAGTAAGATAACTAGGATCAAGCAGGCCAGTTATTTGGGCTTTTGTAATGTATGGGAAAATTCAGGGCCTTTAGGGGACCAGGTCCTATCACCCCATCAGTATGTCTGTAGATAGACTTTCCCTTTAAAACAATGACAACAACCAACAACAATGTGACAGTAAGGATACAGAACAGGACTTATTAAGAGAATAATGAAAGAGACATCTGAGGAAATGTATTAGCACGCTGTATTATTTAGTAATCAATATTACTCTGTGATCCATCTTTTTTCTTCATTTTGTTGGACTGGATTCACGAAGAGTATGGACAAGTAATATGATCACTCCTAGTCCCCAAGGCATCTGCTAGTTAACCAGCTTGCCTTCAGTCCCTCCCAAGTGGGACCCTCTCTTCTGTTTACTCCACAGGCAGAGAACCAGCTTGATCTAGGCCCTTCCCAGAAGACAGGTCTGTAATGTAGCCAAGAATAACGCAAATAGCAAAGCTGTAATCCTACAAAGGCAATAAGTATTTCATAGAATAAAGACCTTTTCAATTTTTGTGATGAAAAGATCAGAGCGGGCTAAAGTCTTTGCAAGGGAAACACAGGGAGCTAGAAGAACCTAGAAAGAAAATCATGTAACCAATTAAGTGCTGGTAAATTATGATAAATCGATATATATATATTTTTTATAATTGTCGTAACCTTTGTTATTAGTCAATAAATACAGCTTACAGAAACTCTTTGTTCCCCGATGTGCTACATAATGTCACAACAAGACTTTTAAATATGACAAGCTAGGATATAAGACTTGAGAGTTTCTGAAACCACAGGATTATGGGTAGTTTGCTTTCAAAGTCATTCTTGGATTTCTATGGCACTCACTATCTAAACTCTTGGTGCTTTACTAAGGTATATGAGACATGGTAATATGTGAAATTTTTCAGGAAAGATGCCACTGAAGAAAACTTGCACAAATAGAACTAAATTATGACATTGCCAGATGAACTTTTAAAAAGATGTTTAATCACAGTACATGATTTTAGATGATTGTGAAGAGCATATAAAAATAGTGAATTTGAAAGAAAAAAAAATCATTGATCAGGTTTTAAACAAACTTTTTTATTTTTTATGATAAAAATTAAAAAAAATTATGCTAGTAGAAATAGTAGTACATACTGCCCTACACACAAACATATATATATATATATATATATATATATATATATATATATATATATATATATCAATGAATTGGATATACAACTAAAATAGAAAAAAATGAATTGAAACCCCCAATTTAAACATCAACAAGGAAACCCTGAAAATCAAAGGAGAGATTAATAAAATTTAAAGTTAAAAATTACACAAATAAATTAATCTACCAGTTGGTTTTATGAAGAAAAAATAAAACAAAAAATAGTTAAACCATGAGTTATTTAATGAAAATAAAAGAAAACCAAATTACCAATATTGAAAAAATGAAAAGGGTAAATAAATCACCAATGAAGATGAAATTAAAACAATTATTAAGAGATATTTTGCCAAGTATATGCCAGGAAAATTGACAATCCAAATGAAGAAGAAGAATATTTACAAAAATATAAATTGTCTAGATTAAAAGACTTGGAAATAAAACATTTAAATAATCCTTTTTTAGAGTAAGAAATTGAGTAAGCCATCAATGAGTTCCCTAAGGAAAAAAAATCCCCAGAATCAGATGGATTCACAATTGAATTTTACCAAATGTAAGGGACAATTAATCTCAATTCTATATAAATTATTTGACAATAATAGTTAAAGGAGTCCTACCAAATTGTTCTTATGACACAAATTTGTTTCGATAACCAAACCACAGGTGAGCAAAAGCAGAGGAAAAAAAAAACTATGTAAGAATTTCCTTAATGAACATTGATACAATTGATACATTTTAATGAAATACAAGATGTATATATGATATGTATATAATATATATGATATGTATACAATATATATGATATGTATATTATATATATATATATATATATATATATATACAGGGAGAGAGAGAGAGAGAGAGAGAGAGAGAGAGAGAGAGAGAGAGAAAAGAAAAGGAAAAAGATCTAATCAGTTTTCTGTATTTAAGCTGATGACCTTTGGCTTATAACAATGGGCCAAAAAAAAACTCAGACCTACTAAGGTGGTCCAATGGAAGCTAAGTAATTCAATGTGACAAGAGTAACACTTATACCAAAGCCAAAGGTGCAATCTCTATTTATAAACAGGGTTTGTGATTTTTCACAAATCCACAAAGCAAATACATTTGTTGAAACCAGAAGCCCTAAGGAATTAATGTTTTTGATCATCTGACTTGGTCTTTCCTGACCTATTAGAACTGAAGTGTAAGAACTATAGAAATGTTTGAACTAAAGGTCCCTCTGGTTTGATAAAGGAATGTGTCAAAAAACATATTTCTTTGAAATACTGGAGTGCTTCCCTGTGGGGGTTGAGTGAGGGTATAGCAATGGAATCTACAATAAAGAAAATGAAAGTAAAAGCACTAAATTAGTAAGAGCTGGTCAGGCTGGATAGAGAATGACTGGATTATTAAAATGCTGCATAGAATGTATTAGACAGAAATGGATGAATGGAATTCCAAATTCTCATCCCTCTTAAAGTTAGAATTACACATATTTTTTTTTTCTTTATAATAACCAAAAGATGTCATACCTATAGCTTTGTCATTTGTAATCGTACTTTGGAACTAGAAAATTCAATAGAAAATAAATGCATTTTAAAACTTGTCTAAAACTATTCAATCACAAGACAAATTTTATATTAATAGAGTTAAACAGCTCCACCTATAAATATAATTCTTTCTTGAGTAACAGTGTATCTAGGAGGGGTTATATCTAGAAGGCAAAATGTTCACCTGCTGAATCACTAGAGGAGAGGAAGGACACGAGTCTCACATTCCCTTATCTGCACCCCACCCCCACATTTTGAATGGAATCATTGTCAGCCTTTTCCAGTCCTTTCCTTTCTCCTCTCACAAAGGCCTGACCTACTCTGTAGTGAACCCATCCCTCTAGAGGTGGAAGTGAATAGGCTAAGACTATGAATTTGTTTGAAATATAACAACGTAGAAAGCAATATGGTCAAAAGTGACAGTCCAAAAACTATACTTTCAGGGATCATTTCTATAGTGCCACACACTCTGACAGCTTTTCCTTCCCTAGGAAAGTTCCGCTTTTCCAGATGAATACTCTGGACCCAAGCTAGTGAAGCACCTTGAGGTCTTAGACTCTGGAAGTCAGCACATTTGAAAATGGAAAGGTAAGCCTTTGGCCTCTCACCAGGGCTGTACGTTAAGTTATGATTTTCATCACTCAGAGTCATGACACACTACTTGTTTGGGGCTGAAGGGCTACCTGTGTGCTCCCCTCAGACCCACTGGCTAATCTCCCGCTGATCTCTCCTCTCTGAGGTCAGGGGCTGCTGTTTGCCACATCTCTTTTCTCTTCCCTAGGACTCTGTACATACTATGTCCTCGATAAAGAGTTGTTGAAATAAAAAAAAAAAGTGACAGCCCAACCTCCAGATAACAAAATCCTATTGAAATAGTGATTTGCCCTGGGAGACAGAGGAGTAACAGCCAGGCTTCCATATTTCTCAAGCTCTTTCCTCTCTCTTTTGTTTAGTAAATAGTATTTTATCTTTTTCCAATTATATATGTATATATATATATAGTTTTCAGAATTCATTTTTTATAAGATTCTGAGTTCCATTTTTTTTATTCCTCCATCCCCTAGATATCAAGCAATCTGATATAGGTTATACATGTACAACCATATAAATATATTTCCACATTAGTCATGTGAAAGAAGATATACAATAAAAGGGAAAATACACACACACACACAACATACAAACATACAAACAACAAAAAGTTGAAAACAGTATACTTTGATCTGCATTCAGACTCCATAGTTCTTTCTCTGGATGTGGATAGCATTTTCTGTTATGAGTCTTTTGGAATTGTCTTAAACCATTGTATTGCTGAGAAGAACTAAGTCAATAATAGTTGAACATCATACAATGTTGCTGTTACGGTGTACAATGATGTCCTGGTTCTGCTCGCTTCACTTAGCATAGTTATTCAAGGTTTCTCTGAAATCTACCTGCTCATCATTTCTTATAGCACAATAATTCCATTACATTCATATACCACAACTTGTTCAGGCATCGATGGGCATTCCCTCAATTTCCAATTCTTTGCCACCACTAAAAGAGCAGCTATAAATAAAATTTTTGGACATGTAGGTCCTTTTCCCTTTTTTATAATTTCTTTGGGATATAGACCTAGTAGTGGGATTGCTCGATCAAATTGTACTAGAGTTTTATAGCCCTTTGGATATAGTTCCAAATTGCTCTCCAGAATGGTTGGTTAAGTTCACAACTCCATCAGAAATGCATTAATTTGCCTGCTGATAGTTTCCTAATGTTTAACCAGCCCTTCATTCTTCATATAAGTCCCACCTGGTCATAGTTATCCTCATGATATATTGCTGTAATCTCTTTGCTGATATTTTATTTAAAATTTTTGCATCAATATTCATTAGGAAAATTGGCCTACAATTTTCTTTCTCTGTTTTGGCTCTTCTTGGTTCAGGTGTTAGCAACAAATTTGTGTCATAAAATGAATTTGGTAGGACAACTTCTTTGTCTATTTCCCCCCCCAAAAAAATTTACATAATACTGGAATTAATTGTTCTTTAAATGTCTGGTAGAATTAACTTGTAAGTCAATCTGGGCCTGGAGATATTTTTCTTAGGAAGTTGACTGATGGCTTGTTCAATTTCTTTTTCTGAAATAGTATTATTTACATATTTCATCTATTTCCTCTTCTATCAATCTGGGCAATTTATATTTTTGTAAATATACATCCATTCACTTCTATTGTCACATTTATTGCCATACAGTTGGGCAGAATAGCTCTTAATTATTGCTTTAAATTCCTCTTTATTGATTAGCTCTTAATTATTACTTTAATTTCCTCTTTATTGATTATTGAAGGACAGAGACACATAGAGAATAAAGGCAAAAGGCTAGAGCAGAATATAATATGTTTCAGCTGAAGAAACAAAAGTAAGGGTAGCAATACTTATCTCAGAAAAAAACAAAAGCAAAAATAGATCTAATTAAATGAGACAAGGGAGGAAACTACATTTTACTAAATTGTGCCAGAGACTATGAAGTAGTATCAATACAAAACATTTGTGCACCAAGTGGCATAGCATCCAGATTCTTAGAGGAGAAGGTGAGTTCCAGGAAGACATAGATAGTAAAAATAAACTTTTCATTTTTGACACTGGTAATTTGGTTTTCTTTTTTCTTTTTTTTAAACCAAATTAACAAAAGGTTGGTTTATTTATTTATTATTCTATTAAGCCAACTCAGATTTATTTATTAGTTCAATAGTTTTCTTACTTTTAATTTTATTATTCTCTCTTTTGAGTTTCAGAATTTCCAATTTGGTATTTAATTGAGGATTTTATTTTTTTCTGGCTTTTACATTTTCACATCCAGTTCATTTATCTGTTCTTTCTCTATTTCATTCATTTGTTTCTCTATTTTATTCTTATTTTTAGAGATATAAAATTTCCCCTACATACTGCTTGAGCTATATTCCCTAAATCTTGGTATGCTGTCTCATTAATATCATTCTCTTTGATGAAATTATTGATTGTTTCTATGATTTGTTGTTTGCCCTACTCATTCTTTAGGATTAGATTATTTAGATTGCAATTAACTTTTAATTCATCTTTCCATGGCACTTTTTTGCATGCAATTTTTATTGCATCATGATCAAAAAAGGATACTATATTCTGCTCTAGCCTTTCGCCTTTACTCTGTGTGTGTCTCTCTGCTTCAAATGTGTTTCTTGTAAACAACATATTGTAAGATTCTGTTTTTTAATCTAGTCTTCTATGTACTTCTGTTTTATGGGAAAGTTCATCCCATTCGCATTCACGGTTAGGATTTTTAACTGTTTTTTCCCCTTAGTCCTATTTTCCCCATCTCTGTTTATATTTATCTCTCTCTCTCCTTTCACCCTGTCACTCCTCATTAGTGTTTTGTTTCTCACCACCACCTCCCTTGGTGTGCCCTCCTTTCTATCAGCCCCATCTCCCTTTTCTTTCCCCCTTTCTCTTCTACTTTTCTATAGAGTAAGATAGATTTTTTAAAACTATATATGTTATTCCCTCTTTGAGCCATATCTGATGAGAATAATGTTCACACAATGTTTACCCACTCCTTCCCTTCTTTGTACTGCAATAGGTATTTCATGTGATATGTCATATGATATAATTTACCCCATTCTGCCTCCCTATTTCATCTTCTCCCAGTACAATCATTTTAACCCCTTAATCAATTTTTGTCATCACATTAAAATCAATTTATACCCATGCCTTCTCTTTAAATATACTCCTTCTAGCCACCCTAATAAAGATATAGTTCTTAGAAGTTAACAAGCACCATCTGCCCATGTAGGGATGTAAAGAGTTTAACCTTATTAAATGCTATATTTTGTATTGTTTCTTTCCTGTTTACCCTTTTAATGCTTTTCTTAAGTCTCATATTTGAAGATCAAATTTTATGTTCAGCTCAGATCTTTCCATCAAGAAAGTTTGAATGTCTCTTATTTCATTGAATTTCCGTCTTTCTCCCTAAAAGATTATGCTTAGTTTTTCTGAATAATTGATTCTTAGTTATAATCCAAGCTCCTTTGCCTCCTGGAATATCATATTTCAAGCCCTCTAATCCTTTAATGTAGAAGCTGCTAAATCCTGTGTAATCCTGACTTTGGCTCTGTGATATTGGAATTATTTCTTTCTGTCTGCTTTGCAGTATTTTCTCCTTGAGATGATGGTTCTGGAATTTGGCTACAATATTCCTTGTAGTTTTCATTTTGGGATCTCTTTCAGGAGGTGATTGTTGGATTCTTTCAATGAAGACTTTGCCCTCTGTTGTAGGATATCAGGGTGGTTTTCCTTGATAATGTCTTGAAAGATGATTTCCAGGCTCTTTTTGGATCATGGCTTTCAAGTAGTTCAATAATTCTTAAATTATCTCTCCTGGATCTATTTCCCAAGTTAGTTGTTTTTCCAATGAGGTATTTTACATTTTCTTCTACATTTTTCATTCTTTTAATTATGTTTAACTGATTCTTGATGTCTCATAGAATCATTAGCTTTCACTTTCCCAATCCTAATTTTTAAGGAATTATTTCCTTCAGTTAGGTTTTGTATATCCTTTTCAATTTTGCCAATTCTACTTTTAAAGATGTTGCTTTCTTGTCATTGTTTGTGCTTCCTTTTTCCAAGCATTTGACTCTTTTTTTTCATAATTTTCTTGCATAACTCTATTTCTTTTCTCAATTTTTCTTTTACTTCTCTTAATTTTTAAAATCTTTTTTGTTTGTTTGTTTGTTTGTTGTTTGGCAGGGCAATTCGGGTTAAGTGACTTGCCCAAGGTCACACAGCTAGTAAGTGTGTCAAGTGTCTGAGGCTGGATTTGAACTCAAGTCCTCCTGACTCTAGGACTGGTGCTCTACTCACTGTGCCACCTAGCTGCTCCTTAAAATCATTTTTGAATTCTTTCAAGAAACTTTTTGGGCTTGACACCAATTCATATTCCCCCTTGAGGCTTTGTACAAATGCATTTTGACATTGTTGTTTTCTTCTGAGTTTATTTTAATCTTCCTTGCCACCATAATTGATTTCTATGGTCAGGGCTCTTTTTTTTCTTTTTTCTTTTTTTTTCTTTTTGCTAATTTCTTAAAGATGAACTCTGTTAATGGGATGCAGGGGACACACTGTACCAAGATTTTTGCACTGGGTACCAGAGGCCTGGTCACTACTTCTCTGTGCTGAGGCCTCTGGGTCTGGGATCTTGCCCACTGTGCTAGGGTGGCCCAGTGTGGTCACACTTATTGTGTCCTGGGTCCCAGGGCTGGCAGTTTGTCTGCAACACAGGGCCTGGAGGCCCCACAGCTAGCCTGCTGTATCACTGGCTTGCTGATACAGGACCATAGGGCCTCAATTGCTGAAGAGTGCTGCGGCTGAGAGCCTCCTACTGTCTTGCCAGACACCACCTGCTCAGGCCTCGGCTCCCCTTTTACCGAAGTGAAACAGACTTTTCCTGAAGTCCTTTTAAGTTATGCTGGGCTGGAAAAAAAATCACTCTGTCTTTTTGTGGGTTCTGTCACTCCAGAATTCTTTTGAGGCTTGATTTAATATTGTTGCTAAGGGAAACTATAGATAGCTCAGTTAACTTCCTGAATTTTCCCTCCCATCTTCCAGTCTTCCATATTTACATCAAGTATTGGACCATTTGTAAAATATGGAAATAAATAAGAATCTTTCTTATAAAGCTCTGAATCCATCTGAAAATGAATATTTTTTTCCTCTCTCTTCTCTCTACCCCCGATTTTTTTTCCAATGGTCTTCTCTCCTCTCTTCTCATCTCTTCTCTCCTCTTTCTTCCTCTTCCTCTTTGTTTTCTTTCTCCTCCTCCAAATAACAACTGAAACTGATTTTCTAGGGGAAATTCAGAATCTCATGTATGATCCTTAATCATCCTCCCAATCCTCGACTCCCCTAAACACTCTCCTAACTAGTAGCCCAGGGACCCAGTGTTCTTGCCTATCATCCCCTTGATACCCTGATTTGAAATGTTACATTTATGTTAAGCCATATCTGATTGATAAGAAAATACAAAATTGTCTTTCTAATAATATTTATAGTTTGCTAGGGATCAAATTACATTAAAGAGACTGAAATTCTGGCAGAGGGATTTCAAGCTGCCCATAGCAGAAGAGAGAAAATTGATTTGTATATAGGCTCTTTTCAATGTCCAGGAAATAGTACCAAATGGTTACCTCTTCTGCCTAGACCCATCATCAGTAGAAAATATATTTGATTTAAAGCTAAGTTTAACCCCAAGCAGTGAGGGTTTGGGACATGTCAATATTATAGAAGTTGGGCAGCTAAGTGGTGCAGTGAGTAGAGCACTGGCCCTGGAGTCAGGAGGACCTGAGTTCAAATTTGGCCTCAGACACTTGATGTATGTACTAGGTGTGTGACCTTGGGCAAGTCACTTAACCCCAATTGCCCTGCCCAAAGAAAAATATTACAGAAGTTAATGTCACCTATGTTCAATGTCCTTGGGGACGTGTTTCTTACAGATTACAGTTCTAGAAATTGCATAGGCCTTCTGTGTTGGCATATTACATCATTAGGAGTCATTCTTTTCCACCAAGGGGAGGAGAGTAGGAGGGAATAAGCTTTGGCATTGTGTCTAATATGTGCCAGGCACTTTACTAAGTGCTTTTACAAATAGGGTATCAGCTGATCTTCATAACAGTCCTACAATTTAGGTGCCAGTATTATTCCCATTTTACAGTTGAGGAAACTAAAGCAAACAGAGGTTAGGTGACTTAACTAGGGTCATATAAGTAGTATCTGAGCCTGGATATGAATTCAGGTCTTCCTGATTTCAGACCTGGTGTTTTATTCACTGTTTCATCAGTTGTCCTTATAAGCACTAGCTGCCTCATAACCACAAGAATGGTGAATTTTTCAATAGCCTGACAGCACCTGCTGTCATTCATATCAGAGGGTGAAGGACTGTTTTACTCCCACCAAGTACATGGCATAAAAGTATGTGTAGTAGGAAGGGATATGTGTGAAGCTGTGGCTCACATCTAATTAATTTCTTACATAGCATTCAAGTCCAAAGCTAGAAGAGGTGGCTACTATTGGGCTGGCAACTGTGATGTTATTCAGGGTCTTTAATGCTAGATTAACTGCAGCATATAGACTGGTCTCTTGAATTCCCCAACACACATGGCTCATGCTCCCAGGACTAGATCAGAGACTTCATTCCTTGTATCCAGAATAAAAAAAAAAGAGAAATAAAAACAACAAAGAGGTTCTATTTCTTGGAGACACATTGTCTAAACCACTAGAACAAGAGGTGAATGCCAGGCCCTCTCTACTAACAGCATGGTATGAGTAAAATAGTCCTTTACTGTCATACATAAATACAATAAAATACAGCAAAACTATCCAGCAGGTGCAGAATCAGACCATTTTAAAAATTAAGACCACACCACCTATTCAGTTAATGGAAAAATGCTGCTTAAAAACATAGCAGGTCAATGCAGAATGCCCAAGCATGTTCCATATCTTTATTCTCATATTAGCAGGTATATGCCATCTTCTACATTAGGTAGTCTAAGCATACACCAAACCCCCATTACATGTGTATAAAATCATTCTTCTGAATCGAAAACCCATAAGTAACTAGTTTAGACTTTCTGAGTTCATAGTTTCCTATTAATTTTATTCTATTTATTAGCATCAATAGCTCTTAGGATTTTTTTACATTTGTTAAGTTACTACTATGTGCTTGTCATCATGCTAGGTGGTGAGGGATGTACTAAAATTATATACGATATTGTTCTTACACCATGAAATTTATAATCTCATAGCAAAATAACAGAATCCTTCAATAATGAAAGGAGGCACTTGATAAGCAAATAAAAGAGATCTATACCAAGTATTCTCTGAGGTCTATGAGGAAAAGGTCATTATTGACAATTGGGACCAGGGGAATCTTCACTAAAAAAGAAATATATGATGTGAGGCTTAAGAAAGAAGTCAGGATTTGAAAAGTTGAGATAGAGGGAGTCTTAAATGCCAAACTAAGTATCTGAATATTTAATTAGTCATTGGAGAGGAGATAGAACTGCCCAGATGTGGGGAACAGGGCAACCAGAATATATGCTGTCTTGGAGTGGGGAGGAGGGTAGAAATGGGGAGAAAATTTGTAATTCACTCTTGTGAATATACAAAATTTAAAAATCATTCCTAGTTTATGGACCAAACAAAAAAAAATAAAGGAAGAAGAAAGGAAATCTATTAACTTCAGTTCTCAAACTATACTGCCATGTATTAAGCAAAATAATTCAGTGCTGGTTTTAAGAAAATTGCGACGTCTACTAATGGAGCAGATTGGTGGTACCCAATGTATAGAAGTGAATGAACCCAGTAACCTGGTTTTTGATAAAGTCAAAGATCTCAACTCCTGTGCTCAGGACATTTTATTTGACAAAAAATATTCAGAAAACTGGAAAGCAGTCTGGTAGAAGTTAGGGTTGGACCAGCATTTCACATTATATTTTAAGATAAGCTCCGAATGGATACACAACTTGGATATAAAAGATTATAACATAAAAAAATTAGAGGAGCAAAGAAGAAAACATGTTTCTCACTTATAGCAGGGCCCATGGGCCTACTATATTCCAGGCACTACACCTAGCACTGGGGATAAAAAAGAGACAGATAAGACATAGTCCTTGTCATCAAAGATCTCACAAGATAATGAAAGCTATGTACTGGATAAATGGGAAATAAGAGAAGGAAGGAACCAGAATTAAGAAGGGTGAGGAAAAGTTTCCTCTTGTTGGAGGTGGTATTTGAAAGAAGCCAGGGAAGCTCATGGTTGGAGATGAGGAGAGAAAGCATTCTAGGCATGTGGGACAGCCAGAGAAAATGCCTAGAGCCAAGAAATGGAGCATCTTCTTAGTGGAAGAGCCAGGAGGGGATCAGTGACTCTGGATTGAGGAATACGAGGCAGGGTGTAAGGTGTAAGAAGATCAGAAAGGTAGGAGGATGTAGTAGCAATTTAGATTTGAAGATCTTTCCCACCCATTAATAGACCATGTGACCATGTGACCTGCTTACATCACAGGAAGCCTAAGTCACATGTGGTGGGAGGAACTTCCCGACAGGAAAAGGAAGTTATGTCACAGGAAATGGAGAGAGAGAGAGAGAGAGAGAGAGAGAGCAGTTATGGCTTCTAATGGCTGCTCTCCTGATTGTTAGAACTGAAAAAGCTGAGTTAGCTGTACTGTGAGTTTGTCTTTGGAAAGACCCCAGCAGGAGGTCAGAGAGGTTTTGGGATGGCAAGGCTCCAGGCTGTGATATGGTGTTTTAAGTTCCTTGCTGTTATGATGAAGTGGGCTAACTGGCTGTGGGACTGAACATTTGGTTATGAGATATGGTTCTCTGGTGTCTGAATAAATGTTATACTTCTTTTACCTTCTAAAAAAAAGAACTTCCCAGATCTGTTTCACTGGAAAAACCTTTGAGAACCCAGAATCACTTCCATGGAATAATGAAGCATTGTTATTAGAGTTCAGTGGAGGAAGATTTTGATTATATATGCAAAAATAAAAGAGATGGAGAAAGCATTAAAAAGACAACTACCAGCAGCCAACTGGATGAAAAACAAAAACAAAACCTTCAATTAAGTTTTGTTTGTTGAGACAAAATTTCTCCTGGTTGCAGTTTTCATTTTTCAAACAGTTATGTTGATATTGGGGTGATATTGACTAAGAATACCAATTATACTTTAAATTCCTAGAGAATAGAATAATATAAACACATTTGATTACATCCCCAAATACAGTACCACTTAATGTTTCATTACAAGCAGATGTGAAATTCAGAGTACCACCTCATAGGAGCCTTTTAGACAAGATAGTATATCTCAAAAGACTTGTAAATACCCTGAAATTTATAGTGAAACTATTGTCTTTCAGGCATAGTCCTTACAGAGTGGGATTCTATTTTTCAATCTGTTGCACATTTAATTTCAACCAGAGTGATTCAGAAAAAGCCTTACTATATATTAATTAACCAAATACAAAAGAACAATAGAAATGGAATCATCAATATTGCTGAAATGAACTTTTTAAAAAAATTTGCATTACCATCTTAATGAGAAATACTACTGGTATCCCTCAAAGTTTTGTCCCAGGCACTGTTCTTATAAAATCTTTAAAGGATTTTATTAGCCGTAGATCAACATGTGATTTCCAAGCAGTTGAGTCCAAATTCCTCCCTGAGGAATTTGTAGCTCCAATTCCATTCCTTAGCATTCAGCATTGTGTACACCTGTGCTTTGATTCCCCACTGGCATCTCAAAATCAGTATTCTCCAGTCAGGACTCATCTTTTCTGCTAAACACTTCTTTCCTCCACATCTTTATTTCTGATAAGAGGATGACCATTTCTTAGTTACAGAATTTGAAAACTTCGAAATCATCTTCACATCTTTCCTCTATTTCCCACTCACCTCCACATAGTTAACCATATGAGAGGTATTATTGATTCTTCTACAATGCCCCCCACATCTGGTTACCTTCTCCCTACTCCACTGAAAAACACCATTTTAATTCAAGTTATCATCTTTTTGCTAGGACAACCACAAAAGCCTTCAAATTGTTGTCTCTGCTTCCCTTAGTTTTTTTTTCAATGTATACTTTATAGAGCTTCCAAAATAACTGCCAAAAGCTTAACTTTGCTCACAGACAATCAATTATTCTCTATTCCCTCTAGAATAAAATAGAAACCTCTAGGTTTGACATTTAAAATCCACCATTTTTAAAGTCTGCCATTTGAAATCTGAATTCAGAAAATATTTGCATATACTTTTCATATTAATCCACACTATGCAACCCACCTTTTAACTAAACTGCCTCACTTGTCCTTTCCCAAATTTGGTACTTCATTTACTTCTTTTAGTTTATTTTTTATTATTTAATACTTTCAATTTTTGAAATCGATTTCCACAAGATTTTCAGTTAAAAATTTTCTCCCCATTTCTACCCTCCCCCCACCCCAAGATGGCATACATTGTGATTGCCCCTTTCCCCAGTCTGCTCTCCCTTTTGTCAGCCCACTCCTATCCTCCACCTTATCCCCTATGAGATCCTGTGTCTCTGTCTCTCAATGTCTCTCTGTCTCTCTCTGTCTCTCTGTCTCCCCCTGCCTCTCTCTCTCTCTCTCTCTCTCTCTCTCTCTCTCTCTCTATATATATATATATATATATATATATGTATATATATATATATATATATATATATATATACATATGTGTGTGTGTGTATGTATATTCCCTTCCACTACCTTAATACTGAGAAAGGTCTCATGAGTTACAAATATAATCTTTCCATGCATGAATGTAAACAAAACAGTTCAGCTTTAGTAAGTCTTTCATGGTTTCTTTTTCCTGTTTGCCTTTTCATGTTTCTCTTGATTCTTGTATTTGAAAGTCAAATTTTCTATTCAGCTCTGTTCTTTTCATTAAGAATGCTTTGAAGTCCTGTATTTTATTGGAAGTCCATATTTTTCCCTGAAATATTATACTCAGTTTTGCTGGGTAGGTGGCTCTTGGTTTTAATCCTAGCTCCTTTGACCTCCAGAATATCATATTCCAATCCCTTTGATCCCTTAATTTAGAAGCTGCTAGATCTTGTGTTATCCTGATTGCATTTTCAAAATACTCAAATTGTTTTTTTTCTGGCTGCCTGCAATATTTTCTCCTTTACCTGGGATCTCTGTAATTTGGTGACAATATTCCTAGGGGTTTCCTTTTTGGGATTTTTTTCAATAGGCAGTCAGTGGATTCTTTCACTTTTTGTTTTGTCCTCTGGTTCTGGAATATCAGGGCAGTTTTCCTTGATAATTTATTGAAAGATGATGTCTAGGCTCTTTTTTTTTGATCATGGCTTTTAGGTAGCCCAATAATCTTTAAATTATCTCTCCTCGATCTATTTTCCAGGCCTGTGGTTTTTCCAATGAGATATTTCACATCATCTTCCATTTTGTCTTTCTTTTGGTTCTGTTTTACAATTTCTTGATTTCTCAAAAACAATCTAGGTTCTACTTGCTCCATTCTAATTTTAAGGTGGTATTTTCTTCATTGGTCTTTTGGACCTCCTTTCCCATTTGGCTAATTCTGCCTTTTAAGGCATTCTCCTCATTGGCTTTTTGGAGCTCTTTTGCCCTTTGAGTTAGTCTGTTTTTAAGGTATTATTTTCTTCAGTATTTTTTTTTGGGGGGGGGTTCTTTTAGCAAATCGCTGACTTTTTTTTTTATTTTCTTATATCACTCTCATTTCCGTTCCCAATTTTTCCTCTACTTCTCTTACTTGATTTTCCAAATCCTTTTTGAGGTCTTCCATGCCCTGAGACTAATTCACATATTTCTTGGAGGATTTTGATGTAGGATCTTTGACTTCATTGACTTCTTCTTGCTGTTTGTTTTGATCTTCTTTGACACTGAAAAGAGATTCTATAGTCTGAGTCTGAGTCCTTTTATGCTGCTTGCTCATTTTCCCAGCCAAATACTTGACTTTTGAGCTTTTGGTCAGGGTATAACTGCTTTCAGAATGGAGAGTTATTGAGGGGATTTGTGCTGCTGTTTTCAGAGATACTTCTATTCAAAAGAAATATGATGTTTCTCTCTTGGCCTGTGCTCTGGTCTGTGAGTGAAAGCACTCCTTTCTGCTATGTAACTACCACGAGGACTCCCTACCCACAGTTACTGCAAGCTCTGTCACACCAGTGTTCCTCTTCCCCCAAGAGCAGCCAACCAGAACTGGGACCCATGTCTAAGCAGGGCAAAGCAAGAGAACCCTGTCTCTGTGCCAGCGAAGCACTCCCTCCACTCCTGGTCTGATCTGTTGCTTGATTCTTCACATCATGTGGGCCGGTGGCTACAGAAGCAGCTATAGCTGGAGCTCTGGAAGAAGCTGCTGGAGCTTCTTGCTGCTGCCACATCATCTCTACCACCCTCACTACTGGGGCCAAACTGCACACTTTTCTCACCCAGATCCAGCTTTTTTCCCACTGACCTGCTCTGTTGTCTTTGGCATTTGCGTTTTGAGAAGTCTGGTAAGTGCTACAGCTCAGTGATCCAGGGCCCTGGGGCCTGCTCCACTTGGTCTACCCCTGACCTGGTCTGTCCTTGTGTGGCCCAGACTGGGCTGTGCTCTGCTTCCATCACAGTGTGATTGACCCTACTCAGTGACCACCCAGGCCATCTTGGGCTGGAAACTTGTTTTCCTCTGTTATTTTGTGGGTTCTGTAGCTCTAGAATTTGTTTAGAATCATTTTTACAGGTGTTTGGAAGGGTTTGGAGGAGAGCTTCAGTGAGTCCCTGTTTTCAAGCAGTCATCTTGGCTCTGCCCCCCACTCCATTTACTTTTGCAAAAGTTATCTATTTTCCATCCCTACAGTGCATTCCTTACTTACTTCAGCTTCATAGTATTTTTGCTATTATTGTTCAGTGGTTTTAGTCATTTCTGATTCTTTGTGACCCCATTTGGGATTTTCTTGGCAAAGATAATAGACTGGTTTGCCATTCCTTCTCCAGTTTATTTTACAGATGAGGAAATCAAGACAAATAAGAGTTAACAGAGTGACTTGCCAAAGGACACACTGATAGGAAGTTTCTGAAGCCAAATAACTCCAGAAGATGAGACTTCCTGACTCCAGGCATGGTGCTCTATCCACTGGGACAACTAGCTGCCCCATTGCAACTATTTAGAAGTTCTTTGAGAGTAGAACCTGGTGTGTGTGTGTGTGTGTGTGTGTGTGTGTGTGTGTGTATGTCCATCTGTTTATCTCTCTTTGTATTCCCAATATCTAATAAATTATATATACTTTTTTTTCTTTCCAAACTTGTAATTTTATTTATAGTAACCCCAGTGAGGAAATTCTCCTTAAAAAGGAAGATGGCAGGGGGCAACTAGGTGGCACAGTGGATAGAGCACTGGCCCTAGAGTCAGAAGGACCTGAGTGCCAATCTGGCTTCAGAACTTAACACTTACTAGCTATGTGACCTTGGAAAAGTTGCTTATTTCTTTTTTTTT
>CM053623.1:189852631-189869858 GCA_028646595.1 Phalanger gymnotis
TCACATATACATATATATATATATATATATATATATATACACATATAGATATATGCATATTCCCTTCAGCTAACCTAATACTGAGGTTTCATGAATCATACACATCATCTTTCCCTGTAGGAATGTAAACGAAACAGTTCAACTTTAGTAGCTCCCTTGCAATTTCTTTTTCTTGTTCTTTTTCTTGATTACCTTTTCATGCTTCTCTTCATTCCTGCGTTTGAAAGTCAAATTTTCTATTCAGCTCTGGTCTTTTCACTGAGAAAGCTTGAAAGTCCTCTATTTTATTGAAAGTCTATATTTTGCCTTGGAGCATGACACTCAGTTTTGCTGGGTAGGTGATTATTGGTTTTAATCCTAGCTCCATTGTCCTCCAGAATATCGTATTCCAAGCCCTTAGACCTCTTAATGTAGAAGCTGCTAGATCTTGGGTTATTCTGATTGTGTTTCCACAATACTCAAATTGTTTCTTTCTGGCTATATGCAGTATTTTCTCCTTGAACTGGGAGCTCTGGAACTTGGTGACAATATTCCTAGGAGATTTCTTTTGGATATCTCTTTGAGGAGGCAATCAGTGGATTCTTTCAATTTCTATTTTGCCCTGTGGTTCTAGAATATCAGGGCAGTTCTCCTCGATAATTTCCTGAAAGATGATATCTAGGCTCTTTTTTTGATCATGGCTTTCAGGTAGTCCAATAATTTTTAAATTATCTCTCCTGGATCTGTTTTCCAGGTCAGTGGTTTTTCCAATGAGATATTTTACATTGTCTTCCATTTTTTCATTCCTTTGGTTCTGTTTAATAATATCTTGATTTCTCATCAAGTCACTAGCTTTCACTTTCTCATTTTAAGGTAATATTTTCTTCAGTGGTCTTTTGGACCTCCTTTTCCATTTGGCTAATTCTGCCTTTCAAGGCATTCTTCTCCTCATAGGCTTTTTGGAGCTCTTTTGCCATTTGAGTTAGTGTATTTTTTAAGGTGTTGTTTTCTTCAGTATATTTTTCAGTATTTTTTTGGGTCTCCTTTAGCAAGTCATTGACTTGTTTTTCATGGTTTTCTCTCATCCTCATTTCTCTTCCCAATTTTTCCTCTATTTCTCTAACTTGTTTTTCCAAATCTTTTTGAGCTCTTCCATGGCCTGAGATGAGTTCATGTATTTCTTGGAGTCTTTTGTTGTAGGCTCTTTGACTTTGTTGACTTCTTCTGGCTGTATGTTTTGGCCTTCTTTGTCACCAAAGAAAGATTCCAAATTCTGAGACTGAATCTGGGGGCATTTTTGCTTCCTGGCCATGTTCCCAGCCAACTTGCTTGACTCTTGAGTGTTCAGCAGGTTATGACTGCTTGTAGAGTTAAGAGAATTATGTTCCAAGCTTGGGAGTATGCGCCAACTCTGCCACACCAGCACTCCTCCTTCCCCAAGAACCCCCAACCAGGACTGGACTCAGATCTTCAGCAGGCTCTTCACTCCTGCTCTGATCTGCCACTTAATTCCTCCCACTAGGTGGGCCTGGGGCCAGAAGCAACTGCAGCTGTAGTTTTGTGGCTGCCCCACCTCCGCTGCCCCCAGGGCAATGGCCGAACCCTGAACTCCTTTTTACACTCTGTCCTTAGCAGCTTTTCCCACTAACCTTTTCTGTTGTCTTTGGTGTTGGTGGGTTGAGAAGTCTGGTAACTGCTGCAGCTCACTGATTCAGGGTGCTAGGGCCCGCTCTGCCTGGCTCCTGGTCTGGCTCATCCATGCTGCCCACACTGGGCTCTGCTCCCCTCTGCTCTGCTCCCAGCTCCGTGCACAAAAGACCTTACCCAGAGACCATCCAGGCTGTCCTGGGCTGGAGCCCTGCTTCCCTCTGCTATTTTGTGTGTCCTGCAGTTCTAGAATTGATTCAGAGCCATTTTTTTATAGGTTTTTGGAGGGACTTGGTGGGGAGCTCACGCCAGTCCCTGCTTTCCAGCTGACATATTGGCTCTGCCCCCCCTCCAAGCTTAGCTTTTGACACATATTTTCTGTAGGACCCCTGGAGAGTCACCTCACTTCTCAGTGCCTAAGGCAACTCTCTAGTTCTCAATTATAGAGCATTCCTAAATAATCAGCAGCTCTACACATCAATAAAATTATAGCTCCATTAACACAGCAACAAAACCTCCTCACTACTTAAATAAGCTTTTTTTTCTCATATTCTCATCTAAGTGGAATTACCATATATTTCGTGAGCAAAACTGAATAATAAAAATGAAACAGAATTTTAATATCAATGTCCTGGTTATGTTTTAATTTTTATTTCTGTAGTAGGAAGGCCGAATTTATGATCTCAAATATAATCATGTATATGTGTAAATGGTCCAAAATCGCAAGGTATGAGAGATTCTCTAAGGAGAAAACAACAAGAAATTTATTTAGGCCCCACCGCAGCAGAACCTTGAACCAGCCTCCCCATTCCAACATCTTGACAAAAAAACTCCAGGCCCAGAAAGCCCATCTCACAAGAGCAACCAGGAGGCCACAGAAAAACAAGATAGTATTTAGCCAAATCATTTTCACTGGCCTCACGTTCCTGCTTGCACTCGGGTAAGCCCTGCTTCCGCAACTTCCTGCTTCTGCAGCTTCCAGCTTCCATAGCTTCCGCCTCCACTGAAGTTGTCTCCTGGCTCACCCCTCCTCGCAGCCGAGCTTCCGGCATTCTCAAGCCCTGCCTCAATGACCAGAGACCATTGGTTCCCAAGCTGGCCCCTCCTAAGTCACTAATCCACACCCACACAAGTTTCACACCTGACAGGGCCCTGGGCCTGGGGCTTAGCACTTAACAGCTGAAAGTATTTCCACTCAAAAGAAACAAAAGCCATGCTAATGAGACAATTTTGCTTAACAACACAATTTCCCTACCTCAAATGAAATTGAATAATTTTACCTAAATACATATCCAAAACAGGTTGGAATTTCATAC
Organism: Phalanger gymnotis; assembly: GCA_028646595.1. NCBI lineage: Eukaryota > Metazoa > Chordata > Mammalia > Diprotodontia > Phalangeridae > Phalanger > Phalanger gymnotis. The sequence continues at coordinate 189,855,574 of CM053623.1, forward strand.
ATTACTAATTGTAACAACAATGTTGCTAGCAGCTGCTGTGGAGGTGGAACACCAACAAGAAGAGCACACAGAAGGGCTGGCTGCTAGCACAGGTCCTTTCATCTGCTTTTCTAAGAAAACAACTTTAAGGGGTTAACAATCTCATTTTAATTAAATATATATACATATACTATTCACTATTCACTATTCACTATTAAACATATACTATTCACTTAGCTCATGGGGAAAAGCCAGCACCCTGAACTTCAGAGAAGATATAAACAGAAATTACAGAAAGATCAACAGACAGGCTTTATCTGATCAAGACATCACATACATAGTTACCAAAAAGGGAAACACCAACATCTGTGTTTTCAAAGCCAGGAGGGAATTAACAATGGCTACTCAGAGTCTCATCTGGTCAAATCACACAACACTCTTCCAGTGAGTGAAAGCCCCAAAACAAAACACCCCTGATCTTATATACCCTTCTCAGGATCAGAGGGTGTCAAAACCATGCTACTCAAACCTATGTGAACTAGGCTTCCTTGTTTCTTAAGTAGGCCAAAGACTCTTGATTTAATCAAAGAAATAAAAAATTAAAAAAAAATTCTACTTTGCTTGCCGTTACATTTGAAAGGCAAACTCTTCAAAGGTACTTGATTACCTTAGCATTCTAAAAGAGTTAACTAAAAAGTCTCACCCTAACTACCATAAAGCTAATTCCATTAAGTCAATGGTTTTTCACAATTTTCCATAGGCATTTTTTCATTCTCAATACATTTATACTTTCAGGTTTGTAGTCATGCACACACTCATAAACACACACACACACACAGACACACACACACACAATTTTTCCCTCATTTGGATAATGACATTTTCAATGGGAAATATCCTCTTACTTAAAAAAAAAAGGCTTCCTACTTCACTTTTAAATCTCCAGCTCCAAATGGAGCAATTGCTTCAAATACTACAATTTTTAAAAGTTGCAGAGGGTGGAGCCAAGGTGGAAGAGTAGAAGGGACTTACTTGCTTGAGCTCTCTCCCATGCCCCTCCAAATACCTATAAATAGACTCTAAACAAATTCTATAGCAGAACCCACAAAATGACAGAGTGAAACAAATTTCCACCCAAGACAACCTAGAATGTCAACAGGAAATTTCTGTTGCACCAGGCTTGTAGAGGAGCTTAGTGAAGTGTGGGCCACACTGGCACAGACAGCATGGAACAGGCTCAGGGGACTGAATCACTGGCAACTGTGGCAGTTTATAGACTTCTCAACCCATAAACACCAACGATGACTTAGAAGGTCAGTAGGAAAGCTCCACCAGACCTGGGTGTGAGACAGAATGGTCCAATCCAAGCCCTAGGGCAGCAATGGCAGCAGTGGCATGGCTGCTTCAGGAACTCTCAACCCGCAGTTGGAGATTGAGTGGCTGATCAGAGAAGGATTGAAGTGATCTCTTTGCTGGTGCTGAAAAAGGATTGTCTTGCTTTGTCTCTGCTTGGATCTGGATCACAGTCCTAGATGGACGTACTGGAGTGAAGAGGAGTGCTGGCATGGCAGAGCTTATGGCAACAGTGGAGAGGTAATCCAGCTCACAGTTCCAAGGCAGAAAAGAGTGCTTGTGGTCACTCACAGACCAGAGCACAGCCTAAGAAAAGAGTAAACACTTCTCCTTTGATCACAGAGTCTTGGAGGAAATAAAAATTAGTAGGTCCCCAGAAATATCTCTGAAAAGAGGTGTACTAAACCTCTAAAGCTTGGGACAGTACACCATCTACACTGGTAGCAGATTCCTACCTTAACAAAGAGCTAAAATAGTCAAGTAATTGGCTGGGAAAATGAACAAATAGTGGGAAAAACAAATCAGACTATAGAATCTTACTTTGGTAACAAGGAAGATCAAAACGTATGACAAGAAGAAGACAAAAAAGTCAAAACTCCTAAATCCAAAGTCTCAAAGAAAAATATGAATTGGTTGAAGGCCATGGAAGAGTTCATTAAGGATTTAGAAAAAAAAGTAAGAAATGTAGAGGAAAAATTGGGAAGAGAAATGAGAGCGATGCAAGGAAATCATGAAAACTGAGTCAACGGGTTGCTAAAGGAGACCCAATAAAAGATTAAGAAAATATCATGTTAAAAAATAGACTAACCCAAAAGGCAAAAGATGTCCAAAAAACCAATGAGGAGAAGAATGCCTTAAAAAGCAGAATTGGCCAAATGGAAAAGGAAGTCCAAATGCACATTGAAGAAAATAATTCCTTAAAAAACACAATCAAGCAAATGGAAGGTAATGGGTCTTTGAGAAATCAGGAAATTATAAAACAGAACCAAAAGCATGAAAAAATAGAAAATAATGTGAAAAATCTTATTGGAAAAACAACTGACCTGAAAAATAGATCCAGGAGAGATCATTTAAAAATTTTTGAAATACCTGAAAGCCATGATCAAGAAAGAGCATAGACATCATCTTTCAGGAAATTATCAAGGAAAACTTCCCTGATATTCTAGAATCAGAAGGTAAAATAGAAATTTAAAGAATCCACCAATCACTTCCTGAAAGAGATCCCAGTAGGAAAACTCCTAGGAATATTATAGCCAGATTTCAGAGTTCTCAGGTAAAGGAGAAAATATTGTAAGCAGACAGAAAGAAACAATTCAAGTATTGTGGAAACACAATCAGGATAACACTACATTTAGCAGTTTCTACATTAAGGGATCTGGGAAGGGCTTGGAATATGATATTCTGGAGGTTTGGAGTAAAATCAATAATTACCTACCCAGCAAAGTAGAGTATAATACTTATGGTAGAAAAATGAAAATTCAATGAAATAGAGGACTTTCAAACGATCTTGATGTAAAGGCCAGACGTGAATAGAAAATTTGACTTTCAAATGTAAGAACCAAGAGAAGCATGAAAAGGTAAACAAGAAAGAGAAATCATAAGGGACTTATTAAAGTTGAACTCTTTACATTCTACATGGAAAGATGACATTTGTAACTCATGAGACCTTTCTCAGTGTTAGGGTAGTTGGAAGGAATATACATAAATGCATACATACATACATACATATACACATGCATACATATGTACATGCATACCTATGCACAGAGGACACAGAGTGAGTTGCATATGAAGGGAAGATATCAAAAAATAAAATTAATGGGTAGGAGAGGAATGTACCAGGAGAAAGAGAGAGGTAGAATGGGGTAAATTATCTCAAACAAAAGAGGCAAGAACAAGCTTTTACAATGGAGGAGAAGAGGGGGGAGGTGAGAGTGAATGAGTAAACCTCATTCTCATTGGATTTGATTTAAGTAGGAAATAATATACACACTCAACTGGGTATGGAAATCTTTCTTACCCTACAGGAAAGTAGTGCGGGAATAGGATAAGAGAGAGGGGAATTATAGAAGAGAGGGCAAATAAGAGGAGGGGATAATAAGAAGAATAAAGTCATTTTTAAGAATGACAGGGTCAAAAAAGAGAAAAGAATAAATAGAACAAATGGGGGGGCATGATAGGATGGAGGGAAACAAAGTTAGTCTTTCACAAGATGACTGCTATGGAAGTATTTTGAGTAGTCATGTACAACCTACATTAAATTTCTTGCCTTCTCAATGAGAGTGGGTCAGGAGGGAAGAAGGGAGAGAATGTGGAATTCAAAGTTTTAAAAACAAATGTTAATTTTTTTTTCATGCAACTAAGAAATTAGACATACAGCAATAGGGTATAGAAATCTATCTTTCCCTGCAGAAAAATAGAAGAGAAGGAGATAAGAGAAGGGGGGGGGGGTGTTATAGAAGGAAGGGCAGATTGAGGGAAGGGGTAATCATAATGCATGCCATCTTTGAGTGGGGGAGGGGAGAGATGGTTGAAAATTTCAGACTTCAACCAGGATATCCACCTTCTTTCCACAGGCACTGTGTTCTAATTAATAAGATTTCTCCATATTTAGGCTGACCTAGATTCACCCGTGTTACTGCCCAATCATTTTTATGGTAGCACATGCCCTCTATCTCTATCCCTCCCCTCATCCTTTCTACTAATTGGTTATTAAATATTTCTCTTTATGTTGTCTCCTATAGTAGAATGTGAGCTCCTCCAAAGCAGCAATTGTCTTTCGCTTCATCTCATCCATGCTAAACACTTAATATTTTTTTTTGCCTGACTAAAGAGTTATTAAATTAATTCTACCATTCCTGGAAAGATTATGTCAATTAATGTGGCTCCAGGCAAAAAATCCCTTCCAAGCAAAACTATTTTTATATCTTTGTCTTATTTTATTTGACTGTAAGATCACTGAGGCCAAATAATGTCTTTTTGTGGTGACTCCAGGATTTGCTTAGAAGAGAAAGAAATCTTCAGGGTTGTTCTTTTGGAAACTAGCAAAGGAAAGGTAGGGGAGGAAGGTAACAATGCTAAGGCCATCCACCTTGGGTCAGGGGCCCAGGTTTATCTTCCCCAGCAGAGCAAGCACACCTTTAGAAGAACTTGGGGACTCTGCAGAAGGCAGGAAAAGAGCATCAACTTTAGGGCTGAATATAGTAACCAGCAGTCTACAGAGGAGCAAACACATTATCAGAGGCAGGAGGACTTCCTTCTTGGAGGCAGCCAGCTAAGCCTCACCACCCCACCCCCACCCCCTCTAGCAAGGGACAGGGGTGAGGAGCAATTTAAGAATGTTCCTATCAGGGGACTGCTTAGGCAGGTGGCAAAGGGAGCATTCCATACTTTAATTCTGAGCTTATATAAATAGAGTTTTTGTAGCCTTTTGGGCGTAGTTCCAAATTGCTCTCCAAAATGGCTGGATCAGTTCACAACTCCACAACAACGTAATAATGTTCCAATTTTCCCATATCCTCTCCAGCATTTATAATTTTCCCATTTTCTCCTTTTAGCCAAACTGACAGGAGAGATGTGGTACCTAAAAGTTGTTTTGAATTGCATTTCTCTAATCATTATTGATTTCAAGCATTTTTTCATATGCCTACAGATATTTTTAATTTCTTCTTCTGAAAACTGCCTGTTCATATCCTTTGACCATTTCTCAATTGGGGAATGACTTGTATTCCTATATATTTGGCTCAGTTCCCTGTGTATTTGAGAGATGAGGCCTTTATCAGAGACAGTAGTTGTAAAGATTTTCTCCCAATTTTCTGCTTCCCTCCTAATCTTTGTTGCATTTACTTTGTTTATATATAAACATTCCAATTTAACATAATCAAAATTATCTATTTTGCATTTTGTAATTCTCTCTATCTCTTTTTGTGTCATAAAGTCTTTTCGATAAATCTGATAGGCAAACTATTCTGTGCTCTCACAAATTGCTTATAGTGTCAGCCTTTATTCCTAAATTATGAACAAATTTTGACTTTATTTTGGCATAAGATATATGGTGTCTATGCCCACTTTCTGCCATACCATTTTCCAATTTTCCCCACAGTTTTTATGAAATCATGAATTCTTAGCCCAGAAGCTGGATTCTTTGGGTTTATCAAAGAGTAGCTTGCTATAGTCATTGACCACTGTGTCTTGTGTACCTATCCTATTCCACTGATCCACTACTCTGTTTCTTAGCCAGTACCAGGTAGTTTTGATGACTGCTGCTTTATAGCAGAGTTTGATATCTGGTATAACTAAGCCACCTTCCCTAGCATTTCTTTTCATTAATTCCCTATATATTCTAGACTTCTTGCTTTTCCAGATGAATTTTGTTATTATTTTATCTAGCTCTGTAAAATAATTTTTTGGTAGTTCGATTGGTATGGCCCTGAATAGATAAAATAACTTAGGTAAAATTGTCATTTTTATTATATTAGCTCAGCCTACCAATGAGCAACTGATATTTTTCCATTTATTGAGATCTGACTTTCTTCGCATGAAAAATGTTTCATAATTATGTTCATATAGGCCTTGGGTTTGTCTTGGCAGATAGACTCCCAAATATTTTACAGTGTCTGCAGTAACTTTGAATGGAATTTATCTTTCTATCTCTTGTTTTTGGTCTTTGTTAGTAATGTATAGGAATGCCAAGGATTTATGTGGGTTTATTTTATATCCTGCAACTTTGCTAAAGTTGTATATTATATCAAGTAGTTTTTTACTTAATTCTCTAGGATTATCTAAATAAATCATCATATCACCTGCAAAAAGTGATAATTTATTTCCTTCTTTGCCTACTCTAATTCCTTCAATTTATTTTTCTTCTCTTATTGCTATAGCTAACATTTTTAGTACCTAAGTGAATTGTAGGGGTGATAATGGACATCCTTGTTTCACCCATGATCTTATTGGGAATGCATCTAGCTTATCCCCATTACAAATAATGTTTGTTGATGGTTTTAGATAGATGCTATTCATAATTTTAAGGAAGGTTCCATTTATTCCTATGCTTTCTAGTGTTTTTCATAGGAATGGGTGTTGTATTTTGTCAGTCTTTTTCTGCATCTATTGAGATGATTATGTGGTTTCTGCTAGTTTTGTTGCTGATATGATCAATTATGTTTATAATTTTTCTATTATTGAACCAGCCTTACATTACTGGAATACATCCTACCTGGTCATAGTGTATTATTCTCATGATAAGTTGCTGAAATCTTTTTGCTAATATTTTTTTTTAAATTTTTGCATCAATATTCATTAGGAAAATTGTTCTAAAATTTTCTTTCTCTTTTTTGATTCTTCCTTTTTTAGGTATTAGTACCATATTTGTGTCATAAAAAGAATTTGGTAGGACTCCTTCTTCACCTATTTTCCCAAATAGTCTATAAAGTATAGGAATTAATTATTCTTTAAGTGTTAGATAAAATTCACATGTAAAACCATCTGGCCCTGGAGACTTTTTCCTAGGGAGTTCATTGATGGCTTGCTCAATTTCTTTTTCTGAAATAGGATTCTTTAGGAGTTTTACTTCCTCTTCTGTTAACCTGGGCAATTTATATTTTTGTAGATATTCATCCATATCCCTAAGGTTGTCAAATTTGTAGGAATGCAATTGGGCAAAATAATTCCTAATTATTGTTTTAATTTCCTCTTCATTGGAGGTGAGTTCACACTTTCCATTTTTGATACTGGTAATTTGATTTTCTTCTTTCTTTTTTAAATCAAATTGAGCAAAGGTTTATCAATTTTATTGTTTTTTTTTCATAAAGCCAGCACTTAGTTCTTTTATTAGTTCAATAGTTTTTTTAATTTTAATTTTATTAATCTCTCCTTTGATTTTCAGTATCTCCAATTTGATATTTAATTGGGGATTTTCAATTTGTTCTTTCTCTATTTTTTTTCAGTTGCATGCCCAATTCATTGAACTCCTTTTTCTCTATTTTATTCATGTAAGCATTTAGAGATATAAAACTTCCCCTAAGAACCGCTTTTGCTGCAGCCCATAAGTTTTGGCATGTTGTCCCATTATTGTAATTTTCTTGAATAAAGTTATTAATTGTTTCTATGGTTTGTTCTTTGTTCATTCTTTAGAATTAGATTATTTAGTTTCCAATTAATTTTAGCTTATTTTTCCATGGTTCTTTATGACAAGTAATTTTTATTACCTCGTGATCTGAAATGGGTGCTTTGACTACTTCTGCATTTCTGCACTGGATTGTGAGGTTTTTCTGCCCTAGTACATGGTCAATTTTTGAGTGTGTGCCATGTGCTGTTGAAGAGAAAGTATATTCCTTTTTATCCCCATTCAGTTTTCTCCAGAGGTCTATCATATCTGCCTTTTCTAAAATTCTGTTCACCTTTTAAACGTCTTTCTTATTTATTTTGAGGTTAGATTTATCTAGTTTGGAGAAGGGGAGGTTGAGGTCTCCCAATATTATAGTTTTGCTGTCTATTTCTTCCTGTAACTCCCTTAACCTCTCCTTTAGGAATTTGCATGCTATATCATGTTAAACAATGATATTGCTTCATTGTTTATGGTGCCTTTTAGCAGGATATAGAGTCCTTCCTTATCTCTTTTAATTAGACTTTGTCTGAGATTAGGATTGCTCCCCCTGCTTTCTTTACTTAGGTGAAGCACAATATATTTTACTCCAGCCTTTTACCTTTACCCTGGTGTATCCCACTGTTTCGAATGTGTTTCTTGTAAACAGCATATTGTAGGATTATGGTTTTTAATCCTTTCTGCTCTCTGCTTCCATTTCATGGGAGAGTTCATCCCATTCACATTTGTAGTTATGATTATTATCTGTGTCTTTTCCTCCATCCTATTTCCCCCCATTTATGCTTTCAATTCTCCCTTTTCTCTTCCACTCCTCAACAAAGTTTTGCTTTTGACAACTGCCTTCCTCAGTTTACCCTACCTCTTGATTCACCTCCCTTACCTTACCACTTTCCACTTGCTACTTCTGACCACTCCATCCCTTTTTCCCCATTTCCTCTCCTACTGCCTGTAGGACAAGTTAGATTTTTATACTTGTCAGGGTATGTTATGCCCTTCTTGATCCAAATCCGTTGAGGATAAAGCTCAAATACTGCTCTTCTCCCTCCCTTCTTTCCCTCTACTATAATGTTTTTTGTGCCTCTTCATTTGATTTAATTTACCCTTTTCCACTGCCTCCTTACTTCTTCTCCCAGAACCCTCCCTTTACATTTCTTAATTATGTTATTTATCTTTATATCAATTATTTTATACAGACATCCACAGTCTATGTGTATCCCTTTCAATTATCATAATAGCTGTACTATTCTTAACATTGACGTATACATGTATAACATGTACAAATAATGTGTTGTATGTATATATATACATATATATGTACGTATACATGTATGTATATATACATATATGGTACATAAGATGATATGATCCTATATAAAGATATAAATAATTTGCCCTTATTGATTAATAACGTTTGTGGGGGGGGTTCCCCCATTTACCTTTTTATGTCTCTCTTGAGTTTTGTGTTTAAAGATCGAATTTTCCATTGAGTTCTAGCCTTTTCAACAGGAAGGTCTGGAATTCTCTTATTTCATTGAATTTCCATCTTCTTGCCTGAAAAACTATGCTCAGTCTTTGTGGGTAGTTGATCCTTGGTTGTAGTCCCAGCTCCTTTGCCCTTCAGAATGTCATATTTGAATTTCTCCTGTCATTTAAAGTAGAAGCTGAGAGATCCTGCGTGATCTTGGCTATAGTTCCATGATATTTGAATTGTTTCTCTTTTGCTGCTTGCAGTATTTTCTCTTTGACTTTGTAGTTCTGTAATTTGGCAAAAATATTTATTGGAGTTTTCAATTTGGATTCTTTTTCAGGAGGTGACCGGTGGATAGTTTCAATGACTATTTTACCCTCTGGTTCTAGGACCTCTGGGCAGTTATCTTTGATAATTTCCTCAAAGATATTGTCAAGGCTCTTTTTTTCATTGCAGATTTCTGGTAGACCAGTAATTCTTAGATTGTCTCTCCTGCATCTATTTTCCGGGTCAGTTGTTTTTCCCATCAGCTATTTCACATTTTCTTCTATTTTTTTTTCATTCTTCATCTTTCGTTTTACTACTTCTTGATGCCTCATAGAGTCATTAGTTTCCACTTACTCAATTCTAATTTTTAATGAGTTAGTGTCTTCATTTTGCTTTTGAGACTCCTTTTCCAATTGGTTGATTTTACCTCTCAGGGTGTCATTTTCTCTGTTTAGATTCTGAACTTCAATAGCCATAACCATTTCACCAATCTTATTTCTTAAAGACTTGAATTCATCAGTGTTTTTTTTTTTCATTTTTTCCTTTACCTCCCTAATTTGGTTTTTAAAATCCTCCTTTAGCTCTTCTAGTAATGCTTTTTGGTCTTGAGACCTGTTCACATTCCCTTTTGAGGTATCAAATGTGAGTATGGTGCCAATGCTATCCTCTTCTTAACTGGTATTTCAATTATCCCTGTCTCCATAAAATGAATCAATCATCCTCAGTTTTTTTCATGTTCATCTTCATGTTGATTACCTTTTTCCTGGCTTTACAGTGGATTTCTGCTTTTGGGGCTCAGGGATCTCTGTCCCAGATTTCTAGTTGTGAAGATTGTGAGTTTATTTACTGGCTTTGTGTATTATAGCCTTCAGTTTCCCGAGGTAAGGGGGAGGGGTCTGGCTGCCTGAATTCTCCTTTTCTCCTGGGATGGCTCTACAGCGCTGTTGCTCTTTAGCAATGGTCTCAGCTTTTGTTGTCTGTGCTGCTGTCTGCCACTTCCCCTGGCTGTGGAAAGGTACATCTGGGCTCCTGGTGTTGACCTCTGATGGCTCTACTCCTCTGGGACTCAGGAACCCCGACTGCTCAGCCACTGAAGCCCCACTTCTGTCTCCTCTTTTGCAGCATCATTTCCTGAGGAATTCTCTGGGTCAGGATGGGAGGGATTAGAGCTGTTTACCTGGCCGTTATGTCTCCTGGAAGTTCAAGATCATGTGTTTTAATCTTTTGGGCTGCAAGCCTCAGGAGTAGATATCTCACAGTGAGAAGCATTGCAATGATACCTCTCATTGCTTCTGCAGACTCCCATCCTGTATTGGGAGGTCTGGGGACCTCTGCTGGCTTTGGGCACCCAGCTTTCTCCCAGCCTGTCTCGCTGGTTGGTTTCTGCAACTGCTTCCACTTTGGTGCTGTCTGGCGCAGTTCTGCACGCCTAGCACACTGCCAGCCTACAGATCCATCCTGTCGACCTTTTGGAATCTCCCAGCTTTGAAATTTGCCCCACTCAGACTGCTAGTGGCTTCTAACTCTCTCAAATCTGCTCAGATTCACTTTTTTAGATGAATCTGACAGAACTTATGAGAGAATTCTGGTATGATGCTGTTTTCATATGGCCATCTTGGCTCCACCCTGATCTGCTTTTCTAAGGAAAATAACTTTAAGGGATTAACAATCTCACTTTAATCAAGCATACATTTTTAACTCACTTAGTTCAGGAGGAAGAGCCAGCACCCTGAACTTCAGAGCAAATACAAATAGAAATTACAAACATCAACAGAAACATCTTGTCTGATTCAAATCAAAATTTATAGTTCCCAGGGAAGCACCAACATCTGAGTTTACAAGGGTGGGGAGTCTTGACAAAGGCTGCATAGAGTCTCTTTAAGTGACATGACATTCTTCCAATGAATGAGAGCTCCAAAGGAAAAACTGCCAACCTCTGAGTTTATATATCCTGTTCAGGGTCAAAGGGCGTCACAACATGGGACTCAAATCATGTGACCTAAAAGCATCACAAACATGTGACTCATACTCCTGTGACCTAAAAGCTTCTTGTTTCAGAAACATGCAACTCAAACCCATGTAAACTAGGCTTTCCCTTGAGCTAAGCAGGTCATCAAAGACTCCTGATTTAATCAAAGAAACAAAGGCTGGACTCATCAAGGGCACTTGATTAAATAAGTGCTCCAAAAAAAAAAATAGCAAAAAAAGTCCCACCTTAATTACTGATATATGGGCATGGGAAAGGTAGTTTACTAACATGGATAAGTGGAAAAGAATAAAGTTTTGTCCTCTTTTTTTATATCTATGCATGTAGGAAAAAGCCATGCAAAAATACGTTTTCATTAATTACAGGTTAGCACAATAGCAAACCATTTTGTCCAGGCTCTTCATTTTACAAATATTGACATTGAGGTCCTGCAAGATTAAATGATTTACCTGGAACAGGTAAATATTTAGAGGCAGAGCCTGGATTCAAGTTTGAGTCTCATCAATTGCAAATTCAGCATGTTTTTCATCAATCAACAAGTGTCTTCTCTATAATTGCTGCCCCCCCCAAGAGGTTTTAGACTATGACATGTGTCTCAGAAAGGTGATATCCTATTAATGAAGAACTAGCATATAAAAGCATCATTCACACAGCATCCATGTGTTTAAATACCATTGCCAAAGTAGTGCTTAGTAGGTTCAGAATGAAGTTCATCATAGGGAGTTTATTTTTTTTAAGCCTAATTTTGTGTACATCCCTCTGTACTTCCAAATATTTTCCCATCTCAGTTATTTTCAGGTTTTGGTCATGAGGGATAGAAAACAACCAGCTAGCCTGTGGACTTACATGTTCATTTATCAGGGTTTCCCAGCAGTGCTAATGTGACACAGGGCTACCCATTATGCAAATAGACCCATTTATTTTCATACTCCCTTCACACTTTATAGACTCTCTTGAATTCTCTGCTGAATTTTCTCTGAGTAATTGATTCAAATAATAATTCATTAGCAAGATGAATTCATAGTCTGTGAGAGTCAGAGCAAAAGACTAACACAACAACCCCCACACTAGCTTTTGGAGAAATAAATCCTTGTCTTACAAAACCCCTAGGAGAGTCACTTCTCCCCACTGTGTTCTCACAATGTTTATGCATAGAGGAAAAAAAATACTCCCCATTTTTAAGATACCAGAAAAGGATGACATTGGTTTTCAAGTTGGAGCCAACTTTACAATTAAGTTTCTGCTAACATTCTATTAAGGGAAAAGAACTTTGAGAATAAGTAGATCAGCTGGAGGAGAAATATATGTTTTGGAAAATTTCTGGGGTTTTTTCCCTTCTTTAAAGAAACAACAATACTACCAAAAATTAACACATTTTCTGACTCAACATTACCACACACCTTAAGGCACTTGTCCCTGTGAATGAAGGATCTACACTGAGGGCTGAGGTACAGTCAAACAGTAAAAACTAAACAGCCTTGCATAAAATATTTTCTATCTATATAGGAATAATGTAGAGGTGGAAAGATTTTTTTTTCTCTCAATATGATCTGTAGATTTTTTTTTGAAATTCGCACATATAGTCTGATGGAATATTGATTTATAGCTCCACATTGAAAACCAAGATTGTTCCCATAGTAACAAGAAATGCTTTGTTCACATTTAAATTAACTTTAAGAGTTCTATTTCATCACTGATATGACAAGATAGAATGTCAAGCAGCTGGTTATTTCATTATAGGTTAATTGGCTGATGGGATACACAAATGGATGGAGATGAAGTAAACAATATTGGTTTCAACTTCAAACCTGACTGGAATCTCCTTTCTACCAATTTTTTCCTACATTTACCTTAATACTGTCCCAAGGATTAGTGTCAGCACTTTGGAGAAGACCTCCATCAATACAGCTGTCCAGCTATAATATAAATGTGTGTACCAAATATCATTCTTCTTTAACATAAATTTTCTTTTATCCCTGGAATAATGTGAAGTGATATCCTAGCAACAATTACTCTTTAGAGTTTCTGGCCTTTGCTTATTGAAAGTTAACTAATCCCAGGGAAATAATGTCCTTAAGATATGTTCTTTGTAATAAAATTCCACTCAAGTATACTGCAAAGATACTTCCAAAAGATAACTTGTTCCAAAGATATCTTACTCTGAGAGATAACTTATTCCATATAGACATCTGCTTAGAATTTACTAGCTAATATCAAATAAAAGTGGAATCTTCCCCTAGAGAAAAATTCCTCAAGTTGGAGAGCAAATCTTTATGATGTTACCATCGGAATAATCTTTCAAACGAGTGCATTAAAGTAGCACCTGTAATGCTTGGCAAATATGTGAAACAGAAATATTAAAAGGGGAAAATTCCGTTTATATTGAGGTCAAAGAATATAATATGACAAGTAGATTCAGAAATTCAACAACAAAAACAAAAATAAGGTTGTCATGAAAAAACTTAAGAAAAATAAAGTGGGGGTTCAACACATACATTTTTGAATTTTGCCCAGAAAAAAAGAACAAAAGTATAGTTAAGTGAATTCAAGACAAGCAGCAGGATCTAGAATGCCCTGCAGATACGTTTGATTATATGACTATAGCTAAGTCACTTAACCTCTCAGTGCCCCAGACAAACAAGAGGTTCCTGTACTGTTGAAATCACTCATCACTTATCTCTAATGGAAGTGGTCTCTAAGTAAATCATTTCTTCTTTACAATCACAACAAGTATTTTTTTTTGGTTTTGTTATTCGTGTATGTGTTTTCAGGAATAAGAGCATAGAATTTTAGTTAAGGAAGAAGTCCCAGTATTTTATTTATCCCTTCCTACAAAAGTATCTAAAGTTGATTTCATTTAATTAAGTAGCATTTTGAATGAAGACCATTCACAAAGGTTTAGTTTGGTTTAATCCATCACATCATCTCTCAAAAAAAAGAGCAATATGAAGGGAAAGCATTAAGTGTAGAGCACTTTGCAGTAATGACAAGAAAGAACATCTAAGTTTATTCAGCAGTACACTGAAAAGAGGGCTTGAGTTAAATCCCATCAGGAGGTGCTACCTGGCTATTTAATATGAAAATGCTATCTTAGGACAAAAGGTCTGGACTGACACTTCTTTTTTTTT
>CM053623.1:189870358-189900246 GCA_028646595.1 Phalanger gymnotis
TGTGTGTGTGTGTGTGTGTACAGAAAGAGATTTCCCATGGTCAATATCCTTTTTATGCCTATGCATTTTATTTTATGCATAAAAATATTTAGAGAAAGGATGCATAGATTTTACCAGACCATCAAATGATCCCAAGATGTTAAAAGATCAGGAACTTCTGCTTTAGGAATAGCTATGTGGAGAATAGATTAGAGAGTAGAGAAATTTGAGAGAGCAATTAAGTAAGGATTGCAATAGTCCATGTGAAAGAAGGGAAAAGTCTAAGCTAGGTGATTAGCCCTAAGAGTAGAGATTAGAGGGGGAAAAAATCAGTGAGATTCTGAGTTACAATCAGTCTGTAAAATCTGGCAGCTGGTTGGATTTGTTTCCCTTCAAGTCAAATATGTGGCTCCTGGGGCTCTCCTGGGGCCCACAGCACTACCAAGTGCTGTCTGATCCAGATTAAGATATGATTGGGATATATTTAACAAAATTTTAAAATGTTATAAAATATAGCTAATATTACATTTTAAAACTAAGTTAATATACACTATGCAAAGATCCTTTTGTATGGATTAAGGCTCCCATTTCTATTTGAGTTTGACACATTGAATTAGAGTACTACAGTGAAAAAGAAAGTGCAGTAACCAAAATCTCTTCTTTATTCCTTACATGTAATCTGTCAGCAAATACTATTATTTTTTTTCCTGAAAAGTCTGAATTTCCATTTTCAATTTCCACTGTCTCATCACCTTATACCTGGATGACTTCAATGAATTCCTAGTTTGTCTTCAATCATTCTACTTATACCAATTGGTATCCATTCTTCAAACCACCATCAGACAAATCTTCCTAAAGCACCATTTTATCAAGTTATTACTCTGCTTGAGAAACTGTAATGACTCTCAATTGCCTACCATGTGAAGTAGGAAGTTATTTGCCTATTCTTCAAGGTCTTATATATCTATCCAATACTTTTTCCTTATCTTTCAAAAATATTTAAATTTTTCTTCAATCAGGCTCATCTCCTCACTAATCCTCACTAATCCTCACAAGTACATGTCTTCTTTATCCTTATTCTTACTCTTGTTCATGGATCTCTAGCCTTAGGGCTTTGGTGCTATAAGCCTGATAGTTAGTATGAATGGGAGACTGCCAGAAAGTCCTGCATTCAGGAACTACTTCTAATACATGCTGGATATTTGACCCAGTTCAAGTCACTAAATCTCTCAGTTCCCCAGGAGGTTCTAAAATTAACTTGCAGAGAACATATCAATCTGCACTGGTGGAAAGAGTTTACCAGATGAATGAACTTGCAAGCCTGGTCTGTATGTCCTAAATGTTTGCTTGTTTTCCATAACTGTAACTAGATCCAAATTAAACTCCACTTTCTACATGAAATCTTTATGGGCAACCAGCTTAAATTAATAACAATGGTACAGTGAAAATTGTATTGATTCTAGAATCAGAGGTCTTAGACTCTGATCATTGCTAAATGTATGACCTTCTCTATAAGTCATTTAACCCCCTAGTATTTCCATTTCATGTTGTATAAAATAATGGGTTTGTACTAGATGGTTTCTATGATCCCATCCAATTCCATAGCTAGAGTCCTATTCTATAATCTAAATATTCTATAATTCTAAATTCTACTAGAATAAAATGTTCTATAATACAATGATTCAATAATTATTTTTTTCTTTTCCCCATTGTACTATTAGTACTATATGAAGACTTAACATTTCATACATGTACAATTACATTAGTATTGCTATCTTCCCTTCTGCCTTGGCTGGACATAAGATGTTTAATACATATTTGTTTCATTCTTCGATTTATTTTTAGGGAGAGATTTAGGGAGCTGAAGGGGAGGAAATGTATACATTTATACACTTATTTTATGAGAAAATCTATTGCTATGTGAAAATCTGATCAAGATACTAACTTCAGGAATATTATTTATATTTAAGTGGAAATTGCCTATAGCTTTTTGACCAGGGAGAAATAGAAACACAGAGGGATAGACAGAAATATACAGAAAACAAAATATACATTGAGGAAAAGGGAAATTATGGACAGTCATAGATAGAAGGGATGGCATGGGAAGAGCGACTCAGTAGGATCTGAGAAATTAATTAGAAGCCAAATCCCTCTATGCATTTCTGTGATCATTTCACACTGAATAGTAAATTAATTTATTATATTTCACAACTTAGAGGCTATCCTATGAATATAAAAGAGTGGAGGCCTCAATGGAGTGAGAATCAACCAGAGTATTTGCAATTTTCAGAATTGGAAGAGATTTCACAGTCTATCCAGTAGAACTCACATCTAAACACCAATCCTTTGTGATAGGTCCCCATTGAGTGGTCAACTTTTATTGGAAGACATTTGGTGAGGACAAAACTCACTATTTTCCATGGCAAATGGCTATACTTTTAGTATAAGAGACATAGATTCTAATCCTGGTAATTCCATTAGCTAATTGTGTGACATTAGTTGTAGGTTTACAGCTTTCAAACTGGAAAGGAAATTAGAGGCTATGGGGGTCATTCTCCATAGATGAAGAATCTGTGGCACAGAGAAGCTGAGAGATTTCCTAAAAGTCACATAGCTAATATGGAAGAATTTGAGCTCAAGTCTTCTAGACTCTATACTTATCATGCTGATCATATTTGACTAACTTAGCTTTTTCTGAATTTTTTTCCCATTTGTGAAATGAGTTCAGATTATATGACGTCCACATTTTCTTCCTGCTCTAAAACTCCTGAAATCTCGAACTCAAAATATAGCAAACCATCATGTGTAATTGTGTATGTGTGTGTGTGTGTGTGTGTGTGTGTGTGTGTGTAGCTAGGAGTAGAGGTATTCCCTAAGGACCAGTAACTGTGACTAAAATAAAACCATGCCACAAGCCAGAAGAATTCAAGCCCAGGCTTATAATGGACCTAGAAACAAAGGCTCTCCTTATATAGGTGATCAAAATAGAGTCTTTGGAAAAATATCACAAGGATGAATACATTTATCTTTTAAAAACAGCTCAAATGTCAACACTACATCAAGAAATATATTTCAAGACTTATTATAAGCAGTATCCATGATATATATGCTCCAAAAGTTCCATGCTAAGTTGGTTGTCTGGACTTAGAATCATATCTTCTCTTTGCAATGTTATATATACCAAATTTGTATACATAAGTTTATTTATTTTATAAAGCAGAAGAGATGTTATCCCTCTGAAATGAAAAAAAAATGCAGAAATGTATTCCTGAAATACTATTAATGAAAAACAGTGGAAAAATGAGTGAATAAGAATTTTTTTAATTTATCGTATAAGTTTGTTTTTATGGCAAAACATGCCATGAATAGAAAGAGAGGAAGTAGATGAAACTACTTTCAAATTTGACAGCATATAGTTGCAAGTCAATTCCACAAAGAAAACTATGAATTTCCTTGGCTATTATACAGCTATATCATATATATGATCCTTGCTCCTCTGACATGATTTTGTATTTCTTTCTGACTCACTAAAGTAGAATAGGAAGAGGAAAAAGAAGAATAGAAGGAAGATGAAATGGTGAGAATATTTTTTGGTATGCTGGTGAGACTTTGCCCTTACACACATAAGGCTATCGATCAATAGATTAATCTATCATTTGTCTATGTATATATCTACTTATCTATCTTCTATTATTATCATTCTATTTATCTATCATCTATCTACTAGTGATTGAGTGAAGCTAAGGGAAAAATAAACACCTTAAAGGATACATATGTGTGTATGTATATATGTGTATATATGAATGCATGTATGTATATATATATACATATTTATTCATATATGAACTCATATGCATATACACACATATATACATGCACACAGATATATATACATGCACACATATATACGTACACATATACATATAATATGTGTGTATGTGTAATAAATCATAGAAATAAAGAAGTAAAGGACTTCATGTAGTCTCAGTTTTGTGGTTGGAAAAAAAAACTGAGGACTAGAATGTCTATCAATATCATATAGATAGTAAGCATCACAGATTTGAATCTAGCCTTGGTGACTCTGAGGACTATGCTTTTCCCATACTGCACCTTTATTCCTATGTTCAAAGGAGTTTGAACAAAGTGGAATTAATTCAGGTATGCTGTGGAAAAACAGAAAGGAGATTTTTTAAAAGAGATGTAAAAAAAGCAAACATTTATAGAGTAACCTGTGTTGGCTATCAGGGTAAGAGTCACAAAATACATATTGTTTGGCTCTTTGCAACAAGAGTTATCTTGGGAATGTATAAAAGAAGCTGTCATTCATTTATACATAAGAAGCACTTGCAGGTTAAAAAAGCAAAACCTTGGGGAATAGGTACAATCTTTCATGTGTGATCATAAAATAATCCCAAATGTTGTTGATTAATTTCTATGAACAATGGTTAATTGTGAAATTTAGGGGTGAGTGTGTTCTGGCCCAGTGCTCTATCACCTGGGCCACCTAGCTGTCCATATATTTTATGAATATCTATAGCCATATTCATACCCATATTTATGTCTAATTTGTATCTATCTCTATATTAATGATCTTATCAACAATAAGTATATCTATCATGCTGCTTATCTCTTAGCTTTTCCTTATAAACTAAATTACATTCATTCATGAAGTAAAATAACACAAATTCTATCTGTCTATCTATCTATCTATCTATCTGTCTGTCTGTCTGTCTGTCTATCTATCTATCTATGCCTAATCTATCTGACATGATTTGAATCCATAACTTCCTGGTTTCCAGTCCATCTCCCTATTCTCTATACTCCATGGCATCACCATCATCATCATCATCACCAAAATGGATGAATAATGAGGAAAAACTGAGAATCAAGATGTAAAAATAGTTTGGGGTAAATAATGAAAAGGAAATAGTATGCCTTTTAAAGAAAATAATATTATTTTATGCAAATGCTCTGCCAGTCCTTCTGTCTCAAATTATCAAACTAGATTTGTTCTTTGTCTTTTCATTTTAAAATAAGACATTTTCCAGGTAAAAGCTGTTAATATTTTCAGCTGTGTTATAAGCCTGTCATCTTTTGATTTTGTTTTAGTGGATTTTTTTCTTATGTGGTTTAGTGAAAAATAAATTTGGTGGCATAGAATGTAGTCTGTGAATTAATAACTGACAAAATATGAGGCAGCCAGTGGGGCTTTGGAGCAGCATTTTTGCCTATGTCCCAATGCTTTTGGACCCACTTTGTTCTATTCAAAAAAGGGTCTTACATGTGGAAGAGATCATGAGAAATGTGAACAGGATTTTAGTCTTAGACATACAAACTTGAGTAAATTCTTGACAATGACAGGATTATCAAAGGGGTATGGCATCCAGCTGGGTAGAATATCCCAGCCAACCCCACAACCAACTGATCCTAAGGCAGTCTCATGGAAGCCAACATAAGCAGTGTCAGTGCCAGGCACTTTCCATAATATAACTGGCCAAAGATCCAGATGCTGCTGCCACCACTGTTGTTCCTGTTAGGGAGAAGGAAAAAAAAGGGTGTTAACTAAGCACCTGGGCCTTGCAGCTGTAATGGTCCCATGTAAGACTGTTGATTTTATTTCTGGTGAATAGCTAGCAGAAAAAAAAAAAACAGCCTGAGAGCTGTACTTCTTTGTGGAAAAGATGGTTAAGGCAAAAGGGCAAAGAGATATTAATTATCTTTATGCTGGAGAAAAAAAAATCTCTCCACTCTTTTATGTATTTTGGGAGCCAATCAGTTCTCACCCATCCCCCACCTCACCCTGCAGACCATGACTCTTGCTGTTATAGCTTTTATGCTTCTTATCCTTTGGCCTTAGTAGCAGAATCTCACCTACTTTAGTTGATGTTGAAGGAAATTCAAGGACACACCTGGCACATCCGATCATATGGAAGCATTAAATCTTCTCGGTGTATGGGGGAGTAACACATTCAAGACTGATCAAGAAGATTATGTTAGAGAGCAAGAGCATGATGAAAAAAGTCAATTTTAGAGCTTTTAATTTCAATTTTGATTGAAAATTGCATCAACACTCCAGACTAAGAGAGGTATCCTGATGGTGAACTTCCACTTGAGCTGGCATCAATATTCCATGCAATACTATAAAATTGTTCTTCTAAACTCATTATTTTCATAAGTCTAAACAATTAACATAAAAGATGGACCTGGTTCATGAATCCATTTTTTGGGGAAAAAAAGAAACTAAAATAATGAGTGTCTAAATTGGTTCTCGAGTCTTTGCCATATAACTTACAGACTCAATAGATTTTCAAAGTGTATGTGGCAATTGTTAGCTAGCTAGAGAGAGAGAGAGAGAGAGAAAGAGAGAGAGAGACAGACAGACAGACAGATGGGTAGAAAGATATAGCTAAATTATCAACAAGTATTCATTAAAGACTTGCTGTCTGCCGGGCACTATGCTAACAGCTGAGGATACAAAGATAGGCAAAAACAGTCTCTTCTTTGAAGTAGCTTATATTGTATCAGGGAAGAAAATATTTAAATAACTAGGTACATGTGAGATATATGGCACTAGCAGCTAGGCTCGTCCATGGCTGAGTAAAGCCTCATTCAAAGAATGGAATATGAATTGAAACTTGGAGGAGGCCAGGGAAACTTAAAGGCAGAGAGAAATGTCTCAGAGCAATCATGGCATAAAAGCCTGAAGATGGGAGATGGAGTGTCTTGTTTCAAGAAATAAGCCAGTGTAGGTCCATTGCAGAGTGAAGAAAGTGTAAGATATTGGAAAGGTAAATGTAGGCCATGTTATGAAGAGCTTTAAATGTCAAACAGGAGAGGCTATATTTGGTCCTGAAAGTTACAGGAAGCCACTACAGCTTAGAGAACTGAGATGAGGGATTCATAGTGTTGGTGATATGCTCAGATATATGCTTTATAAAGATCAGTGTGATATATGAATGGAAAATGGCTTGAAGTGGGTAGAGATGGGGCAGACACATTTAGGAGGTTATTGCAGTAGTCCAGGGGAGAGGTGATGAGGACCTGAACCAGGGTGGTGGTTCTGTGATTAAAGATACAGGTAGAAGAAAGATAGATGCAAAATCATAGACATAAGTAAAATGTATATACAAATACAAAACACATATACATATAAACACATATGTGTGTTTATATGTACATATTTACACGTACATCACCCATCACTATGCCTACCCATATATACATACAATATGTGTATGTATATATATATATAAATACACACATATACATATATGCATACACATATTTGTATCTGTATTTATGATAAAGTACATTATTGAGAGGTACAAATGTTTATTTTAATTGAAATGCTAAGGATAGGAACAGGAAACACCAGAATTAGAAAACTCCTTCTACAAATACAGGATAGAACCTTCCCTGCAATTTTTAGTCTTAGGACTTTGGCAAGAGCCCTGAAAAGGTAAAGTAAACAAACAAACAAATACATGAATGGATTGCCAAGAGATACAGCCAGTTTGTGTAAGAGTTGAGACTTTATCATGAAATTGTAGGAAGATATGGACAAGAGTCACATAGTATGAATAGTCATGTTAACGGTTAGCTGCAAAGTTGTAGAAACCTTCCTAATCAATGAGATCCCAGACCAGTTGATCAACTAAGATAGTTAAATAATGAGCATACCATTCTATAGTGATCACATTGGCAATAAGGTATCTTTTATGTGTTGTGATGGGATTAATTTCTAACTAATAAGTCTCTTTATGTAAATTAATATGGCTATTTAGGAAATAACATTGTCCTTTCATGGAAACTTATCTTCTCCACATGCATTTTAAGTAAAAATATGATTTGCTTGACTGGCAAATAAATCATTTGTTTGTTGTGGACAGATGGAGTTTTGACTGTAATAGCTCAGCAGTTGTGAATGTTGACAGCAAATGTTGACTCAAAATGTTGAATTTCTTTTTATTTCATTTTGTTCACACAATTCAGCAGTCTTCTAGCTTGATTTATTTAATGATAATTTAACATGCTGTGAAAATCTGTCTGGGACTGTTTCCAAAGCCAAAACAGAAAGTAAAGTTAATACCCCCATAAGCAGATGTTTTTGAAGCTGAAAAAGTCATTGCCTGCTGAAAAATCTATGTTCTAGCTAGAGATGGGTCAACAGTCTTTCAACCAGTAAGATTTTATTGTTGTTGCTGTTCATTTGTTTTGTAATTTTTTGTTTTATTTTTCCCCTCTGAAATGTGATATTTAAAGAAAACCAACTGTAAGTACAATCCTTGTCAGACGCTCATAGGTTTAGGCTTGAAGGTACCCGAAAGGTCATGTACCCAGTCCCCTAAAACTAAAGGTGGGGAAACAAGCTAGAGAAGTTAAGTGACTTGGCCATGGTAACAACAAAAAACAAATTAGGAACTTAGGATCTGAACTTGGGAATTCTCACTCCAAATCCAATAGCTGCTCCCCCCTGATTCATTATACATTTCATTAATTCATGTGATCCATTTCTACTGGTGTTGACTTTCATATGTTGGTGGATGATAGAGAGAGCTGTTGTTCAATGGTTTCAGGATAACATGTCATCTTGAGCCAGGAGAGAATATTTCACATAATTAAAGGAGGTCTCTGGCTGCAACTATTACATTCCAACTGTCCTTGGAGAAATCAGCCATTTTATTTAATTACTGACACAATGACAATCTTGCTTGGGTATTAAAAATGTCGGGAAGCCAAGCAAAGTATTTAAATAGAAACATTTGGGTATTTAGAAGTAGTAAAAAGAGCCAGTTTGTTTTGAAAGGTGTACTGTGTGAGTAAAGGCACACTTTTTTTCTTCTTTTGGCAGAGGAGCTTCTTAAGTGAGGGCAGAGAAATAAAAATAATGGATTAAATGTTATAGTCCACTGAGTCACATAAAGCAAACCCATTGAAAGGAATTACATGCATAAATATGGCAGGTTGTATATATTTTGGATACAACACGTAGAATGGCTCTTAAAGTCTTTCCCATATTGAGATCTATTTTTTTTTGTTTTGTTTTGCTTTGACCCTAGAACGGAATAGTAAAGATTGGCAGTGGTGTGGTCTTGGCAGGTGTGCCATAGTCAGATGTCATGTGCAGCAGAACACAGGACCTCACCAACAGTAAAGCTATGTGTAACTGGCAGCCCTCCTAGAGATTAAAGAGGAGGAAAATTGAAGAGTCTGTAATTGGGTAGTCATTAATATGCCCTCAACATTTAGCTTCAGTCTAAGTTGGATCCACAAATTGTGTTGTTTTTTTCATCCATTTGGGAAAAGCCAAATGCGTTGTCATTTTTCTCTCCTTCTATAGCCTAGACTCCAAATGATTGGGTGTTGTTTTTGAACAGATTGAGAGATGTGTCATAGAAGGATATGTGCTAAGCATGATCGACTCCCACCACTTTATAAATAAGATTAATTGATGGCCAGGTAGATAGTGTTTGCCAATAATTACTTCACTACTATACAATGATCTTTAAGGCTAGTGTATAGCTAAGAGTTATGAAATTGATGTCAACGAATTAAAATTATACACACACATATACATATACACACATGCATATAGACAAATATATTTATGCAATATGTATATATGTATATATAATGTGATATATGCATATTTAAAACAAATTTAATTGTATATAATTAAATTAAATTGATAATACATGTTATAGTATATCGTACTATATTGTATTACATTATTACAAAGGAAACCAATTATAATGATATATATGTGTCCATATTATATAATATTTTATTTCCTTTGTAATTGTGTGCAATTTATTTAATGAATTTAAAAAACATATTTTTAGAGAGAGGCCATGTATGCAGAAATCATTTCAATGATTGGTCTTAGATTCTTAGTTAATAACAAATAGCATTTGAATATTTAATATTAGTTTATAACTCATAATTGTATATATATATGCATGTATTAAATCAATCAATATAATTGGAGCTTAATAAATAAATATATATATGCATATATATATGAGGCACTGTGCTATGTACACATAGACACGAGTCTATATGTAGATGTATTCATATACGTATGTATCTATGAATATTGAGATATCTGTATACATCTATCTATCTGTCTATCCATTTATCCATATATTCTAAAATGGGAGGAAAATGATAATCATTTTTTTTATAAAATTAGAAAAGGAAGAGACCTTAGAAATGATGGTGCAAAATGCCCTCATTTTACACAGCTGAAAATTAAAAGACATACAGTTTAAAATACTTTCCCAGAATTAGAGTAAGCAAGTATCTGAGGAATGATTTGATCCAAGATCTTCCTGATAGTAAGTCAAGTGTACTTTACACCTCACCAAAGAAGTCAAAAGAGCATGGCCCAAATGACTCATTCTGGCTCACATCTCTCCTGAATGACCCGGGAACAAAATTTCAATATAATTTGTAAATATTTAATAAACTAAATAAAAATACAGTAAAACATAGCAAATGTATACACACATTTCTCTCTCACATGTATATATATATACATACATGTACGTATGTATGTGTGTATCATTATGTACAGTTAATCCCCATTTCCATTTCCATTTGACCCCACTGCCCTATACCATGCTTTCTCTCAAGTCTAGCATATCCTAATCCTTTCTTATATAATGGAATGGATAAAAAATTAAAACAGACTATCATTCATTAGCTTACTTAAGCTGTCCTGATGATACGGTTGACTTCATTAAAAAAATTGAAAGGATACTGTGAATTATCCTTTCATATAGTTCCCACTGGTACATTATGATCATTTAAATATACTAAGTAATTTAATCATAATAACTGTGTCATCAATGCTCACAAAGTGCTTTGTACACATTATCTTAATGTGTGTGTACAACTTTTTTCCTTGTCTGTTATGAACTTCTTGCTTTCATCAGTGTAGAGAGCTTTTGTTGAAGACATTCCATCTGCCAACTTGGAAAACACCCTCTCTGCAGCTTGTTGTCTTAGATAGGGGTGGGGAACCTGAAGCATTGATGCCACATGTGGCCCTCTAGGTCCTCATGTGCAGCCCTTTGACTGAGTCTGAAAAAAGATTTTTTTTGTGAAGTTCGAAATACATATATATTACATTGTATTTTTTTCTTTATAATCCTGTTTAATTTAATACACGTAAAAACATTTTTAGAGAGGGGCCATAAGCTTCACTAATATACATATATGTATATATGAACAGATTTTTTTGTATGCAGAAATCATTTGAATGACTAGTCTTAGATTTTTAATCACAATAGCATTTGGATATTTAATATTAGTTTATAATTCATATATGACAGCATATATGTGGCCTCAAGGCTTTAGGTTCCCCACTCCTGTCTTAGATGGTCTCCTAGGACCTTGAAACTGTAAGGGATACATATAGGGTTACAGAGAAATATGTATCAGATGCAGAAACTGAACCCAGCTCTTCTTTCTGTCCTGTAAACCAGGCTGGC
The DNA here is from genome assembly GCA_028646595.1 of Phalanger gymnotis. Taxonomy (NCBI): domain Eukaryota; kingdom Metazoa; phylum Chordata; class Mammalia; order Diprotodontia; family Phalangeridae; genus Phalanger; species Phalanger gymnotis. Next base: position 189,881,833 of record CM053623.1, read on the forward strand.
GAGCTAATTTTCACTCAACTCATATCAAATCTGTTGTTGACTCTTGTCATTGCTGTCTCCACATTTCTCTTATACATCCCCTTTTCTTCAAGCAAAGCTGCCATCCTAGTTAACCCTCACTGGCCATCACCGGAGTTATTGCAATAATCTAATTAGTCTTCCTGACTCACCTGCTTCCCAACTTAACCCATCTAGTCCACAGGTGCCAAAACTCACTCATCAACACAGTAAACATCAGTGACTTCCTATTACATATGATAAAATACATACTCCTCTTTTTGGTATTTCCTAATCCTATCTCTCCCCTTAGCTGTTAATACCTCCCTGTTAAAACTTCAGAAGGCACCCACATCTAACCCAAGCATTCCTTCAATAAGATAGAAGTCACCACAGTAATTTATTCTGCTTCCCGATCACCTGAATTTGTCTTAAGTGTTTCTTGGATTATATTCACATTATGAAGCATAGAGCTGATCTGAAGGTGTCAGTTGTACTGCCCTTAGCACCAATATTGTTAGTTTTCAGGTAACAGATTTCTCCTACATAAAATGGAGATAATGATATTTCTACTAGCTACCTCGAAAGGTTAAGTATCGAATGGGATAATAAATTTAAATTATCTTGTAACTGGAAAGAGCCATACAAATATGATCTATTGTGATTATCTATTTGTAGAGTATTTTTTAGTTTTTTTGAAGAGGACTCAGCTCTCTGTTTGTTTTTTTTTCTTTTTTTCTGTTTTAGCAGAATTGAACTGCACTACTATTTTTTCAGGGTTCAGTTGTTCTTTGCAAGCAACTATTGATGTTCATTTATGAAGACAGAAGCCAGTTACCTCACACAAGTATATATCACCCATATACCAGAATGAGGTCTACCTTCTCCAAAACAATATAACTTAATTCTGAACTCACCCAGACTAGGTTCAATTGAGGGGAAGTATGATCCCAAAGAGACAAAAGCATGTTTTTATCACAATTTTTGGATTATTCTCCATCCATCCCAGAGTAGAACTCTAGGAATATTCTCTCAAACAAAGCTTAAGTATGACAGTGTTTCCACTGAAAGAGATAAACAAGGCTTTTTCTAGGAGAAAAAAAAGTACTCAAGGTACAAAGCAGATATTGGTCAACTATTTGTTTTCTGTATTTAACATGAGCTGAGGAATTGTAGAAGTCAGAGATTCTAGGGGGTGAAAATTAGGGGGCAAAGATTCTAATGATAAATCAATCAATAAACATCCATTAACATACATACATACACACATACACATATATGCATATATATGCACATACATATATATATATGTATGTATACATACAACTCATCATTCTCATTCATGTCTAATAAAATTTAATATTCCATTCATTATTTAAAACAAATAAACATTATTCTGAGAAGGAGGTTATTGCCTTAGCCAGTTTGTCAAAGGGGTTCCTTGATGCTAAGATTTTTCAAGAGGCACAAGGCAAAAATTCTGAGAAGAATGATATAGTTAATCTTGTATAGTAGAAGATTATTAAACAAATGTGTGAAGGTAAGATCAGAGAAAGAAGAACTGGGTATCTGAGAGCTGCATAAGTCTTGGTAAGAGGTTATTAGTGTCTGAGATAATAGAGTTGCTGTGTAAGTAGAGAGAAGGGGATTGACGCAAGCTATGGTAAGGATGTAAGGTCTGCCAAAGGGAAAAGAATGGTAAATCTACATTACTTTATTGGCAAACCAACACTGTTCAAAATGAGAAGTTTAAATTATACCAAGCTCTTTTGGGATTTTCCTACAGCTCAGAGAAGGTGGAAAAACTTAGAAACGACTATGCAGTTAGGGTCACCCACTTAATAAAAAGCAAACCAAAGGAAAACAACCACTATCACCATATAACATTTAAAAAGTGTTCCTGGAATTATAAACCAATGGGAGAAAAAAATCAATCTGTCCCTACTCACAAGGCAACCAATAGAAATAATCTTAACCAATGAAATTATAGCATGTATAAATGAGTAATTCAACTTGTTTGTCCCTTAACTTGAAAGAAATAAACTGGCTTATGTAGGTAATGAATAATGAAAGAAAAACTCTACCTACTCTTCATTCAGTGGTTCTCAGCTAAATGTTAAAAAAAGAAAATAGATTAGGGAATAAATTTGTCAAGTATAAAAATGCTAGCATTCTAACTTGAAAGTATAATAAAAGAATGATATTTTCAAGGATTACGTCTCTTAATGGAATAAATATGCCCATTGAAAAATGTTTATTAGAATATTGGAGTTCAGTTTTCAAATATTGGCTGCATGTATTCAAGTAAGTATCATTTCTCATTTCCAAATGCCTTTACTAAAATAATTGTCAGTAATCCTCAACCTCACCTATTATGATTAACGTGCAACTATCAAAGGTGAGTTTTCAACTTAGCCCTTTCTCAGGCACCATCTGGAAGTCAATTTTCATCTCAGACAACCAGCTTATGCTAATTGTATCCTCTAAAGAAATAGCATCCTTAGATGATTGTACACACTTGACAATTCATGTAGACAAACTATACTCAAGAATGGTATGCCACTTTCCATAGGATATGGATGAGAAACTTCCATCTTAGGTTATAATGAAGTCTCTGGCCATGGAGAAAATATCTACCACTCCCAGAAGAGGAATTTACTGAAGCTACAAGTAAGCAAAGCTGTCAGATTCAGAAATTTTGCCAACAAGATTCTGTTGTAGAAATTTATGTTCAGGTAGAGCCAAGATGGCAGAGTAAAAGCAAGGACTTGCTTGAGCTCTCCCCCAAATCCCTCCAAACACCTGTAAAAATTGACTCTAAACAAATTCTGGAGCTACAGAACCCACAAAATGACAGAACGAAACAAGTCTCCAGCCCAAGATGGCCTGGATGGTCACTGGAAGGGTTTATCACACTGTGCTGGGAGCAGGGCCCAGCACAGCTTGAGCCCCACCTGCAGAGACCAGGCCAGAGCAGACCAGGCAGAGCAGAACCCTGGGAACTGAATCACTGAGCTGTGGTAGTTTCCAGACCTCTCAACCCACAAACACCAAAGACGACTTAGCAGGTCAGTGGGATAATTATGTTGGACCTGGGTGAGAGAAGGGCATGGTCTGGCCCCAACTCCAAGGCAGCAAAGGTGGAGCATCAGTAGCTACTGCTTCTGGAGCTCCAGGCCCACAGACTGTGGGGGAATCAAGCCGCTGATAAGACCAGGAATAAAGGGATCTCTTTGCTGGCACTGAGGCAGGATTCTCTTGCTTTGCCCTGTTATGATCTAGGTCTCAGCCCTGGTTGGGGGTCCCAGGGGGAGGAGGAGTGCTGGTGTGGCAGAGCTCATGGTGGTTGTACAGAGCGAGTACTCTAGCAGTTCCAAGGAAGAAAAGAGTGCTTGAGGTCACTCACAGACCAAAGCACAGGCCATTAGAGTAGTAAACAACTCTCCTTGGATCATACCACCTCAGAAGAAATGAAAATTTACAGGCGCCTACAAGTACCTCAAAAAACATATGGTCAAAATCCCTGAAGTAACTTAGGACAGAGCACTCTCCATTCTGGAAGCAGTCATACATTGACAAAGACCTCGAAAGTTAAGCAATTGATTGGGAAAATTAGTGGACAGTGAAAAAAAAAACACCTGAGACTAGAGAACCTTATTTTGGTGAAAAAGAAGATCAAAACAAACATCCAGAAGAAGACAACAAAGTCAAAGATACTACATGAAAAGCCTCCAAGAAACATAAGCATTCAAAAAGGATTTTGAAAATCAAGTAAGAGAAGTAGAGGAAAAATTGGGAAAAGAAATGAGAGAGATGCAAGAAAATAAAGAAAAATGAGTCAACAGCTTGCTAAAGGAGACGCCAATAATACTGAAGAAAATAATACCTTAAAAATAGAGTAACCCAAATGACAAAAGAAGTCCAAAAAGTCAATGAGGAGAAAAATGCCTTAAAAAGCAGAATTGGCCAAGCGTAAAAGGAGATCCAAAGGCTCACTGAAGAAAAGAATTCCTTAAAAATTAGAATGGAAGAAATGGAAGCTAAAGACTTTGTGAGAAATCAAGAAATTATAAAACAGAACCAAAAGAATGGAAAAAATAGAAGACCAAGTGAAATATCTCATTGGAAAAACCACTGACAAGGTAAATATATCCCAAAGAGAGAATTTAAAAATTATTAAAATACCTGAAAGCCATGATCAAATAAAAGAGCCTAGGCATCATCTTTCAAGAAATTATCCAGGAAAACTGCTCTGATATTCTAGTAAAAGGCTGTCCAACCTTAGGTTACCTTAGGGCTGCATTAAAATAAAATTATTTGAGGGCTGCACCCAGAATAAAAAAAAAACACAGTACACTAATAGAAAGCGGGGGAACATGCATCATCAATACGACAGGCGAAGGTGAGAACTGTGAAAGCAAACACAAACCAACAAAGCAACAACACAACAGTATAAAAGTAGGTGCGTACTTACTAGTCTGCATTGTAAAGATGCAACGCATCCCACAGATAGATTGAAAATTCCATGTGATATGTTCCCTCCATAATACTACTTAAAAACACCAAAGAAAATTAACATCAATGAGATTATTGATTAATGATGGAATTAAAAAATCTAATATGCATTTCATGCAAATTATTTTATTTTTTTTCGCTCATGAAAATTAAAACCTACAGGCCAGCTGTGTAAAATTGCACTGCAGGCCTCATGTGGCCTATGGGCTATATTTTGGACAGCCCTGTTCTAGAAACAGAACCTAAAATAGAAATTTAAGGAATATTTTGATTTCCTCTTGAGAAAAGATCCCAAAAGGAAAATTCCTTGGAATATTGTAGCCAAATTCCAGAGTTCCCAGGTCAAGGAGGAAATATTGCAAGCAGCTACAAAGAAATGGTTTGAATTTTTTGTAAACACAATCAGGATAACACAAGATCTAGCAGTGTCTACATCAAGAGATCAAAGGGATTGAAATATGATATTCTAAAGGTCAAAGGAGCTAGCATTAAAACCAAGAATCACCTACCCAGCAAAACTGAGTGTAATACTTCAGGGGAAAAATGGATTTTCAATGAAATAGAGGACTTTCAAGCATTTTTTGGTGAAAAGTCCAGAGCTGAATAGAAAATTTGATTTTCAAATACAAGAATCAAGGGAACCATGAAAAGGTAAACAGGAAAGAGAAATCATAAGGCACTTATTAACATTGAATTGTTTGCCTTCTTACATGGAAAGATGATATTTATAACTCATCAGAGCTTTCTCAGTATTAAGGTAATTGAAGGGAATATACACACATACACATACATACATACACACATGCATACATATATACACATATACATATGTGTGCATGTATATATATATATATACATATATGTATCTTGGGTGTATATGTATATATGTGTTTGTGTGTATAAACAGAAGGCACAGGGTGAGTTGAATATGAAGGGATGGTATCTAAAAAAATAAAATTAAGAAGTGAGAAAAGAATATATTGGGAGAAGGAGAAAGGGAGAAATAGAATGGGGCTATTTATCTCATGTAAAAGAGGCAAGAAAAAGCTGTTATAATGTGGGGGGAAGAGAGAGGAGGTGAAGGGGAATGAGTGAACCTTGCTCTCTTCGGATTTGGCTTAAAGAGGGAATAACATACACAGTCAATTGCGTATCTTACCTTACTGGAAAGTGGGGGGGGTGGATAAGGGGGTAGGTGATAGAAAGGAGGACAGATTCAGGAAGAGAGAAGTCATAAACAAGCAGTTTTGAAAAGGGACAGGGTCAAAGGAGAAAACTGAATAAATGGGGGACAGGATAGGATAGAGGGAAAAAATGGTCTTTCACAACATGACTATTATAGAAGTGAATTGCATAATGATACACATATGGCTCATATTGAATTGCTTACCTTATCAAGGAGGGTGGGTGAGGAGGGAAGAAGGAAGAGAATTTGGAACTCAATGTCCTAGAAACAAAGGTTAAAAATCGTTTTTACCTGCAACTGGGGAATAAGATATACAGGCAATGGGGTATAGAAAAGCTGTATTGCCCTACAACAAAGGAAGGAGAAAGAGGATAAGGTGAGGGGTGGCATGATAGAAGGGAGGGGATACTAGGTAAAGGGGCTTTCAGAATACATACCATCTTGGGGTGGTGGGGAGAAATTTTGTAATTCAAAATCTCATGGAAATGAATGTTGAACAGTAAAATTAATTAATAAAAAGAAATTTATGCCCAGTTTCCTTACCATGCAGAAACCCTGTACTGGGTGGCCAGAAATGAGGGAATCATCAATGGCAAGTGAAACTGACTCAGTGTCCTCAGGTATGTGGGTGAGGTGATGTTGTTCCCTTGTATCAGCTGATGGGTGGAACACTCACTTTGGAAGATATAAACTCTCAGTTCATTATCACCATTACTAGAGAAGACAGGATATTGTCCCTATGTGACCGGTAGCTGAATAGTCAAACCTCGAGCTAAAAACCTAAATTACGCGAAGATCCGTAGCACTTATGCTGAGTCAGCAATCAAATAAAAACTAATGAAAATGGTGCCCTGCAATAATTGCATAAGACATATTAAAATTCAAAAGGAGCTAAGATTAGTGACAAATACTAAAGATAAGAACAATGTTAATAAAAATAGATGGTAAAAAAGTATTGCGAATATCAACGATATCTAAGAATTGAATACTCAGAATGAATGAGAAAATGATTATGAAAAAAGAGAGAAGGTGGAACTACTTAATTCCTTTCTACCAAAGAAGACAAATTCTAAATGTTTAAGTCTAGAATGGAAATGATTGATGAAACTCAAGATAAATGGGTTTCTTCATTCTTCATCATGTTTGTGTTCCACTCCTGATTCTTTGCACTTGCCCATCATGTTCCAAAGCAAGCAGCTTCACCCTTCCCACTATGCTTTCCGATATTCTGTGATGTTATTTTCTTCCATTTGCATATAAGGGCAAGGGCTGTATTTTTCTTTTCGTTGCTCGTATCTGTATTTTCAGCCCTTAAAATAGTGCATAGTAAAAAACAAATATTTAGTAAATTCTTGTTGATTTGACTTTAGTGTAGAATTGATAAAGAGTACCTAGAAGAATGGAAAAAATAGCTCATCAATATTTTCCATTGTCAAGCACTATCCCAAGTGACAGAAATACAAACATAAGTAAGCAACCATTCTTATACTCAAGGAGTTTATGTTCTAATGGAGAAAGACAACACATAAAAGGGAATTGGAAAGAGGAAATTATGCCCACGTAGTGGCATGGCCTCCAAATAGCAGGGAAATGACATGGAAGCCTAATACTGTTTAAGACAAGGCAAAACTCCCCTATCACTGATCAAGTTCCCAGGGATTGAATACTCAGTGAAGGTTCTGTTCCACTATGATTGTATTGAGAATGTTTTGTCTGATATAAATATCTTACCACAAGGAAGAAGTAATAAAATTCTAGGAAGAGTTCATTTCCTTCCCTATTCAATGGAGAAGAGGAAGTAGAAAGGATTGAATGTTGGCTGGTTAACTCTACCTGGCAGAATATAACATAAATATCTAGACAGAGTTAAAATTGCCAGACTAGAAATCTTGTTACTGATTGGTAAACTGTTGCTGGCAATTTCTAAGAGACCGCTGATTGTAGGAAGTGTCACAGATTTGGGAATAGGCTAATATGCTGATCTTTAACAACAACAACAAAAGTGGGGGAGTGTAGATTTCTCAAATTCTAGGACAACAGATTAAACTTTAATCCCTGGCAAAACCTGGATATTGAAAGAATGATTTGTTCATGTTTAGCAAAGGGAACAGTAACCAGTAAAAAGAGCAAGCGAGGATTTGAAATAAACTGTGATGAAGAATCTATTTCTTGTCCCTGTTACTATGCCATCATGTACCACTACAAAGGAGTCTTCCTTTCTTTCATACATCCTGGGAAAGGAACTCACATAGAGCAATGATAAAGAAAACTAAAGAAAAGCTAGCAACAAATTCTTCCATCTAGTCCAGAACTGTATAACAATAAACAAATGAATGAACCAATGGATGATTGTTGTCCATTCCCTGAGGGTCAAAATGGCATCACTATGTTGAAGTCAAGTTAGAGTGTGTCAATCTATGGCTGATTAGATCAATCTGAGCTTGGAAGGCTCTATGAAAGTTAGGAACAAATAATCCTCATGGACATTTGGAGTGGAAATATATCTAAATTTACATATCTCATTTCTTTTGAGCTACTGAAATTCTGCTTTTTTTCTTAGAGTGTCAATGAATAGTTATGCAAATGACAAAATGATTTATTTAATTTAAAAAAATCAGTACATGGTTAAGTAAGTATACAGAGAAATAAATAAATAAGAAAACAAAGTAAGAAAGGAACCAATGAATATATAAATGATGGATCAATAGATGTAAGATAGATTAGATAGATAGATAGATAGATAGATAGATAGATAGATAGATAGATAGATAGATGGATAGAGGTCCAGGAAATAGAAGCAAGGGAAGGAATGTACCAGGAGAGAGAGGGAGACAGCTAAAGTAAATAGACCTGAAACTAGAAAGATTTAGGAGAAGGGTAACTCATTACAAGGCCTTGTAAATACTTGGAGAGGAGTGCAACCAGTGAAGTCACTAGAACTTCTAGAAAATGATCCTGAAGCCAATGATGGTCGGAATGATGAAGCCAAGGGGCCCAACAAGCCATATCAAGCTCTGATACTTTAGGGAATGAATTAAATTCCTGGCCCTAGCCTGTCAGCACAGAAATATTGGACAAAATCATGCATACATGAATATACACATAAGCACATATACATACACATATATGTGTGTGTTTCTGTTTATATATAATTATTTAAATTGACCTCTGTCATCTCTTCCAATTCTGAAATTATGTGATTGCATAAAAGCAAGTCAGAGTAATATGTGGCAAATCTTCACTATGAACATTTTTGTAACATGTATCCAATTGTATATGTGAAATCACTAATGTGGTCTGCATAATGCCAAATTAATTGAGAATTAATTATGTTAATTGAAAGGTTTATCATTGTATACAAAAATTAAATAACAATAGTCAGCATTTACATAGTGCTTTAGTATTTGCAAAGAACTTTGCATTAATTATCTTGGTGGCTAAACTTTTGAACATTTAATGTGGTGGTATATAGAGTTATTTGACCAACAAGTTATCTTGGGAAGAAATAACTTCACCCTTTCATTGTAGACAGCTACCAGATACAAGAATAGAAACCAAATTCCTTGGCTTCCTGTCTTTGGCCTCATTGCATTAAATTAGCCTCTATTGTGATTCAATTTCATTTACATTAATTAACCACCTATTTTTTGCACCATTCTAGGTGATAGTGACATAAAAACTAAACAATCCTGGCCTTCAAAGAGCTTATATTTAAGAAATTTCCCAGAAATCTATATTATCTTCTTTCCTAAATGCATTTTATTTCTGCAAGGGGAAATTTGGGCCATAAGCATATTATCAAGTGGCATAGTCAAATTCTAGACACCAATAAGTTCAATAAAGTTTATTTGGAATTTTCTGGAAACAAGTGATATATCCAAAGAATATGATTGAAGCAGTTTGAACAGTTACTTTCTATTTTTTAGCCTAGAGAAAACATACTTGATTTGTTTTGTTCTGGAGTAAGGACAGTTTCCTATATTCCTTTAGCATAGCAATTTTACTCTGCTTATCACTCTTTATAATTTTGACAAAGATTTAGACACACTACACAATCTAATGACCTGGAATCCTGTTTTCACACATTCTACTGGGGATTAAATACCAGGAATTTCACTCATATCAATGACTTCATTAAAGAAAACTACTCCTACTGTGCATTAGACAGAAGGGGTATAGTAGACAATTATATTGTCTTTGAAGCATTTGCATTGTGTCTTCTGATTCTATGTGACTCAAATAAGTCAATATATACATACATAATATATATATTATATATAACATATATACGTATTATATGTGTATGTGGGGGGGTTGTGGGTGTGGGTGTGCATGGACAAGTTGATCAGGCAAGATCTTGAAAATTTAATGATGCATATGAGGAGAAACTGCTCCTGTTGTAGCCATTCTTTACAAAAATGGGGCTAAACAATCTCATCAGAAACCAGGACTCCTCCATATAGGCTGAATGTTTTACAGCCCTCTATAAATATTTCAAGATAACATTTTTATGTTTATATATGAAGATATGTGTATAGATTTCTCAAATATGAAAAAAATATATGTATGTAGGAAGAGATGACAGAGGTCAATTTAAATAATTATATATACACATAAATATACATATATATTTATATATTTGTTTATATATATGTTTATATATAGTTTATATATGTTTATATATATGGCATTTATCAAATATTAAATAAAATTAATTTAACAATTATGGCAAAAAACCTTTAGATTAAGTATACAACAAACCCAATGCTTTGAGTGACTACATACAGTTGTCATTCAGTAAGCATATTATAGAAAATATATGCACATATATGTATATTTATATTTATATGATATAGAAAAATGTCTTATGACTTGGTGTTTGGAGACAATTCATATATACTTGGGCTGTATGACTAGACTCAGCAATTTTCATAGTCTTTCCATCAAAGTCAAAAATAATCTTTCCCCTCAAATTTATCAATATATGAGTATTTATATATAAGAAATGGGAGATGTTGCAGAAGAAGTGAGCTAGAAGGCCAATGGTCAGATTCATTTCAAAGCATTTTCAGAAATATTCCAAAGTAAGAAGTTAGCTGAAAACCTCAAGTTTGTTGGTGACTCAGAATTCTTTTTGATTTCCCCTCACACTATATTCCCAGAAGAACTGCTTTGAATAAATTCCATTATACAGAGATATAAAAGCATCATATCTACAGCAACTAGAAAAGTAAACTCTACTTCCAATGAGAAACAAATAAAACTAACATTTTCCCAACCAGGATACATCAGCAAAAAAAGACCACCAACTTTTGTCTTGGCTGTATTCAGGTCCTGTATCCAATTATTTTCCTGTTGATCTTTCATTCAAAAATACTGTCACATTTATTCCTTCCACTTCATACTTTGTTATCATGTTAAGCTTCCCCAAATCTGATACATAGATTGCTATAATAAAATATATCTAGATTATTACAATTAATACTGTCGCTTATCTCCAATTCATCCTGTACACCCCTTCCAACCTAGCCTTTCTTATTATACCTCTTCCATTATTCCACTCATATTCAAGGAAGGATGGAAAAGCATTAGAGGAAAAGAAAACATGGCTGATGATATAGAAGGCATATTAAGCCTGCAATTTACTGGACTGTGTGTAGCTCAAATGTCATGCTTTTTCGACACAGATATCCTAGTTCTAGGAGTGAATGATTGCAAAGTAAATGAAACAATGAGAAAATAGATATCATTACTATCAAGAACAATAATAATAATATTGTTCTTAGCACTGGTGACAAATGAAAAAAAAAGGCTAAGTCCCTCTTATAAAAGAGCTCATATTGTACTGAATGAGACAATACATATAGAGAGCTTCACGTATGTAAGATAGAAAATTCCGTCCCCTCCACCCCATTATTTATAGGGTGAAACATTAAAACACATCAAAACTCTAATTCTTTCAATACAATTTTCACTAATAAAATGATTTATCATGTTAGCTATGTGATATTGCTAAGATTGGGTTATGTTATTTTGATTAGTGAAAGGAGGGGTGTTCTCTTGTAACTGTGACTGTTCATTGATAGAAATGGCTCAGAATATGTTGGTTATGGCAGAAAGGGTCATGGGTCCCATTTCAAAGTAAAAAGTGACTTGCCCTTCTTGATGGTGTCTCTGGACAAATTCATTTATCTGGAGGAAAAGGCAATGCTTCTGGGATTCTTAAAATCAGGGTGCTGAGCTATCTCCATAAAGGTGTAGAGGAGGTGGTGGTCAAGGTAGTGGCAGTGGTTTGATAACCTGCCGCATGTTTCCCTTTATCTTTCCCCATTAGTGTACCTTTCTGCTTCCTCTAGACTGACTCATGTGACTGTAAACTGGAATCTAGTTGGTAAAAAGATGGATCAAATATGGAAATAAACATCCCATATATGCTAACATTTTAAAGCATTGGTTTGGTGGTAGCAAAGATTTAGAAATGTCAATTGGTGATTCACTTGAAAATTGTGTACATAAATATAATTCAATACATTTGAAAATTGACTCATTTTCCTATATATTTGAGACATGAGGCTTTATTGCATAAAAGTGTTGTAAATATTTTTGCTGTTGCTTCATTGTCCTATGGTATCTTTTAGCAAATGTAGTTTCCCTGATAGCCCTTTTATTTTGCCTTTGTTTTATCTGATAAATATCTGTTTTATCTTATATTTATTTATTTGTTTTAGCATGATTGCTACCCATACTTTTTTTAAAAAATTTGGTAAAATCATAATAGATTCTGCTCCAGCCCTCTATGTTTAACTCTGTTTGTATCTGTATGTTTCAAATGTATCTCTGTTATATAACGTATTATTGGATTCTTGTTTCTAATCCATTCTGCTACCTACTTTTATAATTTTGTATTTCCCTCTATCCTATTGTCTTCTAGTTATCACTATCTTTTCTCTCTCTTTTTTCTGATCCCTCCACAAAGGTCTATTTTGTTCTGACCCTTACCTCACTTAATCAGCATTCTTATCATCCCCTCTCCCAATTTTATAATAAATTTAATGGATAAAGACCTCAGTTCTCAAATATATAGGGAAATAAGTCCACATTATAAAAATAAGAGTCATTGCTTTATTGAAAATAGTAAAAGGATACAAACAGAGAGCTTTCAGAAAATTAAATCAAAGCTATATATAGTAATGAAAAAAATGCCCTAAATTGCTATTGATTGAAGAAGTGCAAATTAAATAAATCTGAGGCAACATACACCTCACAGAAATTATAAATGATGGAGAGGATGAGGGAAAATAGGTACACTAACAAACTACTGATGGAATTGCGAACTGGTCCAAACATTGTAAAGAGCAATCTGGAACTATTCCCAAAGGGAAATAAAATTATGTATAATTTTTTTTTTACCCGGCAATATCACTACTAAGTCTGTATACAAAATAGGTCAAAGAAAAAAGGAAAATGACTTAAATGTTCAAAATATTTATAGCGGCTCTTTGTGGTGGCAAAGAATTGAAAATTTAGAGAATCCTCATTGATTAGGAAATGACTGAACAATGTGTTTCAATTATTGTGATGGAATTCTATTTGCTATAAGAAAGAACAAGCGGGATGATTTCAGCAACATTATGACAATATCTATACAAACTGATGCAATGTGAAGTGAGAAGAACTGAGAGATCATTGTGCACAGTAGCAGAAATATTCTAATGTTGATCAACTGTGAAAGATTTTGCTACTTTGATCAATTCAATGTCATGAGTGAAATTTAATGAAATGGTAAACTGAGGTAATTCTTTGCAGAAGATATCATTTATTAACATGGGTACACAGCCTGGAAATAAAGAATATGGTCAAATGGCCCAACCTCTGGCCAAAAGACCCCAAATTGAGGGTGTAATACATTTTTATGAGCATAGAACAAGAATAGAACAAAAATCATGTAATTGGTCAGCATTACTGAGGTGAGGAATTATAGGTACTTACACCAAGGAAAGCAGACATAGTTCCCAGATGGTATGATGACTACATTTCTCTTTCTGTAAGAAATACTTTTTGTCAATTTTATGGGTCCTAGATGCATCCTAATGTTAATGATAAGGGCAGACATATTGGCAACTGGGGAATTAGATGAGACCACTTTAATTGTTAAAGATGGGACAAGGTGAATAGGCCTAGTTTCTCAAGTATATCCCCCAAACCTTGCAGGAAATACTGAGATAATATTTTATGAGAGTATTGAGAACAGAGATTTTTTTCTTTAACTGGAAGTCATTGTGGGAAAGCTTAACTCTTGCTACCCAATTTTGGAGAGGGAAAGTTGAACTTTAGAATACATAAGCTTCTTCATAGACAGAGAAGAAGAATATGGCTACAGAATAAAATCAAATATAAAATTCAGGAGCAAGAAATAATTCCCTTGGATCTAAGGCAATTTGAAAGGACATTGTGATGAAAAAATGCTATCTGCCTACAGAGAGAACTGATGAACTCTGTGTGCAAATTGAAACATAAATTTCTCACTTCCTTTTTTTTCTTTTTATTTCTGTGATATGGTTAATATGGAAACATATTTTGCCTGATTTCATATGTATAATTGATATCATTTTGTTTGCCTTCTCAATAGGTAGGGGAGGAATTGGAGAGAGGGAGAAAGAAAATTTATAACTAAAATTAAAAAAAAGAATATTAAAATAAATAAATAATGACATTCAGAAAACAAAAGAAAAATTAGTTGGCTTATCTGGGTACATTGTTAAGCTGTCTAAAAGCTCAGTTTCTTATCAATTTTTGTTTTGTGTGTTTTGTGAAATTATACTACTCACAATCTTCTGTTAACACCTGGGCTTCTATTTCAGAAGTGATCTTTCATTCTAAAACAGTGTTAGCTTTGACTGTCATATCTCTCTGCTTGGTCAGGAGAGATAAGTATCTGTTATCTAATATGGTTATTGGATTCTTTCTAATCATCCTTTTACATAGCTTCTATTTAAATTGATTTTTAAAGGTCAACAGCTAATATCAGCTAAAAATAATTGACTTTCCTGTTGTTCCCATTTTTCAGAATCAATACCTTATATAAATGGGACAAAGTTGAGTTGGAACAATTGCAAAACCATGTGCCATCCACACCCATTTTAAATTTAATATTGAATTTGCCCTTTGGTTTAAATAGTGAATAATCTGACCATATGGAGACAACGGATTCTGTGACAGATATGAAAAATAGCAACTGACCAATTCCCTATCCATTAGGATCAAGTCAGCTTTATTTTATCCTGCTGTTCCTGAGAGGCAGCATGGCATAGTGGATAGCCAACCCCAGAGCTATGAAAACCTTGGGCCAAGTACCACTTCTGACATATACTGGCAATGTAATTCTGGATAAATCACTTGACCTCCCAGTACTCACCAGGTAACTCTCTGAGAGTATGAGATATCCAAGTTGGTACAGGAAATTAACTCTCAGGGATTTTCATCTAAAAAAAATAAATCTCAAATCTATTTTTTTTTGTGGTAGCTCAGTAAACTCAGTGTCCAGTTACTTCTATTTTTTTTCCTGAAGGAGGTTTCTACTCTTAAAGTCATAAATTTAGAACCAGAATACTCTTCCAAGGTGGTCAATTCCAACCTTTTAATTTTATAGAGGAGAAAACAGGCTCAGAGAGATGAAACGACTTCTACAAAATTATAAAACTAATACATAATTGATGCAAGATTTAAATTCAAACTTTTTTTACTATAAAGGCCAATATTGTATCTATTATGCTATCTATGAAAAAAACTGAGAATTTTTTTTGAATAATTTACAAATTATTGGTTTCTTTCATGCTTTGATTTCAAAACATTTTACTGAGTTTTCACCTGTATCACTTTTCTTGAATACATATTTATAGTATTGTGAAGTTTTGCATGGAATTTTTGTGCTTCTATATATATGTATATAAATATATGTGTATATATAGATATACACATACCTATATCTATATATACACACATATACTTACATAAATATATGTATAGGTGAATTTAATGTTTATGGACTTTCTATACTTGTAGATATTTCTATATAGAGAGCTCTGAAAGAGAAATTGATGCATTAATTTAAGCTTTTCCAGAACAGTAAGAGAGGAAAAGACCAAAGGTTGTGTGAAATGATTTATCTCTTACCTCTAAGTATCCACGAAAAAATGCCCCCCTATTGTCATCTCTCTTAGGAGAACTTTGAAATTTACGAGTTATCACATTAATGACTCTCCATAGTTTTGTGATTTCTGGTTGCATTTGTAGCAAGAACATATATACACAAACACACATATATAGTTTTGTGTATATATATATGTGTGTGTGTACATATGTATATGTATATATATGTATGTATATACATATACATATGTACACACACATATATGTATTTGTAAGGATAGTTTTTCCAGTAGTATGTTGGCATTTTTAACATACAAGGTGACCCTAAAATCTTAGTCTAGTTTCATTTTAATAAAATTTAAAACTGAACTAATATTTTGGGCATACTTCATGTCAACATTCTCCAGTGATTACCAGGATATTGGTAAGGTTTAGATATTAATAAGATTAAGAATGAAATAAAGTGTTACATTGTCTAGGAAGGGTATGATTTAAAGAAAGTGTTCTGTTTTCATTTTACAACTCTCCTTTCAGTTTGCTGTAGAACAATGATGTCAAATTTGACAGTTGTCATTAATCCACAAAAAAGGATTCCTACAGGCCACGTATTAACTTAGTTTTAAAATGTAATATTATCTACATCTATGTTGAAGCAGACATAGATATAGATATATCTATATATCTATAACTAGATATATACACACATACACATATATTTATACATATATATGTATGTGTGTACACACATATATAGATGTTTATATGTATGTATTATGTGTGTTTATATTTAAGCATTTTACAATTACAAATAAATCTGGTTCCAGATGCAGTCAGAAATGTTATGAGCTGTATACAGTCAAGGTTTAGCATTGACAGCTCTAGTATATTGCATCAAGTTTTGGACTTGAAGTCGAGAAGACCTGGGTTCAATATTTATTTCTGACATTGACTAGCTCTGTGAAATTAAGCAAGTCATGAGATCTTTTTAAGCCCTAGTTTCCTCATCTATAATATAAGGGAATTGACACTCATGAACTCTAAGGTCCCTTCTAAACTCTAAATCTATCAACCTCTTATCTTCCTCTGTCACCTTGGGAAGGACTATGCTGAATATTTTTATTTAAAAACATACAAATATTTTATGTGTTTCTCTTGGTAAGACAAGGAAAGAAAAACTCATTTTCCCATGATCACCATCTCTGTACTTAGGTACTCAGGCCCTCATATAACAGTTATGTTATATCCTGTCACCAGGACCATAGAAGAAAAAAAATACAATATGGAAGAATTTTGCATGGCTTATACCCGGCTAGAAGAGTATTTAAGAGCTCACAGGGACCTTGATGTCATAATGAGGCATTGATAGGGGACTGAAAAATGAAAACAATCATATTATGCAAATATTTAACGGGAAAACTATTGGCTCTCTTTAAATTGTTGCTCAACTTTTTTATGTCAATATCATTTTTTACTGAAACATAGTTTATAATAGATGAAGGAGAAATATTTAACATAAAAATGATCTTGTCACTTTGGGTTTGAGTTCTTCTTCTGACGCCCTAAGGAAAAGGAAAAAAAAATTTCAAAGGATTAAATGGAGAGATTTGCTTCTTATTATTTTTGCTCTATAGATTAGGAAACAAAGGTTCAGTGTAACCCATGGTCACACAGCCATTGGATATACAAATTTAGACTTAAACTGGCATCTTATGATTCTAATCTATTATTCTTGGTATGGTATTATACATAAAAACATGATTTTTCAATTAAGATTTTTTATTTTTAGTTTACAACACTCAATCCTGCATATTTTTGAGTTCCAGATTTTCTTCCCCTCTCTCCCCTCCCCCATCCACCCAAGACACCAATATATCTTCTACATGTACCTTCGCATTAAACTTATTTACACAATAGTGAATGATAAATCATTAGAGAAGATCCTCCATAATACAGTGTAAGCCCAGCATGTATGTATCAAGCTCCCTGCCCCCTTTTCCAAGCATTTGGACTCCCCTGCTTGGAGACTGACAGGCCTGAACAAAGAACAAGAAACTCTTAAGACAAAGGATAGGAAACAACTCCTCCCCCACTGGAGAAACATTAACCTGGCCAGTTCTTAGGCATGAGGAGGGGTAGAGGGTGGCTACTCTCTCTGGCTGGAAAAACTTTCTTGGTCCAGGGCCCTATAAAAGTCACCATGTGGGACAGGCACATTGGAACCTCACCCATGGAAAGGATGCTTTGCCTAGGACTGTGTTCAGAAAGACAAACCAAGGTAGCTATAAAAAGGGTTCTCCAGCTTAGGAAAAGCCTTGAGAGCAGGGACTGAACATGTTTATATTGTATGTTGTGTGTGTATCCTTTGTCATCGTCACTGCGTTTTTAGAAAAACGGTATTCCCCAGCTTGGAGAAACCTTGGGCGGTGGCGTTCCTCTGAACAGGTGTTGCCTCTGTGTGTCTGTGTCCCTGTCTTTGTCACTGTGTTAACTGTGTAGTAGAAATTGCTAAATAATGTGGTTGTGGGGTTAAGAGAGTATATCCCCTGTCTCTCAATAAAAAAAAAAAA
>CM053623.1:189900746-189927585 GCA_028646595.1 Phalanger gymnotis
TTCTGGAGGTCAATGGAGCTAGGATTAAAACCAAGAATCACCTACCCAGCAAAACTGAGTATCATGGTCCAAGGCAAAATATGGATTTTCAATAAAATAGAGGACTTTCAAGTTTTCTCAGTGAAAAGACCAGAGCTGAATGGAAAATTTGACTTTCAAACACAAGAATCAAGAGAAGCATGAAAGGTAATCAAGAAAAAGAAATCGCAAGGGACTTACTGAAGTTGAACTGTTTTGTTTACATTCCTACATGGAAAGATGATGTGTATGATTCATGAGACCTCAGTATTAGGGTAGCTGAAGGTAAGATGCATCTATGTGTGTGTATGAGTATATATGTATGTACATATATGTATATGTTCATGTATGTGTATGTGTATGTATATATATTTGTGTATATATATACATATTTATATACATATATATTTATATATAGAGAGAGAGGGGGGGCATATGATGAGCTGAAGATGAACAAGGGATGAGAGAGGAATATATTGAGAGAGGGAGATAGGGAGAGATAAAATGGGGTACATTATCTCACATAAAAGTGGCAAGAAAAAGCAGTTCTGTAGGAAGAGAAGAGAAGGCAGGTGAGGGGGAATGAGTGAATCTTGGCCTCATTAGATTTGACTGGAAGAGGGAACACCATACGTACTCAATTGGGTATCTTACCCTACAGGAAAGAAGGAGGAAGAAGATAAAAAAAGTGGGGATGACAGAAGGGAGGGCAGTTGGGGATGAAGGTAATCAAAAACAAACACTTTCGAAAAAGGACAGGGTTAAGGGAGAAAATTCAATAAAGGGGGATTGGTTAGGAAGAAGCAAAATATAGTTAGTCTTTCACAACCTGAGTATTGTGGAAGTGTTATACATAATGATATGCATGTGGCCTATGTTGAATTGGCTGACTTCTTAGAGAGGGTGGATGGGAAGCTAAGAGGGGAGAGAATTTGGAACTCAAGGTTTTAAAAAATAGATGTTCAAAAGTAAAAAAAGTTTTTTTTTTTTAATGCAACTAGAAAATAAGATGCACAGGCAATGGGGAGTAGAGATTTATCTTGCCCTACAAGAAAGGAAGGGAAAGGGGGAGAGGAGGGGAGTGGGGAGGGGAGCGCTGAGTGGGGAACAGGGCAACCAGAGTGTACGCTATCTTGGAGTGTGGGGGGGTGGAAATTGGGAGAAAATTTGTAATTCAAACTCCTGTGAAAATCAGTGCTGAAAACTAAACATATAAAAAAATAATAATAAAATTAAATTAAAAAAATTAAAAAAAAAACTTGAACAACTGACATACAAGAACCAAGAGAAATATAGCATACATACCAATCACCAATTACAAAAGACTCATTAAGGATAGAATGTTTACCTTTTATCTACAGAAAATGTGAAGCCTATGTCTAAGATTGTTACTAGTAATTAGGTAGCTTAAAAGAAAGACTGGGTGTGATCTGAATATGATATGAGGGTAAAGGAGAGATGATTAGAGCAGAAAGAAAGGGAATAGGTCAAAGGGATATACAAAATGGTGTTTGAATTTAGGGAAATGGGAAGGTAAGGGAAAGATTACTGGAGTGGAGGCAGGTTAAGGAACAGGAGGGCAAGGTAGTAGGTAGAAGTAAAGTAGAGGAGTTAGGAGAAATAGGAAAAAAAGATATGCACAAACATAAAAACAATATTAAGAGCAGAATTTCTTAGTGAAAGTAAATGTTTATATGTGTAATATATATGTGTGTATGTAGGTGAATATATGCATAGGTATATTATATATCAATATCTATATATAAATATATCCACACTCAATTATAACCTTGGAGTGATGGGTAGGGAGGAAGAAGTGGGGAAAAGAACAAAGTTAAAAGTGTAGAGCAGAGAAAAAAAGAAAACATACAAGGAAGCAAAGAAAAGATAGACAGCTTACAACTTAATGAACAGTATTGAATATAAAGGCTTTTTTGAGATGATAAAAAAAGAGGGCACAGGGAGACATGAATATGAAGGGATGCTATCTAAAAAAATAAAATAAAATTAAGGGATGAGAGAGGAATATATTGAGAGAGAGAGAAAGGGAGAGATAGAATGGAGTTAAATATCTCACATAAACATGGCAAGAAAAAGCATTTCTTTGGAAGGGAAGAGTGTGTGGGTGAGGGTGAATGAGTGAATCTAGCCCTCATCAGATTCGACCTGAGGAGGGAATAACATATACCCTCAATTGGGTATCTTACCTCACAGGAAAGAGAGAAAGGAAATAAAAAAGGGGGGGGGAGGGACAATAGAAGGGAGGGCAGACTAGGGGAGGAGGTAATCAAAAGCAAACACTTTTGAAAAGAGTCAAGGGAGAAAATTGAATAAATGGGGATACGATTGGAAGGAGCAAAATATAGTTAGTCTTTCACAACATGAATGTTGTGGAAGGGTCTCGCATAGTGATACACATGTGACTTATGTTGAATCGCTTGCCTTCTTAGGGAGAGTGGATGGGGAGGGAAAAGAGGAGAGAATTTGGAACTCGAAGTTTTAAAGGGGGATGTTAAAAAAAAGTTTTTGCATGCAACTAGGAAATAAGATATACAGGCAATGGGTATGGAAATCTATCTTGCCCTACAAGAAAGTAAGGGAAAATGGGATGGGGGGGGGGATGGGATGACAGAAGGCAGGGATGACTGGGGAACAGGGCAATCAGAACATATGCCATCTTCGATTGTGGGGGACAGTAGAAATGGGTAGAGTATTTCTATTTCAAACTCTTGTGGAAATCAATGCCACAAACTAAAAAATATTAAATAAATATATAATAATTTTAAAAATAAAATAAAAAAAATACTCCAGAAGTACTTGAATAAATAATTTAAAATTAAAAGGAAGCAGACAATGGAAAAGACAGCATCAGCTTTCATTATTTCATCCAAAAGCTTAACCAATGTTTTTGTTCATCCTTCATACTTGAAGAGGACCAATGACATCATGGTGTTGGGATCAAGGTACAATGTGTTCAACAGTGGCCGATCAGTCTAACATGAGTTTGGAAGTCTCTATCACAGGATGGAGACAGATAATTTTTGAAGATTTGAAATGGATATATCTATATTTTGCACATCTCATGCTTCCTCTGTGCTAATGCAATTCTGCTTTGTTCATAGAGCATAGCACCTTCCTTCATGTTGGCAAGCCATGGTGGGTGTTCCTTTGCCAGTGTTTCCCATGTCTCACAATGTAAACCAATGCAAATTAGTGGCTTCAATAAAAGCAATAAAAGAACCTGGAAAGCACCTTTATCAAGAAACCATTGATATTCTTGCCAAAGGTGAAGAGATGATTCCTTAATGCTACGCTAGGGCAAATTATAAACTCATTCAAAGAATTTTACAAAGAAAGCTAATGGAAGTTTATAAACTGTATTATTTCATAAATCATTGAGAAAGAGTAGAATAAAGCCAGATAAAGCAAAGCTTGACATGATATTGAATTTAGTAAAATCACTCCAGTGACATTCAAGCATGAAAGTGGAAGGATTAAAAACAGAACAAAAATGGAAAATATTTGTAAAAATGTATATCTTAACATACTTCACCCCATCAAGGATGGTGGAATCATAACATTTGAACCCTGATATTACCATTCAAAATACTCTCAGAGACAAGGAGCATCTCTCTCTCTCTCTCTCTCTCTCTCTCTCTCTCTCTCTCTTTCTCTCTCTCTCTCTCTCTCTCTCTCTCTCTCTCTCTCACACACACACACACACACACAAGTGAATTTATCATTTCAAAATTAACTGAAAGATGTATAGACCATAGAATCTCGTTGCATTTTTTTTGTTGCTGATTGTGGGGGAAAAAAAAGCATTTGAATCAGTAGGAACCATACATACATTATATATATATATATATATATGTATATATATACACATATATACATATACACATATATACACATATACATGTTCATATGTGTGTGTGTATATATATATATATATATGCCCTACAGTGTCTTTTACAGTATTGTGTCTCCCATCCATACATGAAGTCCATGCGATATTCCCAAGAAGAAGAAAAAGATAGAAATATCCTATTCAGTGATGCTCTAATAAAGAACATTGGGAAAGATATAAAACTGTGAGATAGAGTAGACAGATCTAAAGCAGAGTTGAGATTGATGATAGATTCCTTGTGAATAATAAGGTTCTTTTTTTGAAAAAGCCATTGAGCTGATTTCATGCAGTTCTAGATCACTATGGAGCCTCCTGGAAAATAATTAGAATAATCTAAAGGGCATTACCTTGTCCATTTATACAGTAATGATGAAATAGATGAAAAATGTTATTGTTTAGATGTCAGCATGCATTTGTACAGAAACTCTATAGAGTCTGTCTAATAGCATGCCCATCTAGGATGCCCATTATAAATGGACAATAAGTTGAACACAGAGTTGAACAGAAGGGGGAAGCTAAACAATATTGCTCTAGAGTAAATGCAAAGGTCTTTTGCTTCGCCCTAGTTTCCTACAAAATCAAAGATCCCTCTTGGCAACACTAAAATTCACTTCTTATTACTATATAGCACTGACACATTGTAATGGCAATCAGACTTTTCCCAGTTCTTCCCTTTTGAGATGCTAAGACTATTAGGTCTCCTCTTTATTTCAATTGGTAGGAAACCTTTTGCTGTCTTTGTCTTGGAATGTTTCTCAGCTATTTCTCAGTATTAAGACAATTAGGAGTCATTGACTTGTATATGATGTGATACTGGGGATGGGGAACTTTCACACACCCAGTCTGGGTGAGGTCATAGCCCTCAGGGCTCCAAAAAGGATATAAATTGAGGGGAACTTGGCATTTGACTTTTGGGGCACACTCATGGAAGGAGTGCAAGCCATAACTGCCCTCTGGCTTTGTAACCCAGACCCATTGGTTCTTCTCTGGTAACTATATATTGTGATTTGAATCAAACAAGGTCTGTCTGTTGGTTTGTAATTTCTGTTTCCATTTGCCTTGAAGTTCAGGGGGCTGATCTTTTCCCCCTGAAATAAATAAATGATATATGTATGTTTGATTAAACTGAGATTGTTAACCCCTTAAAGTTGCTTTTCTTAGAAAAGCAGATTAAAGAACCTGTGATAGCAGCCCTTCTGTATGCTGGTATTATTGGTCTTACACCCCACAACAGCTGCTAGCCCCATTGCTGTTACACACATGAAACCTGAGTCTAAGAAATTGAAACAAAAGAAAACAAAACAAACATGAAGATAAAAAAGAAACAAACAAAAAACAAAATGGACATCACACAGAGGGCAATAAATAATCATTTCATGGATGTGAAAAGGTCACAATGAATATTTAATGAGAAACTCTGAAGAAGGGAAGTAAAGGACGTTATCAACTAATTCACTAACAGAAAGAGACAATTGCCATGCCATGTGACAAGACTGAAAGATGATCGTTGGCCAAACACTGTTTTTCTCTTGTACTTGTTGGTTTGCGGAGGGTCGGGAAGCAAGAAAGATCTCCAGCTCATTGAGTGTATTCTTTGGGGTGAACTTTTAGAAGGACATGGAGCAGAAAGTAAGAGGATGGGAAGTTCTGGATGGGCTGTGATCTATATCACTGAATGGAATTCTGAAATCAGGGAAATCAATCAAAGAGAAATAAACAGACAGAACATTTGTTCCCAAATAAATCTAAATCCCATAAATCACAAAACTAAATCATTTTGTTATATTTTTGGAAGAACTTTGTATTAGTGACTCTTTTTTTCTCTGTGTGCTCTTCCTTTTTGGGCCTGCCATGTTTCATTTTGATGGTTTAGCCTCTCATTTTTATTTCAGATTTTAGCTTAGGGTTTTCTGTCCAAGCCAGGAACTAGTCAACTCTGGCCAGTTAGTAGGAAGCTCCTAATTTAAGAGGTTTTCATTGCCTGAATAAAAGTTTTGCAGTAATACAGACTCCTCCTGGAAGAATTGGCTTCTACCGTTTAAAAGGCCCATTGGGACTCAGAGATTTTTGAGGTTTTCCAGAAGGCTCCTTACCACATGCAGATTCCAGCTTTATGTTCTGTCGCCTGGAGAGGCTGGACAGTTGACAACTTTCAGTCAGGCAAGATTCATTCTAGGCAATGGCCAATCCCAAGACATGCACAAAAGCAGGATCTAGAGCCTAGGCAAACAGATGGTTTTGGCTGCTATTGCTTAGTCTAATTAGCTAATTTGGCTGGAAACTTCCCCTCAGAATGATAGAAGACAATGGCTTCACAATATGGCCTGCCAAACCGTTTTATTGGACAGATATGGTTAGACCATTAAGATTCACTGCCAGTGGCCATATGTATTGTTTCAGCTTTCTCTAACAAACCATTTCCCTCCATTGTGTGACTGTGCTAAATATAAAATGTAATTAATTGGATGGAAACACTTCATCTTTCTGTTTTCATGATATAGTAATATAGATATGAACCAAAACTCTGGCAGGGCTCTTTAATGAGTGGTAATATAAATATGTTCTTAAAGACAGTATTAGAGTCAGTAAACCCAAACCAGTTTATTAGGAAAATTAACATACAGTGAGCTTAAGAAACATTTTTTTTTTCCTTCTGTATTTCCATCCTTTGAGTTCTTATGTGAAAACTTTGTGTGGAGTGAATTGTCATTAGTGAGGGGATCGATTTTTATTCAATTGTATAAATAATTCTCTACTTATAAATACTTTGCATCTCCCCAAGCATCACTCTCCTTATAGATACCTCTCACCATTCAGAACTAAATTAGCTCACAGTCAAAGAAATGACATAATTTGAGTTAGAAGTGATCTCAGGGTTATGCACTATAATTTATAGAAGGCTTCTACAACACATGTGGCATCCTGTTCAGTTTGATGAGAAAATGAGAAGTAGGTACATTTGGCTATGGAGGGTGTGAACATGCCTATTAGTATCTCCTTCAAAAGACTGATGAAACTTTGAGGATCTGGAGGCTTTGTTCCTAATTTATGAGAAATCATTGATGGGAAGTGTACCTTCCTATCATCATTTTAACAAACTGATGAGGAAATTCCCCAACAAATTCTCTACATATGATCTACAAATAGAAGAAAACCCGAAATCCTAGTAGAATCATTATTTGACAAATATATAAACTGAGGATCAGGAAGGATAAATGATTTGTCAAGGTCACAAAGGAAAAAAAAAACGACAAATGAGAGATATAAACCTGTATGCTTTTGCTCCAGTGCCATTACTCTTTCCAAAATACCATGTTGCATGTTTAAAGTGGAACTGGTAGTCTTGAATGAGTAGAACTACCATAGCTTTGATATATGTTGACATTTTGCACTTTTAAGTAAAGACTATTGAGGTCCATCCTAGAGTTTATAATAGACTAGAAGCCAGGTTACCTGAGTCTTAACTAAGTTTCAGAGGATTTTTTCTCATCCAATATGAAGAGATTAATTTACATGTTAATTTAATTTTGTTCCATAAATGAAGAGATTAATTTACATTTTAATTTAATTTGGTTCCACAAATCTTATTAGCCCCTTCTATATACAAGGCTTGGGATTACAGTATGGGGTTGCAAAGACAAAGTACTAAGAAATTATTGCCTGCAATAATCACTATAATTCTACTGGTTTTATTATACAATGTAATTGTTTACATCCTCAGAATTTGGAGTTTTTTGATGGTATTGTTGGTAATTTTATCCAACTCTGGTCCTTGGCTAACAGCCCAGTCATAATCCTGATAAGCAGTATTATTATATCATTTTACGGGTGAGAACTTCCAACTTATTCTTGTTTCATGAGGTGTTTCACTAGTCAAAAGAGACCTTGTGGAGTGACTTTGTACAGTAGATAGAAACCAAGACAGGTCTAGAAGGCCCATAACTAAGGCTGTCATACATAATAGAAGAGAATTTTGTCAGCAGACTGATAGTCTCCAATTCAACCTGTATATGGAATATCTATTGCTGAATTAATTTTGGATTTCTGAGAAAATAGCATGAATTATAAGTAATAATACTTGTCTTTGAGTGGAAAGATTTTATATATGAGTAAGCAAAATAGCTGCCATCATGAATTCAAGTGACTGATGATACTGCTATTTATATACTGTATTACTGTTAACATATGACCTTACTCATACAACAGATTAGTAAAGTATTTTATGCAATTTTATTCCCCCAAAAACATGAGGTTCAGAGAGGTCGAATGATTTCCCCAAGTTCACATAGCTATTCAGGTGTTTTTACTTCAAGTCTAGTCCTTCATGGTAAAGCAAAATGCCTCTTTAATAAAAGGCAACTTTAGAAAGTTACTGAAAGTCTAAAGTTTTATGCACTGCTGCATTTCCATATGATGCTCCCCTTTGGTGAAAATAGATATAGAAACTGTGTATGCTTGCCAAATAAAACGATATGAAAGAGATGAAATTTTGGCAATTGCTCTAGGTACCACAGGATTTTTCTTTTTAAGCATTTTAGTTAGACTGTTTCCACTGGGAATATGGTTTAGAAAATGCCTACAACACAAAAATAGAATGAAGATTTGGATTATTGGCAGTTCATGTGGAAAAAGACCTCAGGCTTATGGTTGACTAAAAGTTCATGATTCAAAAGATGTATTTTTTTGGCTATCAAAAATGTCGTTAGTCTACCTGAATAAATGCATAGGGGTGACAAACAAAGGTGGTTTCACTCTATTGTTTTCTGCACAGATGACCTCATACTTGGAGTATTATATAAAGATATTAATACAGCAGTTGAATGTATTTTCAGCTGCAGATAAATAAGAGAAGAGTTATTTTATTCAAAACACCTTTTAACTGGTTGATATTTAAGAAAACAACATATTAGCTAAATCTCATTCTCCCTGAAGATATGGCTTAGCTTTATAAGTAGAGGGCTGATTTTAGTCAGGGAGACTCTTAAAGTTATGACTTTGAGCCATTGAAGACTGGTTACCATTGGCCAAACACTTCCTCTTCATGTTCAAGGTAACTCCCTAAGACTCTGAGTTACAAGTATACCAGAAAGGGAACTAAAACCTTTATACTTATAAACCATGAAATATTCTCTAACAAATAAACAAAACAAACTTCTAACCACTGTCATAATAAGTATTATAATAGCATATGTTTAAATTTTAATCACATATTTTCTCCTGCCTATTAACAGTATAGGAACTTTTCATATTCTTGAGGACTCTATATGCTATTATATACAAAGCTCCTTATTTAAAACACAATTGTTAATTATCTTCTCAATACTTCATTTTCGCCACTCTGGGAAGTAAGAGACAGCTGGAATGATTGGATAGAGCATCATGCGTGGAGTCAGGAAGATTCATCATCCTAAGTTCAAATCTGGCATTAAACTAAATTAGCTGTGTAACCCATGGGCAAGTCACTTAATGCTGTTTGCCTCAGTTTCCCCATCTATAAAATGAGCTGGACAAGAAAACAGCAAACCACTCCAATATCTTTGCCAAGAAAATCCCAAATGGGGTCACTAATCATCAGCCATGACTAGAAAATGACTCAATTGAACAGGGCAGTAAATGCCTCTATCCTGCTCTTCCTCATTCCCCCCCCCCACACTAAGCCTTTTCTCCTGTTTTTTGGAGCATGTACCTGAATCTTCTCCCTTCAAGTCTCTCTGCAAATTGAGTGAGGATCATGCTTTAAAAAGGTATGTATAAGATATTACTATAGCTTGTCCCAAATGCTTTTTTTTTGTTGTTTTTTGACAGGGCAATTGGGATTAAGTGACTTGCCCAAGGTCACACAGCTAGTACATGTGTCAAATGTCTGAGGTCACATTTGAACTCAGGTCCTACTGACACCAGGGCTGGTGCTCTACTCATTGTGCCACCTAGCTGCCCCCATCCCAAATACTTTCTAACTCATTCATTTGTAATCAATGCCTCTGAGTTAATAAACCTTTCATTTTACTTACTTTTCTCTCAAAGGAGCCAGGTCTTTATTTCATCTGAATGATATTATAGGTTATTTTATTTCTAGGTTTTCCTGATACTGCTCTTCTTTTTCATTCCTCTCACCTTTTAGAATACCCCTCCTCAATTTCCTTTGCTGGCTCTTCACCTATCTTATATCAGGGCCATGCGGTAGCTACCTAAGTAGAAATGCACGCAAGGCTATGTCCTAGGCTGCTTTCTCTAAACTCTCTTGCACTCAGTGATTTCATTAACCCTATGTGGCTTCACTATAAGTTTATCCACATGAATTCCAAAATTTTAGAAATTATAAGTATTATGAACTTGGGGTCTGTAAACTTATTGTGAAAAGGAAATAGTTACATATGTAGTTTGTTACATAATAAATAAATAACTATTTGATACATTTTAATTTGTAATCCTATGTTTTATTTTATATTTAAGAATTCCCATGTGCATGCACAAACACTTAAAATTATGATAGATTCATACATAGATTCTTAAGTAAATAACTGCTTTTTATATTAGTTATTTCCTTTGTAATCCTGTTTTATGTTTAAGAATTTGTGTATGGACGAGCACATCTAATAATAGTTATTGAGACATAAGTAGATTCACAGATAAGTGAATATACTCAATATAATTTGTTTCCTTTATAAGCCTGTTTTATTTAGTGTCTTAGAATGTGTACGTTCACACAAATACATGTGCAAACACACTTACTAATGGTATAAATATATACACAGATTCAAAGATAAATATATTCAATATAATGGATTTCCTTTGCCATCCTAGGTTTAATTTGAAGTTTAAGAATGTGTATGTGCATGCACACATGTGCTCATACACTTAATACGTTAATATAGCTCCAACAACATATTATTCCTCTTGACATTTAAAGCTCTTCACAACCTGGCTTCTTCCCGTCTTTCGCATTAATCCCTTCAATGCGTTCAATCGTCCAGTTGTATTGACCTGCTTGCTACTCCTCACAGATGTGCCATTTTTCTCCATTCTTTGGCACCAATTGTCCCTCCACCTGAAATTATCTCCTAATTTTGCCTTTTAGAATTCCTAACATCCGTCAATAGTAAAGTTAAATATTAATGTTTTTTTAGTAGAGGCCTCACTAGGTCTTCTCAGCAGGTGATGCTTCCCCCTCAAGGTTAAACTGAATCTACTCTGCATGTATCTTGTATATACTTGATTACTCATGTTTTCTATTCCATTAGAATGAATAGAAGCTTCTTGAAGGCTGGGACTGTTTTCATAATTTCCTTGATTTCTCAGTGCTTATCAGTACCTGGCACACACTTGGGACTTAATCAATACATATAGATTAATTGAATATTGTACAATAATATGAAGTAGTTTCCTTTTTAATAGTTAATGGTTAATAATTAAAATTCCTTAAATCCAGATTACTGTAAAGTAGCAATCAGATAAATGTAAATTGCTTCTGAAACTATAAAATTTAATGCAAATAATAGTTTACCTGAAATATTTATATGCTGGTTTTCAAATTTTTTCATGATTATCTAGTTTGAAATAATGCATTTATTCATGAATCTGAAAAAAATTAGAATAATAATATATGCAAATGGTGCTGACCAGCAAACATATCCTCTTTATATGTCAATTTGCTGTGCAATGATATCTATTCCTGTGCAAAAATTACTAGGCGATCAGAAAAAAAAATTCATTCAGCAATTTTTTCATCAGTCAATACTTGGTTCAACTGTCTTCCAATGAAAGAATCGCTCCTTCCTGTTAGTTACTAGAACTCAGGACTGCCCAACTTCATCAGCTACCTACAGAGGTTATTTTTCTGTATTTTGCTATAGTGCTCCTTATACCTATGTTTCTGCAGTAGCTGTAGCTACATATAGCTGAACTATACCTATATAATTTGCTTACCCTGATTGCATGTATATTTCCTTTCTTACCCTCTCTCCATAGTATTGTTGGCATCCTGTACAATATTTGCCCATCTTTAACACTGCTCAGACAAATATCTAGGGAAGAGATGTGGGACCATAATGCAACAATCTCTAGTATAAAAAATAACAACTTGGCACTTATTTATTGGGGAGTTAGTAATGATCATAAGCAGAGACATCTACCTTCCCTTAGCATTCTTAGCACTAGGACCTACCTCCAAGGATTGAGTATCAGATTAAATAATGTCCGTAAAGTGATTTGTAAATTATAAATTTAGATTGCTTTCTAGATACACACAATTGTTATAATAAACATTCCAGAATTTATGAATTCCAACTCATATAGATGTATATTGTGTGTAAATATGTATATATACACATATGTAAAAATACATATCCATCTATATCTGTATCAATATATAGCTGATAAGTATAAAAAGATAGTAACAGTGATTTGGCATATATACATTTTAATTGAAATTAGCAACACTCCTAATGAAATACTTGATTATGTTATCTATCATCTACTTTTTATCATTCTATATATTTATATATTTTACTAGTATGTATGTACTTGCATATGCATAAGTGCCCATATGCACACAATAGTAATATATTTAAATATAGATATTAAAAGTTTAGTAATTTATATGTATTATATACATACACCACACATATATTTGTGTGTGTATGTATGTGTGTGAAAGACAGAGAGAGAGAGAGAGAGAGAGAGAGAGAGAGAGAGAGAGAGAGAGAGAGAGAGAGAGAGAGACAGAGATGATGATGCTGTGAAAGGTTAATAGCTAACACAGTTGTGCAAATCATGATTTCCGTGTCCCAGCTCCCAGAGGCAGTATGCCAGTACCATGCAGGACAGTAAGATGCTTATTTTTCAGGATGTTGACCTTTAAAACTTGTCTAAGAACCAACAACATGGGCTTTTTGCTGCAAAACATGGAAAGCGTTTTGATTTTCCTGGAAAAGCCCAAGGGAAGGAGTTTGTTTTCTTGACTAGCAGAGGCAAGTCACTTCTGAAGGTCATTACCAGGGAAGAAGCAACCCTTCTCTCAGGTCAAATATTGCAGTTACATGTACTGACACTGAATTGGGAGTTCTAGTAATTTTTAAGAGGCTAGTTAGAAAAATAACTATCAGCCTTTCTATTAAAAAACAAGACAAAACACTATCCACATACGTGAATATTAAAGTAACCAAGAAATTTCATTTGGCAAAGTCTCAAATAACAGTAGCACCCCAACTTTCTCAAACAGAAGACCTATATTTGGAAGATTTCGTCATCTGATCAGTCTTCAGACAATCTAGGAAGGCAGCATGAAGCTCTTGAATTTCAAGAGGGATAATTATACCTGACATTCTATGGCCCATCTGACCTATCCATTCATAAAGGAACAAAAAATTGATCATAGAAATAATATAGGAGGCCATTTCTTGATAGCACCATATAATTGAGATGTATGTACACCCACCTATGTGTCCATGCACGTGTATATGCATGCATTGTCCTGATAATTCCGCATATATTCATATGCATAGTAAATAATAGCTATCATTTTTATAGCATTTTAAGATTTTAAATACTTTTTATATATGTGACACCATTTGGTCTTCAAACAACTTTGTGATGTAGATCCTATTGTTATCCCTTTTTTTTTTTTTTACAAATGAGGATACAAATGAGAGAAGTTAAGTGATCTGTATAGGATCACAAAGTTAGTAAATGACTAAGTGAGAGTTTGAACTTGTCTTTATCATTCCAAGCCCAGCTCTTTGTACATTGTGCATACTACATGAAAAGAGGACAGAACTAATAAAGCCTATAAATTGCATCATAAGACTTCCAAGGTACTTCAAAAGAAAATATCATAATATTTTGACAGTCATATATATGGTGTTATGGCATATCTCATACACATCTCTTCTCCATTAAGATAGCTATCATCCTAGTTCAGACCCTCGTGAATAATTAATTGTCTGTGCTATTTGACTAGACTCCTAATTAGCCTTCCTTCCTCAGTTCTTTCTTCTCTCCAATCCAACCCGCACAAGTGGCCAAGGTAGTATTTTTATTTGCTTGGTTTTTTTCTCTTTTTTTTTTCAAGAGCACTGAATTGATGATAATGTTCTCCATCCCAGAAATCTCTAATGGCTCCCTATTACTTCAAAGATCAGAGGTAAATTTTCTTATCTGGTTTTTAAAACACTATCATAACCTATATCAACCTAACATTATAGCCTTATTACACATTATTCTCCTGTAATCACTCGATAATCTGACCAAATATGTCATTTTACTGTTTCTCATAAGCTCCATCTGCTTTCTGGAATCATCCCCATCTCACCTCTGTCTTTTAGAACCCCTAGTTTCCTTCAAAACTAAACTGAAGTGCCACCTTCTCTTTGGAGTCTTTCCTGATACCTATAGCAGCTAGAACATACCCTACACATTAAATTTCCTTGTATTTATATCATATGTATACATTTATATAGATAAATTTATATACATACACACATATGCATGTATTGTTGTTTTTGAGTCAGTTCAGTTCTGTCTTACCCCTTTTTACCCCGTTTAGAGTTTTCTGGGTAAAGATACTGGAGTGGTTTTCCATTTTCTTCTCTAGTTCATTTTACAGATGGGAAAATGAAGAAAACAGTGACTTGCCCAAGGTCACACAGCTAGTAAGTGTCTGGGGTCAAATTTGAACTCAAGTCCTCTTAACTCTAGAGCCAGGGCTCTACGCTCTATCCACTGCACCACTTAACTGAATGTATAAGTATACATAAACACCTCTTTCTCTCTCTCTCTCTCTCTCTCTCTCTCTCTCTCTCTCTCTCTCTCTCTCTCTCCTGACATTTATGTGGAATTTTCCATAAATCATGCCATTTTATCTTCACAACAACACAGAAACGTTATTTGTACAGATATAACTACTTGTACATTCATGGACTTTAATTGATCTGCCCAAAGTCATACATTTATGTGAAGAGCCGTAGCATATGTTCACTGTCTGCTTCTGGACAATGTTGAAAATGTGAGCACTTTGGGGAGGTCAAGACGATCACATCAATGGCAGCTGAGTAGGAAGATCTACTAGCAGTGGCTATTCAAAAGGGATTGACCAGCCCTTGGCCTCTCTCTTCTCTATCCAGCTACAGATTTTATCACTGGAGGAATGGGGAGAAAGCATGTTACCCCTGTCCCTACCCCAGCGGCATGTCAGAAGTTCCCATACAGTAGCAAGAACAAGGAAAATCAATTAGTCATAAATTCCTGACTGTATTTTCTTTGCCTAATTTTAAGTGACCAAACAGCGACCTTGAGATGAACATGTCCATTCTCTGAGGCAAACTTATAAGATTAGAGATTATGGGGCTACTTCTCAGAGCTGACCTATGGCAAGACTACCAGAATGTAGATGTTGCTGGAAGGAATTGTTTGAACAGTGCAGATCCAAGGTGAAATGAAAATTATCTATTCAGCAGGTCCAACAAATGTTTAATCTTTTAATGGTTTTAATTCACAACCTTCCAGGAAATTATAACAGTAGTTATGGCTACTAATAGCTTAAGTCCTGTGAATATAAACTTCTGAGGTAGTTTTTTGTAATACATGTCAATCTTGATGTCCCAGGAACTTCTTAAACTCAATGCATCAAAATTTGAGCTCATTTTTCTTTCTAATTCTTCTCCTCTTCTCAATGTTCCTTTTTATTTTAAAGATAGCACTGTCCTTTCAACATCTCAGGTTCAGTATCTCTTGGCATTATCCTGAGCTCACCACTCTCCTGAACTACACATATCTAATCAGTTGTCAAATTTTTCCATTTTTACCTTCATATTTCACATTACATCCATTCTTTACATTCACACAGGCAACACCTAATTTCTCAATACTTTAGGCACTCATCACTTCTTCCCTCTGGTATTGTAACAGCTTCCTAATTGGTCTCCCTTCCTCAAATCTCTCACCACTCTAGTCCATCCTACACTTTCTGCCAAAGTAATTTTCATCCAAAGTACATTTGGTCATAAGACTCACCAACTGAAGCAACTCGTGTCAATTTCTATTTGTTCCAAAATAAAATATGAACACACTTCTCCATCTAATCTTTAAAGCCCTTCACAAATTGCCCACAACCTATCTTCCCTGCATTACTGGAAATTATTGCTTCACCTCTTGCCTTTCCTCATGCCTAAGAGTCTGTGAAACAGTTCTTTTCTCTCTTACTTGGGACACTGTACAGATAGATTCAGATTGGGTTTGAATCATGAATCTCCAAAGCTTGAAACAGATACCATATTTTACATACTGGTAACTTTGAATAGTGTGAATATGAAGACATATGTTGACTTCAAAGGATTTTTATTGGCTCTAGCTGCATATTCTATCTCAATCACTTTGCATGCCTTCCTTACCTCACTCTCCTGCAGATCCTTTTTTTTTTCAAAGATGAGTCTGAGGCAGCAGAATCATCACGGAGCCTTCTCTCATCCCTTAACTACAAATGCCTTCCCTCCAATATTGCCTTCTATTTAAGTAC
Source organism: Phalanger gymnotis (assembly GCA_028646595.1). Classification (NCBI taxonomy): domain Eukaryota; kingdom Metazoa; phylum Chordata; class Mammalia; order Diprotodontia; family Phalangeridae; genus Phalanger; species Phalanger gymnotis. The sequence goes on from CM053623.1 coordinate 189,917,186, forward strand.
ATTGGATGCATTTGTCTTTATTGACTTAGTGTGATGTATGTATGTAGGTATGTTTGTATGTCCACGTATATAACAGGGAGGAACATGCATTTTTAAATATCTATGTGCCAGGCACTGTGCTAAGTGTTTTATAAGTATTTTACAGGTATTATCTTATTTGATCCTCACAGAAACTCTGGGAGGTACATGATATTATGATTCTCATTTTATACTTGAGAAAAGAGGCAGATTAAATTAGGTGACTTGCTGAGAGTCACATAGCTATTAAGTGATTTAGGACATATTTGAATCAGATCTTTTTAACACTAAACCCAGCCACCTAAATAACTCTAAAGTAAAAGCAAATATATTATTAGCAAATTTTACATATGCATATATATGTGTATATAATTATATTTATATGTATATTCATATATGTCTCTGTATATATATATGTATATGTATAATTTATTTGTAAAATGAATATAAATTTTATCTGTGTATAAGTACCTGAGCAAATGAAAACTCAATTTCAGGGCGATTTATTTATCCACCTATATTTTAAGTGAAATGACATTAAGTTCACTCAGCATGAAAATAATGGTGCCAACTCTAAGTGAAATCTAGAATCATTGAGCAATAGTTTTACACAGTGCTACACCACAGAGTTAACTATTTGTTAATGTAAGTCCCACAGTAACCTTACTTGCAACCACCACGTTTAGCACCTAGTCAATCTTATAAAGGTAATATTTCAAAGTATTCTATAACTTAAACTTTGACTTGCTGTATTTCCTCCTCACTCACCAATTATTCTATTATATAGAGTTTATTATAGGTTTAATAACATCATGAAATTTGAAGTGAAATTATTAATTGGTTCTTATTTTACAGACGAGAGAATTTAGCTTTAGAGGGATTAAATGAGTCATTTCAAATAATTCATTTGAAAATGCTTTGAGCATAGTTTTTTCACTGTTACATATTATCAATGCACAGCCTAGGAGTATCTTTCTAATTTATGACTGCTTCCCTGATAGAGAATAGGCTTTGTACCTATGTACCCCTGTTCTTTCTCAGTCTTTTGCTGTATTATTCTCAGTCTCTCTCTATCCCTAAACTGATGCCTGGACCTTCTTCATTTCTCTCTCTTCACTCCCTACTCTGTTTGGTGATCTCATCTGTTCCCATGAGTTCAATTATAGCTATGCAGATGACTGCCAAATCCATATATTCAGTCCTAATCTGTCTCTACTCCATTTCCACATCAACAATCACCTTCTGGATAACTTCACCTGGAGAGTTCATCAGCATCCCAAAATTGACATTTCCCCAACCAATGTGAACATCTTAACCCTTAAGTTTCCTCTTCATTCAAACTTCTTTATCTATACAGCATGGCCTCCCTCTCAATCACACAGTATTGTAAAGTCAGAGGAAATCTTGATTTCCATCTTGTTTGTCATTTCTTATACACTAATTGTATACCATTACATTCCTGTACTATAATTTGTTGAGTTATTCCTAAATCAAGGGGGATTCTCTTACCTTACAGTTCTTTTGTCTTGGTTATATGCCTAAAGGAGTTATTATTAGATTAAAGGGTAATATCTTCTTAATTAGTATCCTTGACTACATTCATTTCTTCTCTAAGCTATTTTCCACATCCCTGCCAAAATCATCCTCCTGTTCTGCAGTGTAGAGAACTATATTATATTTTCATATTTCATATCATTCATATTCAGTCACTATATATTCTAGCCAAACCGGTGTGTTTGGAGGACCTAAATGTCATTTTTTCTTCTGAATGACATTCCATCTTCTGCTTCCATGACTTTGTGTAGTCTGGCTTTCTTCAATCCCATGTCTTTGTACTACTAGATCTCTGCATGGCTCAATTTATGCTGTCTCCCACATAAGGCCTTTGCTTACCACCACCCCCTTCAATTCTCCCTCTTTGCTACCTTTGAACTTGACTTTGCATATATTTTGTATTTACTCATTCTATTTACTGTAGTCCTCATAAAATGCCTGCAAAATATGTGACAAAATGTATCTTTTTCATTTTTGTCTTTATATTCCCTGCTTCTAGCAAAGTGTCTGCCACATGATAGACACAACAAATTTTTATGCACCTACGTTGAAGGGATGCAGAAGTCATCCATCACCCTGAGTGAACTCACCTGAGTGAACATGGATATTCATACAATGAAAAAAAATATGTATGACTTGCTATTGGAAGAGTCAAAGGGAATAACCAATGAACTGAGATCACAGATCCATTGAAATAGTGGACTATAATGTGTAAAATAACACTCCAATGCTTCAGTAGTTCAGTATTGTTTCTAAGATAACATAAAACCTCCTCATAATGGTTTTTAAGGCTCCCCTATTTGGACTTCTGATGACATTTTCTTTCTTAATTTACCTTGGTCCTCTATGTTTCAGCGAACTGGATTAATAGGTATTTCTTAAAGCGATCAGAATATCCCCTGTTTCTCTACTTTGACCCGTGTTCCTCCTTATGTCTAGAATCTGTCACTTGTTCATCTCTACCTTTCAGAGAATGCTTTTCTTTTAGGCTCAGCTTTGGCCCCTCTTCATCTGTAAAGTCACAAGATCATAGGATTACAATCCTAGAGTGTTTACAAAGAATTTCAGACACCATCTAGTTGATGATTTTGCAGATGAAAAACTAAATCCCAAGGAGTTTAATATGTTGCTTATGTAAGTGTTATCTATGGGATATGAATACAAATTCTCTGATTCTGTAATGAATATTTTTCCATTACACTATTTTCTTTTATTTAACATGGTGTTTGTCATCTCTCACTGCTATTGTATCCCTAGGGCATTAGGACAGTGTCTTATTTGAGATAAGGAATAACAAATATTTGTCGTATATATGTATGTATGTATGAGTAGTCATACTAACAGGAATACAGCATGGAAAACAAAACAATATATCAGTGAAAATGTTAAGGAAATCTGAGTACGTGCCTAACATTAGTTTCGTGGATAAAAAGTCCTTTTTAAACCCTACACAAATTTTGAGGATTCCATTTCCCTTTCTTCACAAGTTATTTCTTGTATGCGTTACTTAAAAAATAAGTTGAACCTTTGTCACAATGTAACAACTTCAAAATGATCCTGTCTGGTACACATATAGAGCTTTACAATTTACAAATCGCTCCACATTAGCTACATCTTTGGATCATCATCAATGTTGTGTGTGAGGGAGCATCTATTATTACTCCTGCTTTACAAATGAAGAAGCCATGGTTCAGAAAGATTAACTGACATACACAATCACAGAGCTTTAAGTGTGAAAGTTGGCTTGGATCTTTCCTGTCTGAATCTGTCTGCTATTCTATTCACTATATCATTCTGCCTTGGAGGGCGGAAAAAGAGGGAGGGAAGGGGAAGCAAGGAAAGAGGAAGAGAAAGGAGGGAGGTAAGGAGAGAGGGAAGAAGAAAATGAGGGATAAATGGGAGGAAAGTAGGGAGAAAAGGAATGATTCAGGGAGGGAGGAAAGAAGGAAGGATAAAAAAGGAAGAGAAGGAAGGAGGAAGGAATAGAGTGAGGGAGGAAGAAATAAATAGATGAGAGAATAAATAACTAACCAATATTAACTGACTGTGTATATGAACAAACAAAATGTGATGCCTACCACCTATGGAAAATGATTATAGTCTGACATTACGCATGTATTAAAAAAGCAAAATTAAAATGTGTCCCCTTGCTATAATTTCCTTCACTCTCCAATCTCTTTTCTATGATTGCTTACTTGTCATTCCAAAAGGTGGTATGAACGCAAATGTTATATGATCAATAAGAAATTACCATTTTCCTACTTTGGGTTATTAGATTTTGTTAATAAAGAAGATTGCATATATTTTGTAAAAGGAAAAATGTTTAAGGAATACAAATACCCATAAATTATAGAGGTCTTACAGTCTAAATAAAGGTAAATTTAATGGAACACTTGGAATGAAAAGACCCTGGAGAAGGTGTATTGACAGTGGAACTTGACTTGAGAAATTATTACCCTTTGCCTTGGTACATGGCCTATAAAACAAGAATGTTTATTTGCCAGTTAATAAAAGGAAGTATTGGATCCCATTAAAAAGAGCTACATTGCATATGTCCAGTCTCTAGCCCAGCAATATGGCGCTCTCTTCCTATATGATATCCAAAGAATACATTTCCAGCATGATGTGTGGGAAACTTGGTATGCAGTTCATTAGTGATGGGGAAACTCTGCCAAATAATCAAGCTTCTCATCCTGGAAAATACCATCTGTGGCCAGGAAGTGTCCTAGTTGTATGCTCAGAAATGTGACATTCATCTCTGTGAGAAAAGAACAACAAACCATTTTTGGACAGAATATGCTGATATTGACATAGTGGCTCAAATACCTTTAAAAGTTGTCTAAGGTCTTCCTTTCATTAGAGTGGGAAGGGGACAGACGGGACAGAAATAGGAACACTTGGGCTGGCCATGGGCCAATTGTTTTAGTCAATGTACAGTTTAAGTGCTCAATTAGAAAAAAAAACAGTAAGCTGGTATATGTGTGTAACACATGCTGGATCTTCTACAAAAGTTGGAAAACTACCTTTAGCTTTCCTTGGCAAATTTCTTGACAGGAAAGGGGATTTGGCTCCTGCCCTCATCTCTTAATTTGCTATCAAAAGGACAGGAAACATGTAATGAGAGCTGTCAAACATGAAGTCTTTGCCAGATACAACACATTTGCAGGAATCCTACATGGATAATAAAGAAAACTGTAAAATATGAGTATTTTCTTTATTTAAATTATCATTTAAGGTTCCACGTATTCTCTAAAAAACTGATAGATATAAACATATTAGTTAATAGTAAGGAGAAAATAATAAATCGTATGATATGTATACAATGTTTTGAGTTTTTATTTACATAAATAGGTATAAGTATTGAAATAAATCATATATAGATATATGTGACAAATGATGGTATAGATGTAGCTAGATACAGATAGGAGAAAAGAAAAAAAAATAACACTCATTCTAGCTAGGTGGCACAGAGGAGAGAACCTGAGCCTGGAGTCTGAAAGATCTGAGTTAAAATCTAGTCTCAGACGTACTACAGCTCTTACCTGCAAGATTGTTGTGAGAATAAAATGATATAATGCAAATTGCTTAGAATAATGTCTGGCACATAGCCTTAGTACATCCTTCAATCATTTGTGAAATCAATCTTCATGAAATATAGATCTATCTGATCATGTCACCCTCTCTCTCCATTTAATAAACTCCAATAACTTCCTATCACCTCTAGTAACAAATACAAAATCTTCTGTTTGGAATTCAAAGCCACTCACAATCTGACTATCACTTGCTTTTCCAGTCATTTTATACCTTACTCTCCACCACTAACCTCAGTGCTATTCCTTTCATCAGTGGAGGAAATTTCTGCATCCAGAAATTCTTATAATAATTAAATCTTAAATCATAAGTAGATTAGATCATCTCCCTTCCTCTCTGTTCCAATAAAAGGCTATCACCATCTATAGTCCATACAAAAAATATACATTTAATCATTATATCATCATAGGTTTCTCATATTTCCAAATGTACCATGTTAATTGTCTAGCTTCATGAAAACTAAGAGGTGTCATATTTGTCATCTACATTTGGTTAAAGACCAGAACCATGATTTTCTTGCGGCAGAAAACACATTTTCTCTATAAATTCTAGTCTTAATTAGTTGACTAGACTCAGCTGCAATTTTTTTGTTTAATTTTTTTTATTGGTTTCCAATATTATGTTCCACAAGATTTTGAGTTTTATTTTCTCCCTCTCCCTCTCTTCCACCCTCCCCACCCAACACAGCCTGCAATGCAATATAGGTTCTACATATAACTTCACACTAAACATATTTTCACAAAAATCAAGTTGTAAAGAAGAATTAAAACCAATGGAATGAGCCACAAGAAATAAAAAAAAACAAAACAGAATAAAGACACACACACACACACACAGAGACAGAGACAGAGACAGAGAGACAGAGAGAGAGAGAGAGAGACAGACAGACAGACAGACAGACAGAGACAGAGACACTGACAGAGAAACAGAGAGACAGAGAGAGCAAATAATTTGCTTCAATCTGCATTCAGACTCTGTAATTCTTTCTTTGGATGTGGATTGTCTTTTTTTTTTTTCATCATGAGCCCTTTGGAGCTGTCATAGAATTTTGCATTGCTGAGAAGTCTATCACAGTTAGTCATCACGGATACAATGTGTCTGTGGTTGTGTCCAATATTCTCCTGGTTCAGCTCCCTTCACTCAGCATTGGATCATATGAGAATCCCCAGGTTCTTATGAAGTCAATCTGCTCCTCATGTCTTATAGCACAACGTATTCCATTACATTCATATACCACAATTTGTTTAGTCATTCTCCCAATTGATGGATATCCCCTTGATTTCCAATTCTTTTCCACCACAAAAAGAGCTGCTATAAATATTTTTGTACCTATGGGTCCCTTTCCCACTTATGCGATCTCTTTGGGACACAGTCTGAGAAGTGGTATCGCTGGGTCAAAGGGTATGCTCATTTTTACAGGCCTTTGGGCATAGCTTGAAATTGTTCTCTGGAATGGTTAGATCCATTCACAATTTCACCAACAATGTATTAGTGTTCCAATTTTCCCACATGTTCTCCAGCATTTATAATTTTCCTGTTTTGTCATATTAGCCAATATGACAGGTGAGGTGTGATACCTAAGAGTTGTTTTGATTTGCATTTCTCTAATCAATAGTGATTTAGAGCATGTTTTCTTATGCCTATAGATATCTTTAATTTCTCCCTCTGAAAACTGCCTGTTCATATCCTTTGACCATTTATTAATATGGAAATGACTTGTATCATTATAAACTTGACTCAGTTCTCTGTATATTTTGGAAGCAAAGCCTTTATCAGAGACATTTGTTGTAAAAATTTATTTCCCAATCGTATGCTTCCCTCCTGATCTTGGTTTCATTGTACAAAAACTTCTCAATATAATGGAATAAAAATAATGCATTTTGCATTTCATAATGCTCTAATGTTCTCTGTCTCTTCTTTTGTCATAAATCCCTTCCCTTCTCCACAAATCTGATAGTTAAATTATTCCTTGCTCTCTATCTATACATCTAAATCCTGAATCCATTTTAATTTTATTTTGGTGAACTGTGTGAGATATTGGTCGATGCCCAGTTTCTGCCATACTATTTTCCATTTTTCTAAGCAGTTTTTGTGAAATAGTGATTTCTTATCCCAAAAGCTGGATTCTTTGGGATTATCAAAGAGTTGATTACTACAGTCATTGACTACTGTGTCTTGTGTACCTAACCTATTCCACTGATCCACCACTCAGTTTCTCAGCCATTGCCAAATAGTATTGATGATTGCTGCTTTATAATACAGCGTAATATCTGGTATGGCTAGGCTGCCTTCCCTAGCATTTCTTTTCATTAATTCTCTCGATAATAATAATTCTTTTGTTCTACCAGAATGATTTTTATTATTTATTCTTTCTCTATAAAATAATTTTTGGTACTTTAATTGTTATGGCATTAAATAAGTAAATTAATTTAGCTAAAATTGTCATTTTTGTTATATTAGCTCACCCTAACCATGAGCAAATGATATTTTTCCAATTATTTACATCTGTCTTTGTTTGTACAAAAAGTGTTTTGTAATTGTTTTCATATAGTTCCTGGGTTTGTTTTGGCAGGCAGACTCTCAAATATTTTATAATTTCTACCGCAACTTTAAATGGAATTTCTTTTTTTATCTCTTGCTCTTGGGATTCATTAGTTATATAAGAATGCTGAGGGTTTATGTGAGTTCATTTTATAACCTGCAACTTTACTAAAGTTATTTATTATTTCAAGTATCTTATTTTTCACTTGATTCTCTAGAATTCTAAGTACATCATCTTATCATCCACAAAGAATGATAACTAATTTGTTCTTTCCCTATTCTAATTCTTTCAGTTTTGTTTTTCTTCTCTTATTTCTAGAGCTAATATTTCTAGTATTGTATTGAATAACAGTGGTAATAATGGACATCCTTGTTTCACCCCTGATCTTATTGGGAATAAATCTAGCTTATTCACATTATGTATAATTCTTGCATATGTTTTTAAGTAGATGATACTTATAATTTTAAGGAAGACCCCACTTATTCCTATACTCACTATTATTTTTAATAGAAAGGGGTGCTGAATTTTGTCAAAAGCTTTTTTTCTTTTTATATATATATATATTTAATTTATTTAATATATTTAGTTTTCTGCATTGATTTTCACAAGAGTTTGAACTACAAATGTTCTCTCCATTTCTACCTTCCTGCCCACTCCAAGATGGTGTATATTCTGGTTGCCATGTTCCCCAGTCAGCCCTCCCATCTGTCATCCCACTCCCATCCTATCTCCCTTTCACTTCTTCTCTTGTAGGCAAGATAAATTTCTATGCCCCATTGCCTGTGTATCTTATTGCCTAGTTGCATGCAAAAACTTTTTTTGTTGTTGTTGCTTTTGAATGTCTGTTTTGAAAACTTTGAGTTCTTCCCTCCCTCCCCACCCACTCTCCCTAAGAAAGCAAGAAATTCAACATAACATACATGTGTATCATTATGTAAAACCCTTCCACAATACTCATGTCGTGAAAGATTAACTATGTTTAGCTCCTTCCTAACCTATCCCCCTTTGATTAATTTTCTCCCTTGACCCTATCCCTTTTTGAAAGTGTTTGTTTTTGATTACCTCCTCACCTGTCTGCCCTCCCTTCTATCGTCCCCCTTTTTTATCTTCTTCCTCCTTCTTTCCTGTGGGATAAGATACCCAATTGAGTGTGTATGGTATTCCCTCCTCAGGTGAAATCCGATGTGAGCAAGATTTACTCATTCCTCCTTACCTGCCCCCCTTCCCTTCCTAGAAAACTGCTTTTTCTTACCACTTTTATGCGAGATAATTAACCCCATTCTATCTCTCCCTTTCTCCCTCTCTCAATATATTCCTTTCTTATTCCTTAATTTGATTTTATTTTTTTAGATATCATCCCTTCATATTCAACTCACCCTGTGCCCTCTGTCTATATCTATATATATCTATATATATCTATATATATATATACGTATATATATATATACATAGATACACACACATATATATATGCATACACATATACATGTGTGTTCTTTTCTGCTACTATGATAATGAGATCTCATGAATCATACACATCATCTTTCCATGTAGGAATGTAAACAAAACAGTTCAACTTTAGTAAGTCCTTTATGATTTCTCTTTCTTGTTTACCTTTTCATGCTTCTCTTGATTCTTGTGCTTGAAAGTCAAATTTTCTATTCAGCTCTGCTCTTTTCACTGAGAAAGCTTGAAAGTCCTCTATTTTATTGAAAATCCATATTTTGCCTTGGAGCATGATACTCAGTTTTGCTGGGTAGGTGATTCTTGGTTTTAATCCTAGCTCCTTTGACCTCCAGAATATCATATTCCAAGCCCTTTGGTTTCTTAATGTGGAAGCTGCTAGATCCTGTGTTATCCTGACTGTTTTTCCACAATACTCAAATTGTTTCTTTCTGTCTGCTTGCAATATTTTCTCCTTGAACTAGGAGCTCTGGAATTTGGTGACAATGTTCCTAGGAGTTTTCTTTTTGGAATCTATTTGAGGAGGTGATCGGTGGATTCTTTCAATTTTTATTTTACCCTCGGGCTCTAGAATATCAGGGCAGTTCTTCTTAATAATTTCTTGAAAGATGGTATCTAGGCTTTTTTTTTTGATCATGGCTTTCAGGTAGTCCAATAATTTTAAAATGATCTCTCCTGGATCTCTTTTCCAGGTCAGTAGTTTTTCCAATGAGATATTTCACATTGTCTTCCACTTTCTCATTCTTTAGGTTCTGTTTTATAATATCTTGATTTCTCATAAAGTCAGTAGCTTCCAGTTGCTCCAATCTAATTTTTAAGGTAGTATTTTCTTCAGTGGTCTTTTGGACCTCCTTTTCCATTTGGCTAATTCTGCCTTTCAAGGCATTCTTCTCCTCATTGGCTTTTTGGAGCTCTTCTGCCATTTGAGTTAGTCTATTTTTTAAGGTCTTGTTTTCTTAGATATTTTTTCAGTGTTTTTTGGTGTCCTTTAGCAAATCATAGACTTGTTTTTCATGGTTTTCTTGCATCATTATCATTTCTCTTCCCAATTTTTCCTCTACTTCTCTGACTTGCTTTTCCAAATCCTTTTTGAGCTCTTCCATGGCCTGAGACCAGTTTGTGTTTTTCTTGGAGGCTTTTGATGTAGGCTCTTTGACTTTGTTGACTTCTTCTGGCTGTATGTTTTGGTCTTCTTTGTCACCAAAGAAGGATTCCAGAGTCTGAGACTGAA
>CM053623.1:189933460-189956409 GCA_028646595.1 Phalanger gymnotis
TAATATCTTGATTTCTCATCAAGTCACTAGCTTCCACTTGCTCCAATCTAATTTTTAAGCTAGTATTTTCTTTAGTGGTCTTTTGGACCTCCTTTTCCATTTGGCTAATTCTGCCTTTCAAGGCATTCTTCTCCTCATTGGCTTTTTGGAGCTCTTTTGCCATTTGAGTTAGTCTATTTTTTAAGGTGTTGTTTTCTTCAGTATATTTTTCAGTATTTTTTGGGTCTCCTTTAGCAAGTCATTGACTTGTTTTTCATGGTTTTCTCGCATCCTTTTCATTTCTCTTCCCAGTTTTTCCTCTACTTCTCTAACTTGTTTTTCCAAATCCTTTGTGAGCTCTTCCATGGCCTGAGACCAGTTCATGTTTTTCTTGGAGGTTTTTGTTGTAGGCTCTATGACTTTGTTGATTTCTTCTGACTCTATGTTTTGGTCTTCTTTTTCCCCAAAGAAGGATTCCAGAGTCTGAGACTGCATCTGGGTTCATTTTTTGCTGCCTGGCCATGTTCCCAGTCAACTTACTTGACCCTTGAGTTTTTCAGCAGGATATGACTGCTTGTAGACTAACGAGTTCTATGTTCCATGCTTGGGCAGATGCGCTGCTTCACCAGCACTCCTCCTTCCCCAAGAACCCCCTACCCGGACTGGGCTTAGATCTTCAGCAGACTCTTCACTCCTGCTCTGATCTGCAACTTAATTCCTCCCACGAGGTGGTCCTGGGACCAGAAGCAACTGCAGCCATAGTTCTAAAGCTGTCCCACCTCTGCTGCCCCAGAGGCAGTGGCTGAACTGCAAACTCTGTCCCTGCAGCTTTTCCCACTAACCTTCTCTGTTGTCTTTGCTGTTTGTGGGTTGAGAGGTCTGGTAACTGCTGCATCTCACTGATTCAGGACGCTAAGGCATGCTCCGCCCAGGTACCTGGTATGGTCTGTCCATGGTCTGGTTGGTCAGCGCCACTCATGCTGGGCTCTGCTCTGCTTAGCTCCGGAGGCTCCCCTCAGCTCCCAGCTTGGTGCTGGATAGACCTTACCCAGAGAGCATCCAGGCTGTCCTGGGCCGGAGCCCTGCTTCCCTCTGCCACTTTGTGGGTTCTGCAGCTCTAGAACTGCTTCAGAGCCATTTTTTCATATGTTTTTGGAGGGACTTGGTGGGGAGCTCACGCCAGTCCCTCCTTTCCAGCCGCCATCTTGGCTCCGCCCCTGTGCCCTCTTTCTATATGTATATGTATATTCCCTTCACCTACCCTAATCCTGAGGTCTCATGAAATATACATGTTATCTTTCCGTGTAGGAATGTAAATTTAAAAGTTCAACTTTAGTAAGTCCCTTCTGATATCTCCTTCTTGATTAGCTCTTCATGTTTCTCTTGATTCTTGTGGTTGATAGTCAAATTTTCTGTTGAGCTCTGGTTTTTTCACTGAGAAAGCTTGGAAGTCCTCTATTTTATTGAAAATCCATATATTGCCATGGAATATGATATTCAGCTTTACTGGGTATTTGATTCTTGGTTTTAATCATAATTTCATTGACTTCTGGAATATCATATTTCAAGCCCTTTGATCCCTTAATGTAGAAGGTGCTAGAACTTGTGTTATCTTGATTATGTTTCCACAATTCAAACTGTTGCCTTTTGGTTGTTTGCTGTACTTTCTCTTTGATCTGGGAGCTCTGGAATTTGGCAACAATATTCCTAGGAGATTTCTTTTTGAGATCTCTTTGAGGAAGCGATCATTGGATTCTGTCAATTTCTGTTTTGCCCTGTGGCTCTAGAATATCAGGGCAGTTCTCCTTGATAATTTCTTGAAAGATGATATCTAGTCTCTTTTTTTTTTGATCATGGCTTTCAGGTAGTCCAATAATTTTTAAATTCTCTCTCCTGGATCTATTTTCCAGGTCAGTGGTTTTTCCAATGAGATAAATCACGTTGTCTTCTCCTTTTTCATTCCTTTGGTTCATTTTATAATATCTTGATTTCTCATAACGTCACTAGCTTCCACTTGCTCCAATAGAATTTTATTGTAGTTTTTTTATTATTTAATATATTTAGTTTTCAGCATTGATTTTCACAGGAGTTTGAATTACAAATTTTCTCCCCATGTCTACCCTCCCCCCCACTCCAAGATGGCGTATATTCTGGTTGTCCTGTTCCCTTGTCAGCCCACCCTTATGTCACCCCACTCCCCTCCCATCCCTTTTTCCCTTTCTTTCTTGTAGGGCAAGATAAATTTCTATGCCCCATTGCCTGTGTATCTTATTTTCTAGTTGCATTCTGTTTCCATAATCAGCTTCTGTGGGGGTGCAAGATCCACCAACAACCAGCACCCAGAAAGCTGCCAGCACCCACCAAAGCACACATTTTTTTGATTTGCCTTAATAAGGAAAGCAAGGTTAAGGGGTTGGCAAGCTTACTTTAATTCAGCACACAAATATCATTCACTTAGTTCAGGGGAAAAAGCCAGCACACTGAACTTCAGAGCAAAATTACAAACATCAACAGACAGACCCAATACAGATTCATAGTTACCAACATCTAGGTTCAGCCTGGGAGCTCAGAACAAGGATGGCCCAGAGTCACGTGCCACCACTGCTGCGGCAAAGAGTGCCAAGGAAGAAGAGGCCAGCACCTGGCTTTTATATCTTTGTCAGCTTCAGGGGTGAGTCACACATGCGAATCAACCACGTGACCTAAAATCATCACAAGGAGGAAGACTTAAACCCATGTGGTCTAAGAGCCTCTGCTGTTCCAGACATGTAAACTAGGCCCTCCCTGGAGTTAGTCTCACCTTGGGCCTGACCTTAGTTGCCAATCCACACCCACATAGGTTTTACATCTAATAGGGGTTTGGGCCTGGGGTTTAGCACTTAGTAAGACTCAATGAAATACACTGAATTACTCAAGGAAAACAAAAGCACTTCAAGGGCACTTGTTGAACTAAGGTGCTAGGGAGCCCATTTTGCTTACAAACACACATGCAATTTTTTTTTGTTTTTGTTTTTGAACATCTATTTTTTAAAAATTTGAGTTCCAAATTCTCTCCCTTCTTCCCTTCCCATCATCCTCCCTGAGAAGTCAAGCAATTCAACATGGGCCACATACATATCATAATGTATAACCCTTCCACAACACTCATGTTGTGAAAGACTAACTATATTTTGTTTCTTCCTAACCTATGCCCCTATATTGAATTTTCTCCCTTGACCCTGTCCCTTTTCAAAAGTGTTTGTTTTTGATTACCTCCACCCCCATCTGCCCTCCCTTCTAACATCCTCCTTTTTTTATCTTCTTCCTCCTTCTTTCCTGTGGGGTAAGATACACAATTGAGTACATATGGTGTTCCCTCTTCCAGTCAAATCTAACGAGGCCAAGATTCACTCATTCCCCCTCACCTGCCTTCTCTTCTCTTCCTACAGAACTGCTTTTTCTTGCCACTTTTATGTGAGATAATGTACCCCATTCTATCTCTCCCTATCTCCTCTCTCAATATATTCCTCTCTCATCCCTTATTCATCTTCAACTCACCCTGTGCCCGCTCTCTCTCTCTCTCTCACTCTCTCTCTCTCTCTATATATATATATGTATATGTATATGTATACACATATATACACACACACATATATATATATACATACATACACACACACTTATACATAGATGTACATAAACATATGTATATATATATATATACATATATATATACATATATATATATACATATATATTATATATACATGCATATTCCTTTCAGCAACCCTAATAAGGTCTCATGAATCATACACAACATCTTTCCATGTAGGAAGGTAAACAAAAGAGTTCAACTTTAGTAAGTCCCTTGCAATTTCATACTTTTCTTCTTTTTTTTTTGATTACCTTTTCATGCTTCTCTTGATTCTTGTGTTTGAAAGTCAAATTTTCTATTCAGTTCTGGTCTTTTCGCTGAGAAAGCTTGAAAGTCCTCTATTTTATTGAAAATCCATATTTTGTCTTGGAGCATGATACTCAGTTTTGCTGGGTGGGTGATTATTGGTTTTAATCCTAGCTCCATTGACCTCCAGAAAATCGATTTCTAAGCCCTTCGATCTCTTAATGTAGAAGCTGCGAGATCTTGGGTTATTCTGATTGTGTTTCCACAATACTCAAATTGTTTCTTTATGGCTGCTTGCAGTATTTTCTCCGTGATCTGGGACCTCTGGAAATTGGCAACAATATTCCTAGGAGATTTCTTTTTGGGATCTATTTGAGAGGCAATCTGTGGATTCTTTCAATTTCTGTTTTGCCCTGTGGCTCTAGAATATCAGGGCAGTTCTCCTTGACAATTTCTTGAAAGATGATATCTAGGCTTTTTCTTTGATCATGGGTTTCAGGTAGTCCAATAATTTCTAAATTCTCTCTCTTGGATCTATTTTCCAGGTCAGTGGTTTTTCCAATGAGATATTTCACATTGTCTTCCATTTTTTCATTCCTTTGGTTCTGTTTTATAATACCTTGAATTTTCATAAGGTCACTAGCCTCCATTTGCTTGATTCTGTTTTTTAAGGAATTATTTTCTTCAGTGGTCTTTTGGACTTCCTTTTCCATTTGGCTAATTCTGCCTTTCAAGGCATTCTTCTCCTCATTGGCTTTTTGGAGCTCTTTTGCCATTTGAGTTAGTTTATTTTTAAGGTGCTGTTTACTTCAGTATATTTTTCAGTATATTTTTGAGTCTCCTTTAGCAAGTCATTGACTTGTTTTTCATGGTTTTCTCGCATCTTTCTCATTTCCCTTCCCAATTTTTCCTCTACATCTCTAACAAGCTTTTCCAAATCCTTTTTGAGCTCTTCCATGGCCTGACACGAGTTCATGTTTTTCTTGGAGGCTTTTGTTGTAGGCTCTTTGACTTTGTTGACTTCTTCTGGCTGTATATTTTGGTCTTCTTTGTCACCAAAGAAGGATTCCAAAGTGTGAGACTGAATCACTGGGTGCGTTTTTGCTGCTGGGCCATGTTCCCAGCCAAATCATTTGACTCTTGAGTTTTTCAGCGGGGTATGACTGCTTGTAGAGTAGAGAGTTCTATGTTCCAAGCTTGGAGGGATGCACCAGCTCTGCCACACCAACACTCCTCCTTCCCCAAGAACCCCCATCCAGGACTGAACTTAGATCTTCAGCAGGCTCTGCACTCCTGCTCTGATCTGCCACTTAATTCCTCCCACCAGGTGTGCCTGGGGCCAGAAGCAACTGCGGCTGTAGTTCTGTAGCTGCCCCACCTTCTCTGCCCCCAGGGCGGTGGCCCAAACCCAAACTCCCTGTCCCCAGCAGCTTTTCCCACTAACCTTCTCTGTTGTCTTTGGTGTTTGGGGTTTGAGAAGTCTAGCAACTGCTGCAGCTCATTGATTCAGGGTGCTAGGGATTGTTCTGCCTGGCTCCTGGTCTGGTTGGTCCACACCACCTATCCTGGGCTCTGGTCTGCTCTGCTCCGCTCCCAGCTCCATGCTGGATAGACCTTACCCAGGGATGATCCAGCCTGTCCTGCACTAGAGTCCTGCTTCCCTCCTTCACTTTGTGGTCTCTGCAGTTCTTCTCTGTTGTCTTTGGTGTCTGTGAGTTGAGAAGTCTGGTAACTGCCACAGCTCACTGATTCAGGGTGCTAGGGCACGCTCTGCCCTGCTCCTGGTCTGGTTGGTCTGCGCCGTCCATGCTGGTCTCTGCTCCGCTCTGCTCTGCTCCCAGCTCCATGCAGGATAGACCTTACCCAGCGACTATCCAGGCTGTCCTGGGGTAGAGCCCTGCTTCCCTATGCTATTTTCTGACTTCTGCAGTTCTAGAATTGGTCAGAGCCATTTTAACAGGTTTTTGGAGGGATTTGGCAGGGAGCTCAGGCTAGTCCCTGCTTTCCAGCTGCCGTCTTGGCTCCACCCTCCTCCAATCTAATTTTAAAGGTGGTATTTTCTTCAGTGGTCTTTTGGTACTCCTTTTCCATTTGGCTAATTCTGCCTTTCAAGCATTCTTCTCCTCATTGGCTTTTTGGAGCTCTTTTGCCATTTGAGTTAGTCTATTTTTAAGGTGTTGTTTCCTTCAGTATTTTTTTGGGTCTCCTTTAGCAAGTCATTGACTTGTTTCTCATGGTTTTCTTGTATCACTCTCATTTCTCTTCCCAATTTTTCCTCTACTTCTCTAACCTGCTTTTCCAAATTCTTTTTGAGCTCTTCCATGGCCTGAGACAAGTTCATGTTTTTCTTGGAGCCTTTTGATGTAGGCTCTTTGACTTTGTTGACTTCTTCTGGCTGTATGTTTTGTCCTTCTTTGTCACCAAAGAAAGATTCCAAAGTCTGAGTCTGAATCTGAGTCCATTTTCACAGACTGTTCATGTTCCCAGCCAACTACTTGGCCCTTGAGCTTTTCATAAGGGTATGACTGCTTGTAGAGTAGAGAGTACTTTGTCCCAAGCTTTAGGGGCTGCACTGTTGTTTTCAGAGCTATTTCTACACAGCAAGCTCTGCCACACCAGTGCTCCTCCTTCCCCAATAACCACCAACCTGTACCACGACTCAGATCTAAGCAGGCTCTGTACTCCTGCTCTGATTAGCCACCTAATTCCTCCCACCAGGTGGGCCTGGGGCCAGAAGCAACTGCAGCAGTAGTTCTGTAGCTGCCCCACCTCCCCTGCCCCAGTGGCCAATTCACAAACTCTTTTCACTCTGTCCCCGCATTTTTTTCCCACTAACCTTCTCTGTTGTCTTTGGCTTTTGTGAGTTGAGAAGTCTGGTAATTGCCACAGCTCCCTAACTTCAGGTGCTAATGCCTGTTCTGCCTGGCTTCTGGTCTGGTTGGTCCAGGGGCAGCCCATGCTGGGCTCTGCCCTGCTCTGCTCTGAGTTCCATGCAATACACCTTACCCAGAAACCATCCAGGCTATCCTGGGCTGGAGCACTGATTCCCTCTGCTGTTTCGGGGTTCTGCAGTTCTAGAATTTGTCCATAGGCATTTTTATAGGTGTTTGGGGGCTTCTGGGGGATAGTGTTAGGCAAGTCTCTGCTTTCCCACCACCATCTTGACTCAGCCCTCTCCAAAGTGTATGGAGTAATTTTAATTGTGTTCCATATACTGTTCTCAGATTTACTTGTCCCCATAATTAAATTCAACCAACAATAAATTATTAAGAAGCTACTAGATGTTCTCTGTGATATGTAGGAAATGTGAATCATGCTTCCTGCTTTTTTTTTTCTTTTCTATTTTGTTAATAAATTATTTGTCAAGTTCTGATCCATTTCTTTGCATTAACTGTTCTAAAACTTCTCAGACTTCTGTGAATTCTTCATACCCATCAGCATCTATGGTAGAATAAAATTCTTTTGGATTAGAGGGATAACACAACCTTCTAGATAGGGCAGAGGACTTGGAATCAAGAAGAACAGGATTCAAATCCCATATCAGACATTTATTAACTCTAACCCAAGGCAGATCATTTAAACTCAGTTTCTTCAGTTGTAAAATGAGAGGATTAAACTCGATAACATCCAGGTTCCCTACTAGCCTTAAATCTATGATCCTAGATACTACAATTTGTACTGTCATTCTCTTAATAAGAACCTTTTTTTTGTTTCCCATTATTTGCTATCATCAAAAGTATAGATTTTGTGGACCATGTGAATTGGTCAAGCAACTTAACCTCTCAGTCCTCTAATCTAGAGAACTCCTTAAGATTATTAAAAAGAAAAAGAAGAAAGAATGTGTCAACCTTCCATAATAGAGAATTTCCTCATTTAGGAGTTTCTTATAATAACATAAATCTCAAGTCTACTTCATATTCTTATATTTTTGAGAGAAATTACTATTAGGGGAAGTACAGGATATTTCCATTACTTTTTTCTCATTTTCTACTATGTCAATTCAACCTCTGAAGAATTGAGTTGATAATGAGATTGGAATTAACCTTCTCCTCAATCTTGTTTAGACACCACCCACCTGGGGAAGCTTAGTTCTGATTAAAGAGTAAAAATAAAATTTAATCAAGTTGAACTCTGTCCCACTGTGTTCTACTAAGGCACAGGTAGGGGGTAGATCCCTTTTTCTATATTGCACTAGGCTGGGGGTGATCTGGGAATAAGGGTGCTATAATTAAAGTCAAGTCCCCCAGTCCCTCATTAGAATAGGTCCACCTTTCATTATAATATTCATTCTCTCAATACTCATTAACCGGTGTTGATTGTCATCTGTCAAGAATATTTACTCTTCCAAGGGCATATAAGCATCAAGAAGCTGCCATGACCTGTCTTTTCATTTAAAAGAGGCAGCCAAATGACCATCCTTTTATTATTCTCTAGCCATGATTAATACAATTATTAATTACCCAGAAACTAATTCTCTTGAGCTTTTTATATGTCACATTTTCCTCCACAAAAGCAATATTATGAATATCGTGGCATATATGTAATCTCTCCTGTAAGCTTTGACCTGCTTGGAGCATATAGATAGTATGGAGTCTCTGAGTCAAAAAGTGGCAGTGATTTAGAGTCTTTAAAATACAATCTTAAATAACTTTACATAAAAATTAAGCCAATTCATATCTCCAACAAGAATACTTCAGCATGCCTGTCTTTCTGTAGGCTTTCCAAAATGGACCAAGATCACACAGCCAGCAAGTTTAAAAGGCCAGATTTGAATTCAGGTATTTCTCACTTTAGGCCTGGGGCTCTCTCCACTGAGCCACCCAAGTGCCTGATATTTCACCCATGAGGAAATAGTCCAGGCTGTCAAGAGTTCTTATGCTAATGGGGGAGACAAATATTATAGGAAGTTTCAGAAATAGTGAAAGGAACCATAGGACATTAGATTAGTATGCCCTTTCTAGAAGTATTGTTGATAGCAATTTAATTATTATTCCCAGACTAAGAGGTGGAGAATTGAATTTGAATGTGCATGGGGTACTATTGAAATGGAGGAGAAAGTTGGGGAATGCCAGGCTAGATGGCTAGTTAACTGAGATTGATGGCTTAATGGACTATGAAATGATCTGCTGGTTAGCTGTGAATATGTAATCAGAATTGTGTATGTGTCTGTGTGTGGTTTGTCCTTCATTCTCAAAGAGGGACCATGACATTAGCAAGACGATGCCATGATTTGCAAATCAGTCAGATTAAAGAATACCATATTTCCAATTAATGTTAATGGATAAAAGATTTTATTGGATAAGTCAAAAAGTTACATACTGATATATTGGCTAAGATAATGAAAGTCTGTGTGAGGAAAATGGACTTTTTTCTAAAAGTAAAAGAGAATTATTTGTGATTGAAAACGCTACCAACAATTCATTAGGGTCTTGATTTTTTCACATAATCTCCAGCAATTATTTTTTTTTTAGCTTTCAGTGTTATCAATATCTACTTTGATTTTTAGAATTTCCATTTTGGCATTTAAATGGGCATGTTTTATTCGTTCTTTTTTGAGTTTTTTAAGTTTTATGCTCAGTTC
Source organism: Phalanger gymnotis (assembly GCA_028646595.1). Lineage (NCBI taxonomy): Eukaryota > Metazoa > Chordata > Mammalia > Diprotodontia > Phalangeridae > Phalanger > Phalanger gymnotis. Next base: position 189,942,901 of record CM053623.1, read on the forward strand.
ATTCCTCTGTTATTTCCCTCTTTTTTTAACCAATGTTTTAGAGATATAAATTTCCCTTAAGTATTGCTTTCATTGAATCCCACAAGTTTTGAAATATTATCTCATTGTCATTCTCTTTAAAGAAGTTATTGATTGTTTCCATGATTTATTCTTTTATCCACTCATTCTTTAAAATTAAATTATTCCATTACAATTAATTTAAATCTACATTTCAACAAGTCTTTATTTAATATAATTTTATTGCATTATCATCTGAAAAAGGTGAATTCAATATTTCTGCTTTTCCGCATTTGATTTTAAGGTTTTCAGGACCCTAATAGAGAGTAAGTTTTTGTGAAGCAGCCATTTACAGCTCATTAAAAAGTATACTTCTCTCTATTATCATTCAGTTTTCTCTAGGTATATCATATATAAATTTTGTAAGATTATATTCATCTCCTTATTTTTTTAATTATTTATTTCATGGTTAGATTTATCTAGCTCTGAGAGGGAAAAGTTGAAGTCCCCCATAAATATAGGTTTACTGTCAATTTTTTCCTGTGATTCACTTAACTTTTCCTTTGAGAATTTGGATGCTTTGCCATTTAGTGCATATATGTTCAGTATTGATATTACTTCACTGTCTATGTTGCCTCTTCAGAAAGATGTAGCCTCTCTGCTTATCCCTTTTAATTAGTTCTATTTTTACTTTTGATTTATCTAAGTCTATGTTTGCTATCTCTGTCATTTTACCACAGCTAAAGCATAATACATTCTACTTCTGCCCTTTATTTTAAATCTCTGTTTCAAGTGTGTTTTTTGACAACAACATATTGTTGGATTTTAGTTTGTAATCCATTATCCTATCTTCCATTTTATGGGTGAATTCATCTCATTCTTGTTCTTTTTTTTCTTTTTTTATTATTTTAACATTTAACAATTTATTTTAACATACAAACAGATACATATTCTTCCTTCTTTAAATTCATTTTAATGAGAATAAGCATTCAGCACTGACCACCACTGCCCCATTTCTCCCTCCACTGTAAAGCCCTTCCTTGAGTGCCTCTTTTTTTCATGAGAAATACAACTACAATATTCCTAGAGTTTTCATTTGGTATCAGTAGATTCTTTCAATTCCTGTTTTGTCTTCTGATTGTAGGATATTGGGGTAGCTTTCCTGCATAATTTCTTGAAATTTGATTTCTAGGTTTTCCCCCCCCCCCCCTCTCTCTCTCTCTCTCTCTCTCTCTCTCTCACTCTCTCACTGTTAACATGGCTATCAGGTAGTCCAATAATTTTAAAATGATTTTTCCTTGTTTTGTTTATCTGGTTAGGTGTTTTTTTTTTCCTGATGAGATATTTCTGAATTGATTCTTTTTTCTTCCATTCTTTTGAGTTTTATTGTTTCTTGTTCTCTCATGGAATCATTAGCTTTCACTTGCCATATCCTAATTTTTAAGGAATTATTTGCTTTAGTGACCTTTTGCACTGTTTACATTTGGCTAATTCAATTTTTTAACGTGCTTTCAGTTTTTTTTTTTTAACATCTAACTGTTCTGAATTCATTTTCTTCTTCTGACTTGTGTCTTTATCTTCCCTGTTACCATAGTACATTTTATGGTCAAGTTCTTTTGTTGTTGTCTCCTCATTTTTTCACACTATTTTTTTTTATTTTGAACTTTGTGTTAAAGTTGGTCTCTTTCCAACTCTGTGAGGGGAGGGCCACTGTTTCAGACTTTAGGCTTTTTCCCACTGCTGTTTTCGGATATAGCTCTGAGTGTTTGGAATTTTTCAATGCTTCTATGATGGTGTAATCTGAAAGAGATGTCCCTGCTCTAGTGTTCTCTACTCTGGTCATTGGCCACGAATTGCTCATGATCCCTGGAGTTTGCAAGTGATGCTACTCTTCAGGGTCCTGTTTTCTTGGGACCAGAAATAATGCTATTCCTTAGAGTTCCTGATTCTTTGAAACTGGAAAGGATACAGCTCCTGAAAAGCCCTTCTTCTTTGGGACTAAAAAGATTACTGTTCCTCAGGCTCCCTGATCCCTTGTGACCAAAATCAGCACTACTACTATTGATTCCTACTCCCTCTTGGCCCAAAGTACTCTGCTCTGCCCTTGAACTATGATCTAGAAGTGGGTGTTGGAAATGGATTTGCCAAAAAGCACTTGGTCCTGCATCCAGTGTTAGGTCAGTGTTCCCTTGTAAATTCCGTTTAACAAGTTTCCAGCTCCCCTTACCAAGTTTGGCTTGAGAGCTCCTAAAAAACTGCTGATATTTCTGTCACCACCACCTAATATTGCCACTGGAATTTCCTCTATATGATCTCCCAGTTAGCCCTTAACCTATTATCACAGATCTGTCTTCCCAATCTCTTAAACTGTTTAATACTATAATAACGTCTCACTTTGATTGTTTGTTGGTTTTGTGACTCCACAATTTTTTTGAATAATTATTTTAATGTTGTTTAGAGGGGAATGTTGGGAGAGGTTAACTGTGTACTTTATTTACTCTACCATCTTGGCCCCACCAAACCCACCCAGAAGATTTGACAATTTAATTTCTAAATCAAGCAACTGGCATTTATAAAACACACACACACACACATATAAATATAGATAGGTAGATATGTATGTATATATGTATATATTTATTTTAGGCACTAAGGATACAAAAGCAACAATGAAAGAGCCCCTGACCTCAAAGAACTTACATTATATAAGGGGTGACAATATTCACATAAATAATTATATATAAATAAATGTATATACTATTAAACATAAGGTAATTATTTTAAGAACTAGCTATCAGGAGGATACTGAAAGGCATCTAGTAAAAGTCAATATTTAAACTGAGTTTTGAAAGAAATTAAGGATTATAAGAGTGAAAATTAAAGAGGAACTATATTATAAGAGGTTTGACAATTTGTGCAAAAGTGCAGAGATGGGAGATGGAATTTTATGTGTGAGGAAGAGCACAAAGGACCATCAAGTTTGTGAAGTAGAGTCATGAATGGATAAGACTTCAAAGTTAAGGTGATTTCTATTGATTCACAGCTAGACACAGAGAGCTAGAAAAGAATAGTGCTTAGAGAGCTGACCTTGAACCCAAAAGTAGTACCTTTTGGAGGATGCTTGATAGTAGGGGACGGTACCCCACTGTATAGCAGGCACAGATAATTTCTGTTTTTCTAACTGCTATGAATATGCATTCATTACCTACTGAGCCAGAAGATTATAGATCTACTAAAGGAAATAGACCTTTACTCTTAAACCACTCCTTCCTATGACCTCAAGTTCTAAAGAGCTACGTAGGGTAGGTGAGATATGCACCCTTCTTACCAACCTGTAAATGCTCAGCCTCCTAGTCATATTAATGTTTGAACCTGGGCAAACTCCAGTTTGTGTCTTTTTTACTTTGATTCATTTCATTATTGAATCTTGAAAGGTAGCTGATAACTTCCTTCCTCCCTGGGTGCCCAGACAATCGATTATTATTGCAGCAGCATGCAGCAGCAGTGTAGCAGAGAGCAGTAAATGCAGTAGCTGGCTGGCCAGAAGGGAAATAGTTACCCACTGAGAGAAACCACTGATGAAGAAAAGAGCCCACTTAGCATAGGTAGGGCTATATTTAGGGGAAGTAAAACATAAAACAGCTAATACTCACCCCTACTATCAATGTTCCAATGAAGAAGTCATACTGCTGGCCTTTCAACTGATTCATAATTATTCTATGATTCTTTATTGAATAAATGATTCTCTTCCTTTGTGGGAATCATTGCCTGATACCTTTACGTACTAGTTTACTTTTTACATCTTTCTCACCTTTCTGGGGAGGATTCCTTAAACTACATCCCCAAATGGGATTGCCTCTAATGAATCTGAAGGGTTTGGGGTTAGGGTTGGGGCACTGGAACCTAGTTTCTCCTAGTGATGAAGCAGTCAACTCTGTAGCAATGGACCCACTGAAAACAAAAGAAAAAGACAGGCAAATGATAGGGATTAGTAAAAGTTTTGAGCCTCTACAGCCTCAGTCTAGCAGTACATGGCTGATTATTGTGCTAGACTAGGAAGACCTGAGTTCCATCCCAATCTCTGACACATACTGTCAGTAAGACACCTGGCAAATCACTTATCCACTCAGTTAATCAATTATCTAATAGTATGTTTCAAAGAAGACATTGAGCTAGTTTGAAAGAGGGGGTTTTCTCATCCAGAATTCTGTCCACCAGTGAATCACAGACCCAGTCCCTGTCCCTAGCCCTATCACATCTAGATATGCTGTATATTACTTCAAATACTACACTTTTGGAGGCAGTTTCATGTGTAGAATATCATATGAAATCTGTGAAATGACATATGTATCATGATACACCACTTAGTATCTGTACAAGTCTTTTTTTTGTTGTTCTACTCTAAGTATCTCCATAATGGAAATATACTAAAATTATCCTTAATGATGCATTTGATGGCCCTGCACCTTAAATTTCTAATGCAGATTTGCTTTTTAGAAGAAGAGGGGAGAAACAGGTCACTTAGTGACATGATGGAAAATTTGAGTGCAAAATTGTGGCTGCAGAAAACAGGTCATAAAATATTTATTCTAAACAGGAAAAGGAGATTTTGGAAGCACATCGCTGTCATTTTTATGGACTTGGAATGGTCTTTTAACTTTATCGGATGCATAATTTCACACAGGTTGCAAAATATAATATGAATACCTCATAACATGCACATCAATCTGAATAGGCATTTGCGTAATGCCTTTTTCCCCACTGGCATAATTTGGAAAGTAATAAGCACGCCTGGCCAAAATAAGAAACCGTCAGTATCATAAAGGGAGAAATTTTGTCTGCTAGCATAGCTGTTTGAGCATTGACAAAATACTTGCCAATTTGAGCAATATAAATTGTTTCTGGACAACAGTTTAATAATTGTGCAATTCACTGAGTTAATGAAATTCTACTTCTCAGAGTGAGACGCTGTAAATTTAAACCTTCCAAGCTTGAGATGAGTTGTGTTTATCCTTGGTGAAAGCTTCTTTTTTTCCAAAGACATGTTGCAATTACAAACTATGAATTGCATGAAGGTTTTCTTATAAATCGAGTAAGAATGCCAAGTCTCTGAATTTCATTGTGAGATTCGGATTGGATCTCATCCTCCTGCCACAGACACATATAATTTTTCCCCTTTCATCATATTTTGAACATAATCAAAGATCCATATCTTCTTGGGAAATTATCTACTCTCTGAAGAAAGATGGACTTTCAGAGGTGGCTAGTTCTCATTGTAATGGTAACATTTAGCTCCCTTGAACCTAATGTAATAATTTACTTCCTACTTGCTTTATATCCCTTTTTTATTTTTTTTCTATTGCACGAAGGGAGAAATAACAATATCATCAGCTTAACTTCTTCTCTTGTTTACTTTTCATAAAGATACATTTTATACCTATTGAGGTGTCAGGTTTTGTAAAATATGTTATCATCAATGCACTTTTGTAGTATATGTAAGCTTACTCAAGGAAAAGTATGGGAAACATCCTTCTTCCCTTAGTGGTGTCGCATCCCATTGCACATACACACACCTAGTCCACCTAGTCACCCGATCATTCCCCAAGGATGCAAAACTCTTAAACATTAAAATTTAAGTATCTTATACAACTTTTTTCAACACTATATGTCCTGGAATGAACAAATTTGCAGTGCTAGACTAACTGAACTCCTTGAAAAAATGCTATATATTTTATCCTTTTAGGGACTTCTCATAAAAGCAAGTAAGTATCCACAGCTTCTTCTCTTTCCATCACCTCTTTTAGACTATGACATTTGCCTTTTAATTAATCTCTCGGCCTCAAGTATCTTTCTATTGAAATTTGGTCAGTCAGCCAGTCAATGGACATTTCTTGAGCATCTCCTATATGCCAGGCACTGTGCTAAGAACGTGTTCCACATAGTTGACAAATTGATTTTACAAAGAACATATCTGACCATGCAACTCTCCTTAATTAATTCAACTGTCTATCTATTGTTTTTCAGATCGAATGTAAAGCCCTCTGTTTGGATTTCAAATTGCTTCCCAACCTGGCCCCAAGAAACTTTTCCTATCTGATTATGTCTCATTACTGTTCCTGCTATATGTGATCTATTTAGACCGGTCTTCCCATTCTCTTAATGCCTAAGACGCATTCTTCGCTCAAAGCTCAGCTCAAATGCAATGTTCTGCATCAGATATTTCCTGCTTGCTCTAGGTTGTTGTGGCCTTCCTTCCCTAATAGAATTTTTGCAGATCGTTCTTATATTTCAGCACCACCAGCATCCCACCCAGAACCCCAGTCTTTGAAAAGAAACAAGATTAATCTGGAGACAAATCAAATGGTCACTCTCCCCTTCTGAATACGGAATCATTTTCACTTAGTAACTAAATGGTATGGTGATTGGGTGCTCTCTTGGCATCAGGAAGATCTAAATTTAAATAAAGCCTCAGACTTTTACTAGTTAAGTGACCTAGAGTAATTATTTAACCTCTTTCTATCTCTGTTTCTTCAATGTTAAAATATCATAGCACCGGTTTCTCATGGAGATCAAATAATAGAAAATCTGTAAAGTACTTATCACATTGCTGTTTTCAGCTGTGACTGACTCTTCATAACCCTGTGGACTATATCATCCTACTACTGTCTGTTGGGTTTTCTTGACAAATTGAATTGTTTTGCCATTTACTTCTCCAGTAGATTAAGGCAAACAGAGGATAAGTAGCTTTCCAAGGGTCACACAGCTAGTAAGTTTCTGAGGTCTGATTTGAACTCAGGTCTTTCTGACTCCAGGACCAGATCTCTATCCACTGAGTTACCTAGCTACTTCTTAGTGGAAGTAGTACAAACAATGATATCATATATCGTTGAAGGAGTAAAGCACTTTTGAAATCAACATGAATTCTTTATATGACAAAGACTAATTTTTCTGATTAAGGAATACGGCCATGATCAATTATTTTAGGAAGAAATTATATATAGATATTTGTATATACCAGGTAGCACTGACAACAGCAAAGAGAATAGTTGTTTTCATCTTAAAGTGTTGCATTTACATATCATAAAAAGTAATAAACACTGGAATTTGAATATTTCTAAAGATGAAAGAGTATTTAAAGATTCCTTAGATCTTAACACAATCTCAAATGGCATTGAGCCAGAAAGATAGGAAGAAGAGTAGTCAAGTGATGGAGAATCTGTTCCTATTACCCCATAGGTATTTCCGAGACACAAAGAGGCACAGGAAGTCAATCCATTTTTCCAAAATCACCAGACTATTATGAATCAGAGTCAGAATGTGATCCTCAGGCTCATCAAATCCAGTACGGTGTTTGCCAGTTTGAGTTATCAATGATTAGTTATAAAAATTTATTTAATAGACTAAAGTTATCAGTATTCAGATTCAGGAAAGCCTCACTGATTCCTATGACCCTGATGTGTATTATAGCAGCATGGCATTGAGGGAGGAATATTGTTACAATTCAAAACCTGGGTTTTCTATTTGCTGGTTAGCTATTATTTACCAGGGCATTCCCAAAAATATTAATTTCCTCACTTCTTGAAATAATAATAATTTATATCATGATTTTTTCATATAGCTGAAGGGATATTATCATGAAATAGAGCTACAGGGTTCTGAGAATTGAATTCCATTCAAGACGCTTTTATTGCAGATATTCAATATAGTGCACAGTGTTAGGCATTGTGAGAATGAATGGGTAGAACTGCATTGCCTGTTCTGTTTGTAATATATTCAAAGGTTAAAGTCAGAAAAATGGGGCGAGAGGATATGCTAAACTTGTAATCTAACCTTGAACAAGTGATATAATCCCTTTAGAGCTATTTTCTCAGCTAAAAATTAGGTAGAGTTAAATAACCTTGAAGGATCCTTCCAGATTTCTATCTATGATCCTTTGTGGTGGTGGGACACAGCAGCAGAGGTGATACATATGCCAATAGTTCTAGTATAAGATAATACTTGAGTGGTACAAAAGTGAGATGTTAGCAAAATGTTGGATTTAAAAGTGGGAGGTCATTAATGCCTCAAGGATCAATATTAAAAGGGTTTACACTTATCTGAGCTTCAAAGAGTAATTAGGAAAGTTATAGTTGCAGAGAAAATGGATGAGGACAAATCCTGGTGTAGGAAATAAGAGAATTAAGTAACAGATGCTGGGTACTATGGAATATATATGAGGATAATGAATGGCCCAGTTTGCCTGGTGCAAAGAGTATATTGTGGGGGGATAGTATAAGATAATGGGAGATGGGAGGAAAGGAAATAAGCCTAATATGCTAAGTACCTAATATAGGCTGGGCACTGACTAGTTATTTTACAAACATCATTTCATTTGATCACAACAACTCTGGGAGGCATCTGCTATTATTATTATTCTCACTGTATAGTTGAGAAGCTGTGGCAGGCAGAGGTTAAATGACTTACTCAAGGTCACAGAGCTCCTGAGGCTAGATTTGAACTTGGGTCTTCCTCACTCCAGGCCCAGCACTACTGCACCTTTTAGTTGCCTCTAGTGTTGAAAAAGATAGTTGATATAATATTATGAATACCAGGTAAAGAACTGTGAACTTTCATCAGTATGCAATGTTGAATAACTAAGACAATGCTTGTGGACGCATCCACTAAATTGTAAAATGTTATACAGGTATAAGTTACTTTCATTGGACATTTATAATCAATCATTTCTTGGTTTTTTTTTTTTGCCCTCTGGGTTTCACTTGTCTCAGTAAATGGAACCTTTCATCAAACATGAAATGGTATAGCTATTACTCCCGATGATCACCCTTTGGCAGAAGGAAGAAGCCAAGTTTGGCAGTCAATTTCATCAGTCTTTTTTTGGCATGAGAGAATATGCTAATCTTAAGGTGCTGAGTCACTTATGTTGAATCACCTGCACATCTTGGCAAGGGGAGGCTACATTGCTCTGCAGTGACTGTATTGATTACGTAAAAGAAACTTTACAATGTTTAAAAGAGTTAGCTTAAAGGTAGACTTTTCTTTTGTTTGAATTTGCTATATAGCAACATATTAAACATGACCAAACCTTTTATTTTTTCAATCCATTATTACCAAGCCTGCAGCATTACAGATAGTACCAGCTATAAGAAAACCTAGTATAAAAAAATAGAAATTATGGAGAAGATGAATTAGCAAGTAACACCTCTATTTAAAAGATAATTTTCCAATTTCTCAAACCCAGCCTCCTTGATATTGGCATAGTTGCAAGTGATATCATGCTTTTGAAATTTTAATTATGCAGGAACATTTGTTGAGAGGACGGTCTCAACATTTGTAAAATGGGGAGAATTATAGTACCTCTCATAGGATTATTGTGTTGAATCAGATTTCTAAATTGTCTGGAAACCTTAAAACCCAGAATAAATGATATATATTATTGCTGTTATTGAAATATAGCTGGGTTAGTGCACAAAGAACTGTCCTTGGAGGCAGGAATATGTGGGTTCTAATCTAACTTCTGACCCATATTGACACTAAATCTAGGAAACTTTTTAAGACTATAAGTTGCAGTAGAGGGGTCAATAAATAACTTAATCTTTCAGTACTCCAAAGGAATTGCAAAGATTTTAACTTGTGAATGACCTATAATGATTAAAGAAGCTTTATATGGGAATTTCCCATATCAAAAAATGGGTCAAGAACAGTAAACCTAACCAGTAATTAAGAGGCAGTATAACAAAGAGTTGAGTAATAGTTGCTATTGGAATTTACTAACCAAATCTCAAAACAGGAATTTAAATGTCAGCAGACCAAAAAAATGAAGGTCGAGGTAGGATGGTACAGTGGAAAGAACCATAGAGTTTAAGACATGAAAGAAAATTTAGTTGACGTTGTAAGAATATAGCTTAGCAATAACTTCTTTAAGCCTCAGTTGCCTTATCTGTAAAATGAATGAGTTAGACTACATGGTTTTTGAGGTCCCTTCCATCTCTAAGTCTATAACCATCCACACAATTTAACCCAATCTGGAAATGAGATTTGAAGATAGAAAACTTGAGTTTGAATCCTGTCTCTGGAACATATTACTTGTGTTGCCTTGGGTCTCTTCTTTAACATCTCTGGACCTCAGTTTTCTCACTTCTACAAAAAGAAGACTGAATTGGATGAGCTTATAGGTGCCTAATCATTCTAGGTCCTATAAGATTATGATTTCCTACTAATAAAGCCATGGCAAGATATTGCACACTGTTATCACCTCCATTCTTTAAGAAATACTATAATTCAGAACCAATGTGGTTGGAACAATGAAAGGTACATTTAACATTCTTAAAGTGATGGAATTTACAAAATTTCCATATTGTCAACAACAAAACTATTAGAAAAAGTAAAGTACACATGATCTTCTCTAGACAAATCGATACTATGAGACCATTGTAAAACTTATTTTTGTTGTTATTCTTTAAATTAACAACTGTGTTTTTTCCTCTCCCTCGCATACCCCCTCCCCCCCAAAAAAACAACTGAGGAAAAGGGACCCGTTGTACCAAAAGAAGTATCAGATCAATATATACCAATTATAACATGTAAATTTTAGTGAAGTGCTTTTTTGTTTATTTGTGTGTTTTAGTTTGTCTTGTTTTGGTTTGGTTTTAGGATTTTAGATCTAAAGTTAAAAAGAATCTTCTTAGGGGTAAAGTTGAATCCTTTCATTTTGCCGATTAGGAAGCTGAGTTCAAGAAAAGTGAAATGATATGTTTATGATCAAAAGAGAGGCTTCTTAAAGTTTTTCCACTCATGTCCTCATTTTGCATTTCAGCAGCATGCATTGGTGTTACAGGATGTGACAACATGCACAGTGTAAAATGCACATGCTGTGTGTTCAGAACTAAGATTGCAATGAAGTTGCATGATAAAACATGGGCAAGCACTGCTAGAAACACCTTGGGTTCACCATGTATTTGATTTTTAATTATTGGTTGTTGCACATTCAGGAACCTATTACTGTTGCAATATGAAGTAACAACCCACAGTTTGAAAAGCACTTATTTAGTAGAAGAGCTAATATCAGGGCACAGATCCTTTGATTCTAAATCCTATGTCCTTTAACCTGGAAAAAATAATAACCTTAGTAAAATAATTCTTGGATGAATTATGTCATTATTTCATTTAAGAAAATTACCTACGCCACAAATTCTATTCATGTAAGACATATCCAGCTCAGCCACATCAAGGGGTATTGTGAGAACTAGAAGTTTGTAGGCCAAAAGAACCTTCATAAAGCACTATTTCTATGTTTTATTATAGCATAGAAGTGGCCGTGTATGCTCAAACACTATGCTAGTTATCCACAAGATCTTAATGAAACAAAGATGATAGACCATAGATGAACAGGAGTAGCTAGAGCACCCTAAGATCTATGAGGAATCCCTCTTCTTTTTTTTTTAATTTTGTTTGATATATTTAGTTTTCAGCATTGATTTTCACAAGAGTTTGAATTACAACTTTTCTCTCCATTTCTACCCCACCCACTCCAAGAGGGCATATATTCTGGTGGTCATGTTCCCCAGTCAGCCCTACCTTCTGTCACCCCACTCCCCTCCCATCCCCTTTTCCCTTTCTTTCTTGTAGGGCAAGATAAATTTCCATGCCCCATTGCCTGTGTATCTTATTTTCTACTTGCATGCAAAAACTTTTTTGTTTTTGTTTTTGAACATCTATTTTTTAAAACCATGAGTTCCAAATTCTCTCCCCTCTTCCCTTCCCACCCACCCTCCCTAAGAAGTCAAGCAATTCAATATGGGTCACATGCGTATCATTACGTATAAGCCTTCCACAATACTCATGTTGTAAAACACTAACTATATTTTGCTCCTTCCTATCCTATCTTCCTTTACTCAGTTTTCTACCTTGACCCTGTCCCTTTTTGAAAGTGTTTATTTTTGATTACCTCCTCCCCCATCTGCCCTCCCTTCTATCATCCCCCTTTCTTTTATCTTCTTCCTCCTTCTTTCCTGTGGGGTAAGATACCCAATTGAGTGTGTATGGTATTCCCTCCTCAGGTCAAATCTTATGAGAGCAAGATTCACCTCACCTGCCCTCTCCTCTCCTCCTACATGACTGCCTTTTCTTGCCACTTTTATATGACATAATTTACCCATTCTATCTCTCCCTATCTCCCCCCACAATATATTCCTCTCTCATCCCTTAATTTGATTTTATTTCTTTTAGATATCTTCCCTTTGTCTTCAACTCACCCTGTGCCCTCTCTCTCTCTCTCTCTGTCTATATATATATATACATATGTACATATATGTACACATACATACATACATACACACATATATACATAATAAACACACATAAACATATATATGAATATTGCCTTCAGCTACCCTAATACTGAGGTTTCATGAATCATACACATCGTCTTTCAATGTAGGAATGTAAACAAAACAGTTCAACTTTAGTATGTCCCTTGTAATTTCTTTTTCTTGTTCTTTTTCTTAATTACCTTTTCATGCTTCTCTTGATTCCTGTGTTTGAAAGTCAAATTTTCTATTCAGCTCTGGTCTTTTCACTGAGAAAGCTTGAAAGTCCTCTATTTTATTGAAAGTCTATACATTCCAGATTTTCTTCCAGATTTTCTTCCCTCCTTCCCCCCCTCCCTCCCCAAGAAAATCTGGAACCCAAAATTATGTAGAACTATTTGTTGCAATCTAAAAATAAAAAAAAAATTTAAAAAAGTCTATATATTGCCTTAGAGCATGATACTCAGTTTTGCTGGGTAGGTGATTCTTGGTTTTAGTCCTAGCTCCATTGACCTCTGGAATATCATATTCCAAGCCCTTCAATCTCTTAATGTAGAAGCTGCTAGATCTTGGGTTATTCTGATTGTGTTTTCACAATCCTCAAATTGTTTCTTTATGGCTGCTTGTAGAATTTTCTCCTTGACCTAAGAGCTCTGGAATTTGGTGACAATATTCCTAGGAGATTTCTTTTTGGGATATCTTTGAGGAGGCAATCTGTGGATTCTTTCAATTTCTATTTTGCCCTGTGGTTCCAGAAGATCAGGGCACTTCTCCTTGATAATTTCTTGAAAGATGATATCTAGGCTCTTTTTTTGGTCATGGCTTTCAGGTAGTCCAATAATTTTTAAATTCTCTCTCCTGGATCTATTTTTCAGGTCAGTGGTTTTCCCAATGAGATATTCCACATTGTCTTCCATTTTTTCATTCCTTTGGCTCTGTTTAATAATATCTTGATTTCTCATCAAGTCACTAGCTTCCACTTGCTCCAATCTAATTTTTAAGCTAGTATTTTCTTCAGTGATCTTTTGGACCTCCTTTTCCATTTGGCTAATTCTGCCTTTTAAGGCATTCTTCTTCTCATTGGCTTTTTGGAGCTCTTTTGCCATTTGAGTTAGTCTATTTTTTAAGGCGTTATTTTCTTCAGTATATTTTTCAGTATTTTTTTGGGTCTCCTTTAGCAAGTCATTGACTTATTTTTCATGGTTTT
>CM053623.1:189956909-189974829 GCA_028646595.1 Phalanger gymnotis
CCTTTTAAGGCATTCTTCTTCTCATTGGCTTTTTGGAGCTCTTTTGCCATTTGAGTTAGTCTATTTTTTAAGGCGTTATTTTCTTCAGTATATTTTTCAGTATTTTTTTGGGTCTCCTTTAGCAAGTCATTGACTTATTTTTCATGGTTTTCTTGCATCCTTCTCATTTCTTTTGCCAATTTTTCCTCTACTTCTCTAACTTGCTTTTCCAAATCCTTTTTGAGCTCTTCAATGGCCTGAGACAAGTTCATGTTTTTCTTGGAGGCTTTTGTTGTAGGCTCTTTGACTTGGTTGACTTCTTCTGACTCTATGTTTTGGTCTTCTTTGTCACCAAAGAAAGATTCCTAAGTCTGAGACTGAATCTGGGTGTGTTTTTGCTGCCTGGCCATGTTCCCAGCCAACTTACTTGACCCTTGAGTTTTTCAGCAGGGTATTACTGCTTGTAGGGAGTTCTATGTTTCAAGCTTGGGCAGATGCGCTGCCATACCAGCACTCGTCCTTCCCCAAGAACCCCCAACCAGGCCTGGACTTACATCTTCAGCAGGCTCTGTACTCCTGCTCTGATCTGCCACTTAATTCCTCCCACCAGGTGGGCCTGGGGCCAGAATCAACTGCAGCTGTAGTTGTGTAGCTGCCCCACCTTCTCTGCCCCCAGGGGCTGTGGCCCAACCACAAACTCCCTGTCCCCAGCAGCTTTTCCCACTAACCTTCTCTGTTGTCTTTGGTGTTTGTGGGTTGAGAAGTCTGGTAACTGCTGCAGCTCACTGATTCAGGGCACTAGGGCTTGTTCTGCCTGGCTCCTGGTCTGGTTGGTCCATGTCGCCCATGCTGGGCTCTGCCACGCTCAGCTCCACTCCCAGCTCCATGCAGGATAGACCTTACCCAGAGACCATGCAGGCTGTCCTGGCTAGAGTCCTGCTTCCCTCCACCACTTTGTGGGCTCTGCAGTTCTTCTCTGTTGTTTTTGGTGTCTGTGGGTTGAGAAGTCTGGTAACTGCCACAGCTCACTGATTCAGGGTGCTGGGGCATGCTCCGCCCAGCTCCTGGTCTGGCTGACCCCACCCACCCTGGGCTCTGCTCCCCTCTGCTCTGCTCCCAGCTCCCTATGAGATAGACCTTACCCAGAGACCATCCAGGCTGTCCTGGGCTGGAGCCCTGCTTCCCTTGCTATTTTGTGTGTCCTGCAGCTCTAGAATTGGTTCAGAGCCATTTTTTTATAGGTTTTTGGAGGGACTTGGCAGGGAGCTAATGCCAGTCCCTGCTTTCCAGCCACCATCTTGGCTTCACCCCCCAATCCCTCTTCCGATTAAATTCTTTGCTGAACATCCTTGATGACAGTGGAAAACATGTTTGGTGGTGAATCACCCTGATACATGTCTCCTTTGATTTTAACAGTCCTAAGGATGACAACCAGAGTTATCTCCATTGATATGGCTTTGAAAGAATATTGATTGATTTTGACATACATAAACATTGGTAACGCTTCAGTTGAGAACAATTAAGACTGCATCTTTTTCTTCAAATCATAAGCACATGGAAATAGATGTAGGCATATAGGTTTTTGATGGTGCATACATACATAAACACTGATGATAGATGAATTACTTATTTTGATAACCAGTTATTTCTTCCTGAACAAAATCACCTCTTTCTAACATCAGTAGTCCTTCTGCGGTGGTATAATGATACAATGCAATCAACTTCAAAAAATTAAAGTTATGGGACATGAAGTAGCTGTTAGAAAGGTTTGCAGTGGCTGTAAATAGTCTTCAACACAGTCTCAATGAAAAATTGAGCAGGATACATCATAGAAAATATATCAGCAGAGATGTATTACTAGAAAAGGAAGTGGGCTTTCCTATCATGTAGCAAGAGGAAGGATTAACTGATGCATAGTCTTTGTGTTCCAGTATTATTCACACAATGTTCAGACATTTTGAAGAAACTTTCCCTCATGTTTAATAGTCCTCCTATAAAAGATTTATAGGAGAGTGTTAACAAGAGATACATAGGGAATAGATGAGCAGAAATCTGCAGCGTTGGAAAGAATGTTCATATCAATGATATCATAGAAATACTGAAGTTTTGAGAACCAAAATCTGGGTATATAAATAATCAGGGAATTACCTGTGGGTGTATAGAAAACTCTATATACTTCCATGTTATTCTTGAATGATTTTGACTCCATAGCAACAGTTAAATTTTCATAGCTTCACTTACTGGAGGATAGTTATTTTTCCCCTGAAGCAACCTATAAGATTATAAGCCATTATCATGACATTATGTCCTATGAGAAATTCCACATTGAACCAGTTTACTCTTCAAGGTCTGGCTCCATGTATTAGGGAAAAAGAAAAAAAAATAACTTTGCTGCTAAATATCATTTATAATATATAAACTAGGAGAAATAGTAAAATATAAAAGAATAACAATGTTATGGAGACATTGGCAAACCACAGGCAGAAAAGCATTCACCCATAAAATATCCACTATAAATAAATAACATTTCACAGAGTTTCAAAGGAAACCATGGGGAGAAAAAAGACATCTAGCCGTATGTCCTTACAGACATTTAAAGAGATATATAAAATATCAATGCCTGTCAAGTGAATGTGTACTTCAAGACAAAATCTGAAGAATAACTTCAATGTGTACTTCTGTATTTCCTACTTAACCCTATCCACTGCAAAAATAGATTCAATATCACATTGGCCTGTCTTGACCAATATTTTCTTTTCTTTTCTTTTCTTTTTTTAAATGACATGGCAAAGTATTACAAGGTGATGCTTTTGAACAAGTATTTTAGCAACCCAAAATCAGAATTTCAAAATTGTCTTCCTCCCCAAAATACTCCTACCACCAAGAAATAAATGCTAGAAATACCAAAAGTAGCCAAAGCTTTTTGAAAAGCAGATTTTTCCCTAGATCATAAATAACTTGTCAGAGCAATGTCACAGTTTTTTTTTTTTTAAGAACAATTACTTGTCCATTATGCATGCTGGTAGATACTCAATTAGTCAACGTTGGAAAGACAGAGACACTAATTCATTGTTAGCAGAGGTATAATTTGGTTTAAATATTCTGGAAAGTAATTTGTAATTATTGTTAAAAAATGACTACAATGTCTATGCCCTCTGACCAAGATCTCACTATTAGGAATATAAACTGAGAAGGTCAATGTCAAAAAGAAAAATATATACATAAAATATTTATATACCATTACTTTTTATAAAAGCAGATAGCTGGAAATAAAAGGAGATACTAATGACTAAACAATTTGCCACACATGAATATAATAGAATATTAATGTGCTGTAGGAACCAATGAATATAATCCATATAAAATCATTTGAAATATTAAAGCCGATGCAAATGAAATAAGCCAAAGCTGGAAAACAATACACATAAAAGCATTCAATCAATCAAGGCACAAGAATATATTATGCATCTACAATTTGCTAGGCACTGTGTTAAAAGTTAGAGATACTCATATTGTTTGGGTGGAAGGGGAATATTTGGAGGGAGAGAATTTAGAATTGAAACTTTTAAAAATACTAAAAATACAGAGACAGTAGTATGCAGATGCAAAGGATAAAATAATCCCTGTTCTCAAGGACCTTCTCTGTTAAAGAGGAGACAACAAATACAGATAAATGTATAGGAAATAGATAATTATTAGACCTGTGAGTTCAATGGTATAAAAAATTCTCAGATGTGAAAACATTTTTTACTAATACAAGTTGGTCTCTTGGTGAAACTAGAAGTCTAGAGTTGTTTAAATAGGTTATGTTGAACATGCTCTCCTGGATAGCCCACAACACTTCCAAGTGTCACCAGAACGAGTTTAAAATGGAATTCAGAAATATATAGAAAAAAGAATAAATTTGCAATAAAATATATAATATTTATACATAGTTTTAGAAGTTAATATGTGGCCTGGAAGGATTCTTATCCACATTTTTTGTTCAGGCATTTTTTCCAGTAGTGTCCGACTCTTTCTAACTCCATTTAGGGTTTTCTTGGCAAAGATACTGCAGTGGTTTACCATTTCCTTCTCCAGCTCATTTCATATATGAGGAAACTAAAGCAAATAGGGTTAATTGACAGGATCACATAGCTAGAAAGAGTCTGAGTTTGGATTTGAACTCAGAAAATTGAGTCTTCTTGACTCCAGGACTGGCACTCTATGTACTATGCCACCTAGCTGCTCAATTTAGTAGCTCCTATTTCTATTTGAGTTTGACATCCTTAGCTTAGAACACTGAAGCTTTCAGTGACTTGCCCAGAGTTATCCAACCAAAATTTTTCAGAAGGTAGAATTAATAACCTTCTATCTCTGAGGCAGGCTTTCTACCCATTCTAACATACTGCCTCTCATTATATAAAAAATACAGAACAAATTTTAAAATATACAAAGTAGGTTCTTTTAAGGAATGTTAGGAGAGAGGACACTACTACCAGTTGAGGGGGATTAGGAAAAGCTTCTTGTAGAAGATGGTAGTCAAACCGTGTAAAGAAAGTAAAGAGGGCTTCTATTAGGTGGATTTGAGGATGGAGTGCATTCCAGACATGGAAGATGGCTAACACAAAGACACTGAGATGGAGATGTGGCATCATGTATTAGGAGGAACAAAGAGAAGGCCGTTTTTGCTAGATCAAAAGAGTACAGAAGGGATAATGCATACGAGGGATGGAAAGATAGGTTAGAGCCAGTTTGGGAAGGCCTTTAAAAACTTATTGAGTAGTAAATATTTTATTCTAGATTCAATAAGGAGCTACTGGAGTAAAAGGAGAAGGGGAGTGATATGGCCATATGAGCACTTAAGGCAAATCCCTTGGGAAAGAGTTTGAAGGATAGGAGTATGCAGAGAACTGAGACAGGGAGACCAAGTTGGAGGCCTTTGCAATAATGCAAAGAAGCAGAGATAAAGACTTGACCTGAGGAGGGAGCTGTGTGAGTAAAACAATCATAACTTAAATGAACCATAACAAAAGAAAAAAAAATGATTTTTCTGAAATTATATAGATGAATCTTGATCCAAAAAAAAAATGAATGATAGGATTTATCTCTCTTCCTTCTCTAGAAAGTAAAGGATGGACTATCAATGTGGAAAACTGTATTTGGTTTCTGTGTTACTTATTTTTGCTTAAATATTTTATTTTTCTCTCTCTCTTTTAAGTCTATTATTGTAACAACAATGTTGCTTGCAGCTGCTGCGGAGGTGTAAGACCAGTAATACCAGCACACAGGAGGGCCGTTAGCACAGATTCTTTGATCTGCTTTTCTAAGGAAAGCAACTTTAAGGAGTTAACAATCTCACTTTAATCAAATATACACATATCATTCACTTAGTTCAGGGGGAAAATCAACACCCTGAACTCCAGAGCAAATAGAAACAGAAATTATAAACTGAGAAAATATAAACGGAGTAAGTAACAGAAATCAACAGGCAGGATTCTAGTTGTCTGACCAAAGCTATACATACCTAGTTACCAGAGAGGCATACCAACATCTGGGTTTTCAAAGCCAGGGGGCTCCTTGATAGCTACCCAGAGTCTGCACACCAACACTCTTCCAGTGAGAGAGCCCCGAAAGCAAAATGCTAACCTCAGAGTATATATACCCTTTTTAAGGGTCAGAGCACTTCACAACTCTCAAAGGTTTCACACCTCTCATGACCTAACTAGCAAAAGGGTGTGGGCCTTCCTATGAACAAAGGCAAGACTCAACCAAAGGCAGTTGATTGCCCCACTGCTGAAGAGCACTCAAAAACAAAAGACAACCCAAGTCCCACCTTGCTTGCCCTTACAATCATAAAGGATAGCTCTTTGTGAAGAGAAGTGGAAGCCTACATAGGAAAATAGGAATGTTACAAAATAACGTTATCAACAATTGTTTAAAGGAATGTCTGCATTCCCTTAAATGAATTTATAAACATTCTCTATTAATATGTCTGTAGGTTTTAATTGATTTAAAAAAATGCAAATGTATAAGTTCTTATTATGGTGGATCCCACATGGAAATTATTGTCCTGTGTTTCTTTTGACTTCTGAGTTAAAAGCCAAAAAAATGCTTAACTTAAAAATAGCCTGAAGCCTCCCCATATTTACAGTATTTCCTTATGCATCAGAGACTCTGGAACATCAAACAGATCAGAAAGGTCAATACAAAAAAGACCTTGAAATTACTCACTGTTGTCAATTACACTCATGTTGAGGGAATAATTCTTGGATGGGCTATAAGAAGGGGGAAATGTCAGCAGTAGCAAGGGTAAAGATTGATTTCAAGGGCTTCTCCTCCAGCCCTGGGAGAAAGGAATCATTTCCATGGGCGGCCATTTTTTCAGCTGATCCTGTTGAAAGCCACTTTACCCACATGCTTTTTTCTTTTCCTTCTAGATCACATTTTTGCTATCAGAAGAGACAGTTAAAATTTCCGGGATGATAGACTCAAATATAAAGCTCTATGTTCCGAGAGAAAAGAAAAATCAGGGAATTTCTGTTATCTATTTGTAAAATAAAAAACAGCAGTAGGAGAGCAGAAGTTTAGCCAATTATAAGGATATTAACACATCTTCCCCTCAAATAATGGGTCATGCATTTCTGCTGCCTTGAAATTAAATTGTTTTACACTTGAAAAGGAAAATTAGTATAGTTATTCAAAGACAATTGTTAATTCTACTGTCTTTCCCTAAATTTTCTGAGTAAAGAAGAGAATGGGTACAAAATTGGAAGCTGCTAGCATATGACTTCTCAATTTTTAACTTCTGATTTAGCATAAAATATCTTGAAAACAACTAGAATCAAGTAAGTATATTTTTAAAAAAGTACTTACTTTGTTAATCTAGGCAAGTTGCTAAAAATTTCATTGTTCCCTAGAAAATCCTTGAGTAAATCATAGAACAGTTAAGATCTCCATTGTTAGAGTTAAGATAGGTATACACATAAGTCTATACTTGTGCATATAGATATGTACTTGTGCATATAGATATGTATAAACTGATGCATATATCAATATAGATCTATCAACATACATTCTTGCTATAGAATACAGAATGGTGTAGTGGAGAGAGCCAGCCTCAAAGCCAGGGAGAACTGGTAACAAGTATGGAATCTGCCATATAAGAGCCGTGTCCCTAGGGAAGTAATTTAACCTCTTACTGCCCTGGACAATTCTCTCAGACTTTATGTTGAAGAGAAGCTATTGAATTGCATTGGTAGATCAGGTTTCCCAATCCAGGAAACCCCTGTACAAATGGAATCAAACTTCCAGACCCTATCCCTATATTTCCCTCTGTTTATCTCTCTTTATGTACATATCCCAGGTTTTTTGCCATGATTAGAAAAATGGATAAGAGTCTCCTAATAGGTCTAGAGAACAATATTTTAATGCTGGATACTGTGTGAAGCATCCAGTTAGTGTGAGATCTTTGGAGAAAAGAAACATTATTTTTCATATATGATTTGTTTAAGGATAGATACAGCTCCATACTCATTTCAGGAAGCTACCACTGGAAACAGATTATGGACTTAGGAAGACAGACATAGGGGGAAGCTGTTCCTCAAAATCCTCTCAATTTGAGGTTTTCTACTTAGAGACTTTAAGAAACCTATCCTTAGGTAAATTTTGAGATGCTGACTCTCTTGGTTGAACTGAAGTAGCATTTCCCAAAAGGCCATTCACTGGTATATTTTCTACTATATTCTATGTATAACTTAGCAAGTTTCAGTTGGCTATGAGCCTGATGAACGGATTTACTTGCTATTCACTACTTCTGGTGATCTTCTGTGTGAAAAGCTTTTGGTAAGAAAGAGTTGAGCTTGCAGATAGAAGTTCGGAATACACCTTCCCCATTGGCCTAGATGTACCACATCTTAAATTGTTTTATAAAGTAGCGATCATGAAAACTACTTGGTACTGGCTAAGATACAGAGTGGCAGATCAATGGAATAGGTTATGTACACAAGACACAGTCGTCAATGACTATATTAATCTACTGTTTGATAAATCCAAAGACTCCAGTTTTGGGGATGAGAACTCACTATTTAACAAAAATTTTTGTGAAAACTGGAAAATAATAAGACAGAAACTGGGTGTAGACCAATATCTTATGCCATATACCAAGATAAAGTCAAAATGGGTATATAATTTAGATATAAAGGCTGATACTACAAGCAAAAGGGCAGAACAAGGAATAGTTAACCTGTTAGAGCTATAGAGGAGGGAAGAATTTATGACCAAACAAGAGATACAGAAAATTATGAAATAAAAAATGGATAATTTTGATTACATTTAATTGGAAAGATTTTGCACAAACAAAGCCAATGCAACCAAGATTAGAAGGGAAGCAGAAAATTGAGGGAAAAAAACTTACAACCAGTGTATCTGATAAAGGCGTCATTTCTAAAATCTGTACAGAACTGAGTCAA
The DNA here is from genome assembly GCA_028646595.1 of Phalanger gymnotis. NCBI lineage: Eukaryota > Metazoa > Chordata > Mammalia > Diprotodontia > Phalangeridae > Phalanger > Phalanger gymnotis. The sequence continues at coordinate 189,965,339 of CM053623.1, forward strand.
ATTTACAAGGATGCAAGTCATTCCTCAATTGATAAATGGTCAAAGGATATGAACAGGCAGTTTTCAGATAAAGAAATTAAAGTTATCTATAGTCATATGAACAAAACGCTCTAAATTACTATTGATTAGAAAAATACAAATCAAAACAACTCTGAGGTATCACATCAACCTATCAGACTGGCTAACATGACAAAACAGGAAAATTATAAATTTTGGAGAAAATGTGGGAAAATTGTAGGACTAATGCATTGTTGGTGGAGTTGTGAACTAGTCCAACCATTCTGGAGAGTAATTTGGAACTATGACCAAAGGGTTATAAAACTGTGCATCCCCTTTGACCCAGAAATACCATTTCTCCATCTTTATTCCAAAGAAATCATACAAACGGGAAAAGGGCCCATATAAAAATATTTATAGCAATTCTTTTTTGTGATGGCCAAAAATTGGAAATTGTGAGAATTTTCGTCAATTGGGGAATGGCTGAACAGGCTGAACGAGCTGTCATATACGTGTTCTTTTTATTTGCTTGTTTCTTCTTTTTCATGCTTCTTCCCATTGGTTCTACTTCTTCTTTGGACAACTAATGTGAAACTATGTATATGTAGAGCCTATATCAGTTTGTGCACCTGAGGTGGGGGACAGGTAGGGAGGGGAAGAAAATTTGGAACTCAAAATTTTATGGAAGTGAATGTTGAAAACTAAAAATTGTGTGGCGTATGAATGGAATACTCTTGTCTGATAAGAAATGATGAGGTGGCAGACTTCAGGAAAATATGGAAAGACTTATTAGACCTGATAATGAGTGAAGGAAGCAGAAACAGGAGAGCATTACACACAATTACAGCCACATTGTGCAATGACTAACTTTGATAGACTGGGCTCTTCTCAGCATTACAAGGTTCTAAGAGAACTCCAAAAGATTCATGATGGAAAATGCCATCCACATAGAGAGAAGGAATTGCTGAGTCTGAATGAAGAACAAAGCATACTATGTGCTCTCTTTCTCTTTTGTTTAGTTTCTTCTTTCTTGTTGTTCATTCCATTGGCTATAATTCTTCTTTGCAACATGACTAATGTGAAGATATGTTTAATATGAATGTATATATAGAGCCTATACTGGATTGCATACTGTCTTGGGGAGGAGAGGAAAGGTGAACAGAGGGAGGGGGAGAAAATTTAGAACTCAAAAGCTTGTGGAACTGAATGTTGTAAACTAAAACTAAATTAATTAATTAAAAAAATTATCCCCTCTGACCAAAGAAAATGATGAGCATACAGACTTGAGAAAAACCTGGAAAGGCTTACATAAACTGATGCTGAGTGAAGTGAGCAGAACCAAGAGAACATTGTACACAATAACAGCAACATTGTGAGATGACTAACTTTGAGAGACTTAGCTGTACTTAGAAATGTGAGGATCTAAGACAACTGTGAAAGACTTATTATAGAAAATGCTATCCATATCCAGAGAAAAACCTATGGAGTATCAATGCAGATCAAAGCATACTATTTGCTCTTTTGTTTGTTTGTTTCTTCTTTCTACTGCTTCTTCCCATTGTTTCTAGTTCTTCTTTGCATGACTAATGTGAAGATACATATATGTAGAGCTATATCAGATTGTTCACTTAAGCTGGGGGAAGGAGAAGGAGAAGGAGGAGGAGAAAATTTGGAACTCAAAATCTTATGGAAGCGAATGTCGAAAACTAAAAGTTAATTAATTAATTATATAATTAACATTTTAAAATACATTTTCCCCATTATGGCATAAAAACCAGAATAGCATCATGAAACTGAAAAAATATAACTTTAAACAAGCAATATTTAGAGGACCAGAAAAATATAATTATATTCTTCCCCCATCCCTTATACAGGAGAGTATCATGGTCAAGCTCATGGCCCTTCTCCTCTGCACTAGGCAGAAATGAAAGGATTCAAAGAATCATGTCCCCTGGACATGGGCAGGTAAAATTCCAGAGATATTTATTCATGCTTCCCAGTGAGCCACATTTAGATAGATCCTATGGGTTACATCCATAATCTACATAAGCAAGAAATATACAGCTGCTAAATGAACACACTTGTATATATCTCCATGCAAGTATGGATATACTAGTATACCCAATATCTAGATATATAACTGTCTATACAGGCATACATAATGATATCTGGCTTTTCTTTAATTCCTTAAATATTACAAAATGCTTTATATACCTTTGTTATGTGATCCTCATAATACCTCTTTGTGGTAGGTGCCAATATTATCACCAATTTAGAGAAGAATAATTGTGGTTCAGATGTGATATAAACTGCCCAAAGATCAATAGTACATCTCTAAGGCAGGATTCAAACTCGAATCACGCAGACTCTTAAATATAACACTCCATCTATTGTGCCATCTAGCCGCCAATAGATAGATGAGAGATACAGTGTACATATGCATATACACAAATATACATTTTAAGGAATAATTTTCACTTTAAACCTTTACATGTGTCACAAGGCACTCACGAGTTAGCATTGTTTTCAATAATGCAATGATGATATAAATCAGGAAAAAATATAACAGGTCAACAATAAGTGAAATGTTATTACTCAGATCATAGATTTATGGTAGAATAGTTTCTTACCATTATGATGTGTTTTGAGTTATCAGATGAATTAGATTTTAAGAAATTAAAATGAGGGCCAATAAACAAATAAATCATTACCACTTCACAATGGATGATGGCATCTAAAGCTTGCCCTGTTATTTAAGTTTTTTCACTGGGATATGACAAATAACTCCTTATGAGAACACTACTAAGCAGCTTTCGTTACAACCATGATACTGTGTGAGATTGAACTACTCACATTTGTTGTGTGTATAATCATTTAAATATTTCAATGGATCTGCAATCTCATTAATGTAAGTGCCAGCATGGGTTACAATCTCACCATGTCTTCTCATCCAGTCATTTTGTGTGTGTATGTTCTTAAGTAAGTTCTCCACAGATAATGTATCCTTTCTTAACCTTAGAGCCATAAACTTATTGTATATCTATTTATTTTCTTATATTTATATATGTATCTACATATGGATGTACATGTTTATAACTATCTATAACTGCAACTATGGAATGGGAGGATAAGAACAATTTGTTCCAATGCCCATGAAGGTAGCTGAAGCAAGAGCTGTGGAGTTCTTTGAACTTGGTCAGACATCAAGACACCAAGGTCAACCACTGTATCCTGGGCCATCTCCGTTCATCTTGGCTTTTTCTCTTGCTGCTGGACTTTGATAATTCTGGAAGAGAGGGGCTGATGACTTGGTGCAACTCTACCTCACTTAAATATAATTTAAGTATAATTGAGCCAAGACATCACACCAAGATGTCATTGGTCCTCTGTAGAAGATCTTTCCCATCCATGGAATAGGCTTCAGGTGGGGCCAACAAAGGGGGGTCTGATTAAAGACAGGCCCACACCTTTTACTATCTATGTGTGAGGCCCCAGGCTAGTTAGCAAACTAGTTTGCTAGTTTTAAAGAGGCCCGAAGCCCTCAGGGCCCTAAGAGGAATTGCTATGACCAGAGCAAATGGAATGTGCCTGAGTTCTCCTCAATCAGATGACATCTAGGACTTTATAAAAAGAACAGAATTTGGAGCAGAGCGAAACTGAGGACTGAGGATAGAGAGTAGAACTGGAAGAACACAGCTGGAAGAAAAAGCAGAGTGGAGAATGGCAGGATTCAGGAACAGAGAGCCAGCATTGAGAATGTGCAGAGTAGAGAGTACTGAACACAAGAGAGATTTGCAGAGATCAAGGAACTTGGAGTCAGCAGAACTGTGAGACAGATTGCTGAGCTCAGAGATTTAGGATTCATGAGTGATCTTCTTATAGGAAGGCTCTAGCAACAAGGGGAAGCACAAGTATGACTTGGTTCCTTGACATGATATTTTGCTATAATTTCCTTGTTACTATAGTGAGGTAGGCTTATCGGTTTTGGAATATTATTGCCACAATATCAAACTGGGGGCATTGGTCCTTGAATCTGATCCTTTGGAGTCTAAATAAATGTTATATTTCCTCTGCCTTCTACCTAGAGAATCGCTTATACTTTATGATTTTGAACCATTCAGGCATGCCCATGGTCCTCTCCAAGGTCACAAATTTTGCCTTAATGATATATTCTCTCTGAAAACAAAAGACAAAGAATGACAACAAAAGCAACAACAATAGTACCAACTATTTCAATGTCAACATCTATATCTGTTTTTGTTCTGATATCTGCCTCTACAATTATCTACATCTATAGCTATATCATCTATAATGCTATCTCCTTTATCTCTATCTCTAAGTCTATATCTATTCTTATGCTTAATATACCCATACATATCTGTACCCATATCTATGTCCATAAATATAATACCATAGAGTAAAATGAGCAGAAACAGGAACACAATTTATATTATAAAAAACAATACTGTAAAAACACAGCAAAAACTTGAGAGATTGAAAAACACTGATCAACACATGACCAAACGTAATTCCAGGGAATCCATGATAAAACACTTAATTCACATAGAGATGATTGGCCAAGTGTGCAAAATGAGACATGTATTTTTACAAATGACTAATAGCAGAATTTGTTTTTCTTGACTGCATATTTGTTACAATTTTTCCCTTTCTTTTTCTATTTTTCCTGCTGTGGGGAAGGGACATTAGAAGGAGAGAAGATCAATATTTATGAATTGAAAAATAACAACAACAACAACCTGAAAATTAACTTACAAATATTAATTAATTAATCATTTTGGGGTGATTCCAGGTTTTTTTGTTTGTGTATAGCCCTTCTCTAGAATCTGTTATTAATTTTCCACCCGTATCCAATTGAACACCTTCACTTTTTTACAGTCATAGTTGTCCCCAAAATAGTTCCTTATTGAATTTTAATTAGTCTCCTTTGAACCTTCACTCATGTTCATGTTCTCCCCCTTGAGGTCAAATCCAAGTTCACAAACTTCAGTGTCATCCAAAGCTCCTTATACTTACTTGCCATATTAAATAGATTGTCAGATGTTTCTATCTTAACCATCTTACTCTCACATCCATCTTTCCTGTATACTCATATAGCCACCACCTTCATTCACACTCTGAGTGACTTTTGTCTGGACAATAGTGGGCTGATTCCCTTTTATCTTTTTCGTCCTCAGGCCTTAGCATGGTGCCTAGCACATAGTGGGAAATTAATTAACTGTTATTGAGTGACAACTCTTTAAAGATTTGATAAATCACCTCTTACTCCCATTTTACGTTATATTTTACTTTTTACTTATTTTATTTTTTTCTCCCAACATTTTCTAACCTAAACACTTTCATTTCCTTCTCTTTTTCCATGAACTTAGTTTTTTTCTCCCTACATTGTCCTTTATATTTGTGATCTTAAATCTTAGAGGTTAAATTTTTATTATTCTGTAATCAGAGAAATATGACAACTCTAAAGATATTCATGTTGATGTATAACATTTAGATTGCAGCTTTAACTTTTTAAAAGAAGGTTAATTTTATTTAGCAGATTAGCTGAGTTAATGAAAGCAAATGGAGTGTTGACTAGAGTTGATCACTGCAATTGAACTGAGGCTCATAAGGAGAAAAAAAAATAGATCATGCACCATGTTTATAAATAATGCACAGAAGATTTTTAAAAAGAGTTTGTATCTTATAGAAGGCAATAAGTTCAAAATCTTCAAACTCTAGTCCAGTTTGGAAATGTAAATATCTAACTTGAAGGCAGATTCTGTAATGAAGAAAAAATAATTTTTTAGGGTTTTCCTATATAAAAGGAGTATTCCCAAATAAATTATGGATGACTTATAAAGCACAGTATAACTTGCATCTGGATTCTTATGAATTAGTTTAAAAAAGATCCACAGTTTTCAGTTACAACAAGGGTATTTAGAGAAGCCAAGCTGCAAGCAAGACCCATTTTTCTTTGTAGGGAATCACAATCATCTTGTTTATAGTATACAGCCAATCTTTTGAGCTTAATCCTTGGGAGCTAATCCTCATTAAAATCAGCCAAATACTGAATTTGTTCTCCAGGGAAATCTTTCCTCTGAGACATGAAGAACCTTCTGAATTTAACCCCCAAGGTGCACATTGTATGCCTATTTTTACTTTGCACTTTTTTACACGCAAAAAATCATGCACATAAACATTTTCCTTAGAAGTGGGTAATTACTTTTATCCAAGTAAGCAATTTTTTTTGCCTTCTCCTGAGAAGTATATAATTATCTGACTTACCTCCCTAAATAATGCCTAATAAATTGTTTGCTTCCCTCCTTTTTTTAATCAAAGCACATATCAAATATTAGGTTAAAAGGAGTTGGATGTATATAATTTTTTTGAAAATTGTTATAGAATTTCCTTCCCAAGTCAAAGTCAAATGGAGCCAAGCATTTTGGCTGAATTGTGCTCTTGAAAGAAATATAATAAATCAAGCTAGGGAGAGAATAAGGCAGTGAAGGACACAGAAGTGAAGAGAGGACTGAGAAGGGCAGGGCAGGTTATGGCTAGTACGGACAAAGAAGGTGAAGGCAATTGCTTATGGTTGTTTCTGGCATATAAAAATGCTTAATAAGATAGTTGATTTGACCAGACTTGAAAGTGTTAAAGATTGTGGGGGGCAGCGATGGGAAGAACAACGAAGGCAAAATCAACATTTATTATGTAGTTGCCATTTATTTAGCCTAAGGAGACTCATATGGTGTTCAAGGAGCACTAGTACCTACAGTATGAAGTCTTATTGAGCAATTTTTCAGGGCTGGTAATTGACTTTTGATGCCTACCTTGCACTTGACTCTTTTTTTTTAATTTAACTGATATATTTTTAATTAAAAAACCTTATATTTTCCAAAATGAAAAATTAGTGGTGAGTGACATTGATTTACATATATTTGAAAATCTCTTTAATGTCTGGCTTAGTATATAACAGCTGGATTCTCATAACTGCTTCTGTATTCAGTTTGCTGTGATATGTAGTTTTGGTTGATGTGTATGAAGAAACCCTTCCTCACACAGATACGTAGTTGGAAAAGGATGTAGAATTTGAACAGACAACTTTTTCTTCTCCTTTTTTTTTTTTTTTTTTTGGTGAGGCAATCTGGGTTAAGTGACTTGTAAGTGTCAAGTGTCTGAGGTCAAATTTGAACTCGGGTCCTCCTAACTCCAGGGCCAGTATATTATGTTCCACTGCACCACCTAATTGCCCCCGCAAATGACATCTTAATATTATTATGAAAATAGATTTGACTTTGCAGAACTCCCTGAAAGTGTCTCCAGCACCCCTGAGGATCCTCAGGATGGATTTTAAGAACCATTAACCCAAGGCATTAGTAAAAATGTTGAACCAAAAAAGAGTAAGCGTAGATCCTGGGGGTGCTCCACTGGAGACCTCCTTCCAAATGGACACTGAACCCACCCACCATTCTAACAGTTTTCAATTCTGATGGTTATATTATTGTCTAATTCAAATCTCTTCATCTTCTCCACAAGTATGAGATACTTTATGGAAAGCTTTGCAAAAAATCCAGGTAAACTACATACACAGAATTCCTCTCATCTGTGTCTTTTTTGTTTTGCTTTGTTTTTTAAATCATTATTTATTTATTTAATATTTTTAGTTTTCAGCATTAATTTTCACGAGAGTTTGAATTACAAATTTTCTTCCTATTTCTACCCTCCTCCCCACCCCAAGATGGCATATATTCTGATTGACCCTTTCCTAGTCAACCCTCCCTTTTGTCACCCCACTCCCACCCATCCCCTTTTCCCTTATTTCTTGTAGGGCAAGATAGATATTTTATGCCCCATTTCCTGTATATCTTATTTCCTAGTTGCATGCAAAAACTTTTTTTTGAACATCTGCTTTTAAAACTTCAAGTTCCAAATTCTCTCCCTCTTCCCTCCTCACCCACCCTCCCTAAGAAGGCAAACAATTCAATACAGGCCACATATGTATCATTATGCAAAACCCTTCCACAGTACCCATGTTGTGAAAGACTAACTATATTTTGCTCCTTTCTATCCTATCCCCCTTTTTCCAATTTTCTCCCTTGACCCTGTCCCTTTTCAAAAGTGTTTGCTTTTGATTACCTCATCCCCCTATGTACCCTCCCTTCTATTGTCCCCCCTTTTTTATCTCCTTCCTCCTTCTTTCCTGTGGGGTAAGATACCCAGTTGAGTGTGTATGTTATTCCTGCCTCAGGTCAAATCCAGTGAGAGCAAAATTCCCTCATTCCCCCTCACTTGCCCCTTCTTCCCTCCCAACAGAACTGCTTTTTCTTGCCACATTTATGCAAGATAATTTACCCTATTCTATCTCTCCCTTTCTCCCTCTCTCAATATATTTGTCTCTCATCCCTTAATTTGATTTTATTTTTTTAGATATCATCCTTTAATATTCAACTCACCCTGTGCCCTCTATCTATATATCTATATGTATGTATACTCCCTTCCGCTACCCTAATACTGAGGTCTCATGAATTATACACATCATGTTTCCATGTAAGAACATAAACAAAACAGTTCAAATTTAGTAAGTCCCTTATGATTTCTCTTTCTTGTTTACCTTTTCATGCTTTTCTTGATTCCTGTGTTTGAAAGTCAAATTTTCTATGCGGCTTTGCTTATTTCACTGAGAAAGCTTGAAAGTCCTCTATTTTTTTGAAAATCCATATTTTGCCTTGGACCATGATACTCAGTTTTGCTGGGTAGGTGATTCTTGGTTTTAATCCTAGCTCCATTGACCTCCTTCAGGAGGTCAATCATATTCCAAGGCCTTTGATCCCTTAATGTAGAAGCTGCTAGATTCTGTGTTATTTTGATTGTGTTTCCACAATAATCAAATTGTTTCTTTCTGGCTGCTTGGAGTATTTTCTCCTTGATCTGGAATTTGGCAACAATATTCCTAGGAGCTTTCTTTTTGGGATCTTTTTGAGGAGGCTATTGGTGGATTTGTTCAATTTCTATTTTACCCTCTGGCTCTAGAATATCAGGGCAGTTCTCCTTGATAATTTCTTGAAAGATGATATCTAGGCTCTTTTTTTTTTGATCATGGCTTTCAGGTAGTCCAATAATTTTTAAATTTCTCTTCTGGATCTATTTTCCAGGCTGCTGGATTTTGCAGCGAGATATTTCACATCGTCTTCCATTTTTTTTCATTACTTTGGTTCTGTTTTCTGTTGTATGATTTCTTAATTTCTCATAAAGTCACTAGCTTACACTTGCTCCAATCTAATTTTTTTTTTTTTTTTTTAACTTCCATCTCTCTGGTTTATTTGCCATCCAACCACTTTCCCAGATAATTTCCAACAGAAACTCAAGTCAATTTTACTGACAAAACTGTCAAAGGTGATTGTGCGTTTAGCCCAGGACAATATTAAAGATGTTATATACAAGTGGGACCTAAATCAGGTTGTAATTTGGGTCAAAATCCTTGATGAGTTATCAGG
>CM053623.1:189975329-190016919 GCA_028646595.1 Phalanger gymnotis
CAGCACGGGAATTCCCTCGGTGGTGTAATGTAGGTCTCCCAGGAGGTTTCCAGCTAATCCAGTGCTGTAGCGAGCCTCGATCTCCCCCTGTAGCTCCATCAGCACCCATTCTGCCAAGCCTCCAGCCCCAGCACTGGAAATCACAATTTGCACCATCAGCTTTTTCTCTCAAGACAAGCAAACTGAAGAAAAGCTGCATTACTTTGGTTCTGTTTTCTGTTGTATGATTTCTTAATTTCTCATAAAGTCACTAGCTTACACTTGCTCCAATCTAATTTTTAATGTAGGATTTTCTTCAGTGGACTTTTGGACCACCTTTTCCTTTTGGCTAATTCTGCCTTTCAAGGCATTCTTCACCTCATTGGCTTTTTGGAGGTCTTTTGCCATTTGAGTTAGTCTATTTTTTAAGGTGTTATTTTCTTCAGTACTTTTTGGGTCTCCTTTAGCAAGTCATTGACTTGTACTTCATGGTTTTCTTGCATCACTCTCATTTATCTTCCCAATTTTTCCTCTACTTCTATAATTTGCTTTTCCATATCCTTTTTGAGCTCTTCCACGGCCTGGGACAAGTTCATGTTTTTCTTGCAGGCTTTGATGTAGGCTCTTTGACTTTGTTAACTTCCTTTGGTTTTATGTTTTGGTCTTCTTTGTCACCAAAGAAAAATTTCAAACTCTGAGTCTACATCTGAGTCCATTTTCGCTGCCTGACCATGTTCCCAGCCAAGTACTTGACTTTTGAGTTTTTTGTTGGGGTATGACTGCTTGTAGAGTAGAGAGTACATTGTCCCAAGCTTGAGGGGTTGTGCTGTTGTTTTCAGAGCTATTTCTACACAGCAAGCTCTGCCACGCCAGTGCTCCTCCTCCCCCAAGAACCAGCAACACAGACTATGAGTAAAATCTTAAGCAGGATATGCACTCATGCTCTAATCCACCACTTAATTTCTCCCACCAGGTGTGCCTGGGGCCAGAAGCAACTGCAGCTATAGTTCTGTCCTCAGAGCTGCACCACCTTTGCTGCCCCCAGGGTGGTGCTGCACTGCAAACTCCTTTCACTCTGTCCCCCAGCTTTTCCCATTAACCTTCTCTGTTGTCTTTTTTGTTTGTGGGTTGAGAAGTCTGGTAACTGCCATAGCTCACTGATTTAAGGCACTAGGTCCTGTTCTGTCCAGCTCCTGGTCTGGTTGGTCTGGGCACAGCCCATGCTGGAGTCTGCTCTGCTCTGCTCCCAGCTCCATGTGATGAACCTTACCCAGGGACCATCCAGGCTGTCCTGGGCGGAAGCCCTGCTTCCTTCTGCTATTCTGTGGGTTCTGTAGCTCTGGAATTTGTTCAGAGACATTTTTATAGGTTTTTGGAGGGACCTGATCAGGAGCTCACCTAAGTCCCTGCTTTCCAGCCGCCATCTTGGCTCTACCCCCTTGCACTCAACTCTTACCTGTGGCTCCAAGAAGCTGTAACACATGCAGCAGTCACACTATATCAAACCACTGGGGAGATGGGCTAACCTAGGTCAAGAGTAACCAACAGACCTAAAACCCATGAGTGAGTTAAGGAGATGTTGAACCCAAGCATGTGAATAGTTCCTGTCGTGGAATGGGTAGATGAGAACAATTTGTTCCAACAGCCATGAAAGTAGTGGAGGCACATACTGTGAAGTACTTACACATTGGTCAGACATTGATGACACCAAGGATATCCACTACATCACCAGTTGTCCAGATTTTTTTCTTGCCACTGGACTTCAATAACTCTGGAAGAGAGAGTGAGGCTGATGACTTTGTACAAGTTTGCCTCACTTAAATCCAATTCAGGGAAGAGTCAAGATATCACCCCATAATGTCATTGGTCCTGTTTGAAAATGAAAGACACTTAATAACATATAGTACAATGTATAGTTCATGAATGTGTATAAATATGTGTGTGTGTGTGTGTTTAATCCATGTGACTTCATGTACATAGTAACATTCTGTCTTAAATTTCATGGGGAGCATAATATGTCTCTTAAACAATTTTAATTACATAAAGAATTGTCTCAATATCAGGATAAACTTCCTGACAGATCGGTCCAAACAAGGTATGATATGAAAAAATGTTTCTTGAAGTATCATCCAGGGAAATTTAAGGGTTCCTAACCCACTTTCAGGGACCCCACACGATAAACATAGTGTTCATTTCTTAAAGGGTGGATTCTCAATAATTTCAAGAATGTAAGTGAGTCCTGAGGTCAAAAAGTTTGAGAAACACTGCATTCTCAGAATTGTTTATTTGTCCCTTTCCACCAGAACGTGAGCACCTTAAAGGCAGATACTATATTTTTTGCTTCTTTTTTGCATCCCCAGTGCTTAGTAAAATGCTTGGCACACAGTGTACTTAATAAATATTAATTGGTTATTTAATTGCTCCAAAAATGATTACTTAGAAATTACTTAGAAATGATTACTTAGAAATTTATCTTTCCTATTTCCCTTTTCATGCTTCTCTTGATTCTTGTATTTGAAAGTCAAATTTTCTATTGAGCTTTGTAAATTACAATGCCTAACTCTGACATTTATTATACAGCTGGCCTGGAGACTCTACTAGATCACTTTTTTTTTTAAATCACTGATCCTATTGATGCTATATTACATGACTATGTTGGTTTTGGTTGGTGTTTCTTACCTTTGAGAAGGGGTTCTCTCTCCAAACATTCATGTAATAAATTTAGGATGTTCTCTGCAGTTTCTCTGTAAAATAGGGTATCCATTAGAGGTCATTATTCAGAAATCAGTTTATGTTGAGATAATATGGTCATAAAAATAAAATTTTACTCACCATCCTGAAAAAAAATATGGGAAACTAAATGGACTTTTCTTACTTTGCCACCTGTGAGAAGGCTGGTTATATTTTTATATCTTTTTTTGCTTTAATTTTATAATGACTAATTACTACAATCAGTGAGTTTGGTTTGGCTGTCTGCATGGAAAAAAATTATATGTATGTATAAACATATATGTATGTGTGCATGTGTATGTGTGTATGTATATATGTGTGTATGTGTATACGTGTACATATGTGGATGTATATGCATGCATATGCATGTGTAAGTATGTATATGTATACACACACATACATATGCATATGTATGTGTATATGTATATATAGACATTTATGTGTCTATGCATGCACATACATATTTACAAACATATAATGTCTCAAATGTCTTAATGAAGTTTTGTGCTATTAAAACTGAAAATTGAATTAAGGCTTTTGGAACACACTACATGCATGCAAGTGCATATGTATGTGCTTAAATATATTGTAAGAGTATATTTGTGTGCAGGCGAGTATAGATGTATATATACATTATGTACATGCAAATGTGCAGTTTTTATTTAAGAATATGCTTACATTTATGCATACATGTATGTATTCTTCTAAATGTAATTCAAGTGTTTATCTTTCATTCTGAATTCACCTGTACAAGGGCAAGTAAAAAAAGTTGATTTTATTTCCCAGACCACCTGCATGTATTCCATCACTTACATGTGGAAGAGAACCTTATTGGAGAAGGAACCAGCCATCTCTAATAATTTCCAGTGAATCACCAAACACAGGGAGGGAAAGCCATTTGATTCAAAGCCAAGAATGCCCCCTCAAGGAGAAATGGGAAGCATGAAATGTCTAGCAAATGAAACCACCACCACTACCATCACTTTGGCCAGTGTTACTTTAATCACCATTTCGCTTTGGATTCTAAAGGAGACAGTGAAGGACCCTGAGTCCAAGAACCTTAGGAATAGCAAAGCTTGCTAATCCTTTTACCTCATGTACTGTTAATGGGAATGGGGAGATCTTTACCATCTATTAATAGGACCATATAACCTTCTTTGAGCCTGGGTCACATGGAAGACTGAGTCACATGGACCTTGTTGTGGGAGGAACTTGCTGAGGTGGGGAGCAGGAAGTGAGAGTGAGGTGGAGCTGGGAGAAGGAGAGACAGGCACAGCAGAACAGTTAGCATGATGAGTGAGAGAGGGAGTGATTTTGCCTAAGAGATCTTGTTTGTTGCAAGGTCCTAAATGCAGGCTTGGGGATGGTGGTACTCCTTTCATTGGTAATATATACACACTTCTTTGTTACTATGGTGAATTTGGCTTTCTGGTATATGAATAAATATGTTGATTTTGTCTTTTTTTTAAAGATGAAATTTTATTATTTAATATTTTTAGTTTTCAACATTGATTTCCATAAGATTTTGAGTTACAAATTTTCTCCCCATTTCTACCCTCCCTCCCCCACCCTAAGATGGCACATATTCTCATTGACCCTTTCCTCAGTCAGCCCTCCCTTCTGTCACCCCAATCTCTCCCTTATCCCCTTTCCCCTTACTTTCTTGTAGGGCAAGACAGATTTCTATACCCCATTGCCTGTACATCTTATTTCCTAGTTGCATGTAAAAACATTTTTTTAACATTTGGTTTTAGAACTTTGAGTTCCAAATCTTCTCCTTTCTTCCCTCCCCACCTACCCTCCTCGAGAAAGAAAGCAATTCAACATAGGCCACATATGTATCATTATGCAAAACACATCCATAATTGTTATTTTGTGAAAAACTAACTATATTTCCCTCCATCCTATCCTGTTCCCCATTATTCAATTTTTTCCCTTGACCCTGTCCCTTTTAAAAAGTGTTTGTTTTTGATTACCTCCTTCCCCATTCTGTTCTCTCTTCTATCATTCCTCCCTCTTATCCCCTTCCCCTACTTTACTGTGGGGTAATATATCCAATTGAGTGTAAATGTTATTCTGTCCTTAAGTCAAATCTTATGTGAGCAAGATTCATACATTCCCTTTCACGTGCCCCCTCTTCCTTCCATTATAATTGCTTTTTATTGCTACTGTTATGTGAGATAATTTATCCCATTCTATTTCTCCCTTTCTCTTTCCCCGTATATTCCTCTCTCACCCCTTAATTTTATTTAAGTTTTTTAGATACCATCCCTTCATATTCAAGTCAGCCTGTGCCCTCTGTCTATATACATGTATATTTCCTTCCATTACCCTAATACTGAGAAAGGTCTCATGAGTTACAAATATCATCTTTCCATGTAGGAATGTAACCATAATGGTTCAAATTTAGTATGTTCCTTATGATTTATCTTTCCTATTTCCCTTTTCATGCTTCTCTTGATTCTTGTATTTGAAAGTCAAATTTTCTATTGAGCTTTGATCTTTTCATCCAGAATGCTTGAAAGTCCTCTATTTTATTGAAAATTCATATTTTGTCCTAGAGTATTATACTCAGTTTTGCTGAGTAGGTGATTCTTGGTTTCAATCTTAGCTCCTTTGACCTCTGGAATATCACATTCTAAGCCCTTTGGTCCCTTGTAGATGCTTCTAGATCTTGTGTTATCTTGACTGGGTTTCCACAATACTCAAATTGTTTATTTCTGACTGCTTGCAGTATTTTCTCCTTGACCTGGGACCTCTGGAATTTGGTGACAATATTCCTAGGAGTTATCTTTTTGGATTTTTTTTCAGAAGGTGGTTGGTGGATTCTTTCAATTTCTATTTTACCCTCAGGCTCTAGAATATCAGGGCAGTTCTCCTTGATAATTTCTTGAAAGATGATATCTAGGCTTTTTTTTTTTTTTTTGATCATGGCTTTCAGGTAGTCTGATAATTTTAAAATTTTCTCTCCTGGTTCCTTTTTCCAAGTCAGTGGTTTTTCTGATGAGATATTTCACATTGTCTTCCATTCTTTCATTTCTTTGGTTCTGTTTAATAATATTTTGATTTCTCATCAAGTCACTAGCTTCCACTTGCTCCAATGTAATTTTGAAGGTGGTATTTTCTTCAGTGTTCTTTTTGACCTCCTTTCCCATTTGGCTAATGCTGACTTTCAAGGCATTCTTCTCCTCATTGGCTTTTTGGAGTTCTTTTGCCATTTGAATTTGTCAATTTTTAAGGTGTTATTTTCTTCATTATTTTTTGGGTCTCTTTTAGCCAGTCATTGACTTGTTTTTCATGGTTTCTTTGCATCACTCTCATTTCTCTTCCCAATTTTTCCTCTACTTCTCTGACTTGCTTTTCCAAATCCTTTTGAGCTCTCCCATGGCCTGAT
This sequence comes from Phalanger gymnotis, assembly GCA_028646595.1. NCBI lineage: Eukaryota > Metazoa > Chordata > Mammalia > Diprotodontia > Phalangeridae > Phalanger > Phalanger gymnotis. The sequence goes on from CM053623.1 coordinate 189,981,433, forward strand.
TCCAGTTCATGTTTTTTTCTTGGAGGCTTTTGATGTAGGGTCTTTGACTTTGTTGACTTCTTCTGGCTGTATGTTTGGTCTTCTTTGTCACCAAAGAAAGATTCCAAAGTCTGAGACCGAATCTGAGCCTGTTTTTGCTGCCTGGCCATGTTCCCAGCCAAGTACTTGACATTTGAGTTTTTTTTTAGAGTATGACTGCTTGTAGAGTAGAGAGTATTTTGTCCCAAGCTTGCAGGGCTGCACTGTTGTTTTCACAGCTATTACTACACAGCTAGCTCTGCCACACCAGTGCTCCTCCTTCCCTAAGAACCGACAACTTGGACTGTGACTCAGATCTAAGTGGCTCTGCATTCTCGCTCAGATCTGTCACTTAATTCCTCTCACCAGGTAGGCCAGGGGCCAGAAGCAACTGGAGCAGTTGTTTGGTCCTCAGAGCTGCACTACCTCCACCACCCCTGGGGTGGTGGCTGAACTGCAAACACCTTTCATTCTGTCCCCGCAGATTTTCCCCCAAACCTGTTCTGTTGTCTTTGGTATTTGTTGATTGAGAAGTCTGGTAACTGTTGCAGCTCACTGATTCAGGGCGCTAGGGCCTGTTCCACCTGGCTCCCAGTCTGGTTGGTCCTGGCCGGGCCCATGGTGGGGTCTGCTCAGCTCTGCTCCCAGCTCCACATGATAGACCTTACCCAGCAACCATCCAGGTTGTTCTGGGCTGGACCCCTGCTTCCCTCTGCTATTTCGTGTGTTCTGCAGTTCCAAAATTTGGTCACAGACATTTTTAATAGGTGTTTGGTGGGTCCTGGGGCAGAGCTTTAGTCATGCCGCTGCTTTCCAGCCACCATCTTGGCTCTGCCCCCTGGATGTATGTTTTGATCTTCTTTGTCACCAAAGAAAGATTGTATAGTATAAGTCCTTTTATGCTGCTTGCTCATTTTCCTAGTCAACTGCTTGATTTTGAGCTTTTTTGTCAGGGTCTGCCTGCTTTCAGAGTGAAGAGTGCTTTGTCCCAAGCTTCAGGGGTGTTGTGATGCTGTTTTCAGAACTACGTCTATTCCAAGGTGGTATGATGTTCCTCTCCTGGCCTATGCTCTGGTTTGTGAGTGCAGGCACTCTTTTCTGCTGTGTAACTACCAGGGGGACTCACTATCCACAATCACCACAATACTCTTCCACAGCAGTGCTCCTCCTCCCCCAAGAACCACCCACCCTGACCTCAATCCAGATCCAAGCAGGGAAAAGCAAGAGAACCCTGGCTCTGCACCAGTAAAGACATCCCTGCCCTCCTGCTCTGATCAGCCACTTGATTCCTCCTACTGTCTGTGTGCCACTGGATCTCTGGAAGCAGTCACCAGACCTTTCTGCTTCCACTGCCACCATCTCCTCCACCCCCAGGGCTGTGGCCTAACCACACACTTCTGTCATCCAGATCCAGCAGTTTTTATGCTTACCTGCTCAGTTGTCTCTGACTTTTGTGGGTTGAAAAATCTTATAACTGCCACAGCTCAGTGATTCAGGGCTCTGAGACCTAATCCGTCCCGTCTATTCCCAGCCTGGTCTATCCTGTCACGGCCCATGCTAGGCTGGGCTCTGTTCTCAGCATGGTGTGATAGACCCTTCTCAGTGACCATCCCAGCTGTCTTGGGCTGGAGAATCGTTTTCCTCTCTTATTTTTTGGTTTCTGTAGCTCTAGAATTTGTTTAGAGTCATTTTTACAAGTGTTTGGAGGGAGTTGGAGGGGAGCTTAACCAAGTCTCTGTTTTCAAGCTGCAATCTTGGCTCCACTCTTCCCATCTCTCTTGGTTTCATTTTGTAGAAGAGGGTGTGTTAATTTTTTTGATTTAAATCTGCTGAAGAGCAACAGTGCTGGAGAGAAGCCCCAGGGGGAGCGGAGACTTCAGGCAGCCAGACCCCTCCCCCATACCTCAGAAAACTGAAGGCTATAATACACAAAGCCAGCAAGTAGACTCACAATCCCCAAAATAAGAAACCTAGGACAGAGAACCCTGACCCCAAAAGCAGAAATGCATTGTAAATCCAGGAAAAGGCTGGCTAACATGAAGAAGAACACAAAAAACCAAGGACCATTGATTCTTTTTATGGAGACAGACATGATCAAAATACAAATTTGGAAGAGGATAGCAATGACACTATACCCACATCTGATACCTCAGAAGGGAATGTGAACTGGCCTCAAGCCCAAAAAGCATTACTGGAAGAGCTAAAGGAGGATTTGGAAAACCAAATCAGGGAGGTAAAAGAAAAGAAAAAGGAAAAGAAAAAAATGGGAAAAAATGGAAAAAAAAACACTGACGAAATCAAGTCCATAAAAAATAAGATTGGTGAAATGGCTATGGAGATTCACAATCTAAATAGAGAAAATGAAACCCTGAGAGGTAAAATCAACAAATTGGAAAAGGAGACTCAAAAGCAAAATTAAGACAGCAATTCATTAAAAATTAGAATTGAGCTAGTGGAAGCTAATGACTCTATGAGGCATCTATGACTACACAAGAAGTAGTCAAACAAAATGTAAAGAATGCAAAAATAGGGGGAAAAAAGTGAAATATCTGATTGGAAAAACAACTGTCCTGAAAACAGATCCAGGGGAGACAATTTAGGAATTATTGGTCTACCGGAAATCCATGATGAAAAAAAGAGCCTTGACAGTATCTTCAAAGAAATTATCAAAGGTAACTGCCCAGAGATCCTAGAACCAGAGCCAAAAATAGTCATTGAAAGAATACACATATCACCCCCTGAAAGAGATCCCAAATTGAAAACACCAAGAAATATCATAGCCAAATTTCAGAATTACTAGGTCAAGGAGAAAATACTGCAAGCAGCCAAAAAGAAACAATTCGAGCATCATGGAACTACAGTCAGGGTCATGCAGGATCTCTCAGCTTCTACCTTTAATGACAGGAGAAATTGGAATATGATATTCTAAAGGGCAAAGGAGCTGGGACTACAACCAAGGATCAACTACCCAGCAAATTTAAGCATAATTTTTCAGGGAAGGAAATGGACATTCAAGGAAATAAGGGATTTCCAGACCTTCATGATGAAGAGCTCAGAACTCAATGGAAAATTTGATCTTCAAATACAAAACTCAAGAGAGACATAAAAAGGTAAACAGGTGGAAAAACCCCACAAAACTTATTAATCAATAAGGGCAAATTATTTATATCTTTATATAGGATTATATCATCTTATGTATGTTATATATATATATATATATACATATATATATATCTCAATCTTGAGAATAGTACAGCTATTATGACAAATGAAAGGGAAACACATAAACTGTGAATATCTGTATAAAATAACTGATATAAGGATAAAAACATGATTAAGAGATGTGAAGGAAGGATAATGGGAGAAGAGGTAAGGAGGTAGTGCAAAAGTATAAATTACATCAAATGATGAGGCACAAAAATACATTATAGTAGAGGGAAAGAAGGGAAGGAGAACAACAGTATTTGAGCTTTAATGTCATTGGATCTGGTTGAAAAAAGAGAATAACATACTCTGATAAGTATAGAAATATAACTTGTCCTACAGTTAGTAGGAGGGGAAAGGGGTAAAATAATGGAGGGGGGTGGTCAGAACAGAGGCAAGATGTAGAAAGTGGGAAATGGTAATATAAGGGAGGGGAATCAAGAGGAAGGATAAACTGAGGAAGGTGGCAGTCAAAACAAAACTTTGTTGAGGAGTGGAAGGGGAAGGGAGAAATAAAAGCATAAACAGGGGGGAAACAGGATGGAGAAAAAGACACAGATAGAAATCATAACTGTGAATGTGAATGAGATAAACTCTCCCTAAAATGGTAGCAGAGAGCAGAATGGATTAAAAACCATAATCCTACAATATGCTGTTTACAAGAAACGCATTTGAAACAGGGGGATACACACAGGGTAAAGATAAAAGGCTGGAGTAAAATATATTGTTCTTTGGCTAAAGTAGAAAAAGCAAGTGTAACAATCCTAATCTCAGACTAAGCAAAAGTAAAGATAGATTTAATTAAAAGAAATAAGGAAGGACACTACAGCCTGCTAAAAGGCACCATAAAAAATGAAGCAATATCGTTGTTTAACATATATGCACCATGTGGTATGGCATGTAAATTCTTAGAGGAGAGGTTAAGGAAATTACAGGAAGAAATCGACAGCAAAACTATAATTTTGGGAGACCTCAACCTTCCCCTTTCTGAACTTGATAAATCTAACCTCAAAATAAATAAGAAAGAAGTTAAGGAGGTGAACAGAATTTTAGAAAAGGCAGATATGACAGAGCTCTGGAGAAAACTGAATGGGGATAAAAAGAAACATACTTTCTTCTCAGCAGTGCATGGCACACACTCAAAAAATGACCATGTACTAGCACATAAAAACCTCACAATCTAGTGCAGAAAGGCAGAAGTAGTCAAAGCATACTTTTCAGATCATGATGCAATAAAAATTATTTGTAATAAAGAACCATGGAAAAATAAGCTAAAAATTAGTTGTAAATTAAATAATCTAATCCTAAATAATGAATGGGCCAAAGAACAAAGCAGAGAAACAATTAATAACTTCATTTAAGAGAATGACAATAATGAGACAACATACTAAAACTTATGGGATGGAGCGAAAGCAGGTCTTAGGGGAAGTTTTATATCTCTAAATGCTTACATGAATAAAATAGTGAAAAAGGAGAACAATGAATTGGGCATACACTTGAAAAAGCTAGAAAAAGCACAAATTGAAAATCCCCAATTAAATACCAAATTAGAAGTACTGAAAATCAAAGGAGAGATTAATAAAATTGAAATCAAGAAAACTATTGAATTAATAAATAGAACAAAGATCTGGTTTTATGGAAAAAAAAACAATAAAATTGATGAACCCTTGGTCCATTTGATTAAAAAAAAGAAAGAAGAAAATCAAATTACCAGTATCAAAAATGAAACGGGTGAATTCACCTCTAATGAAGAGGAAATCAAAACTATAATTAGGAATTACTTTGCCCAATTGTATGCCCATAAATTTGACAACCTTAGGTGTATGGATGAATATCTACAAAAGCATAAATTACCCAGGTTAACAGAAGAGGAAGTAAAATTTCTAAACACCCCATTTCAGAAAAAGAAGTTGAGCAAGCCATCAATGAAATCCTTAGGAAAAATTCTCCATGGCCAGATGGTTTTACATGTGAATTTTATCAAACATTTAAAGAAAAATTAATTCCTATATTTTGTAGACAATTTGGGAAACAAGGTGAAGGAGTCCTACCAAATTCTTTTTATGACACAAATATGGTACTAATACCCAAACCAGGTAGAGTCAAAACAGAGAAATGAAATTATAGACCAATTTCCCTAATAAATATTGATGCAAAAATTTTAAATAAAATATTAGCAAAAATATTGCAGCAACTTATAACGAATACACTATGACCTGGTAGCATTTACTCCAAGAATGCAAGGCTGATTCAATATTAGGGAAACAATTAGCATAATTGACCATATCAACAACAATATTAGCAGAAACCATATGATCATTTCAACAGATGCAGAAAAAGCCTTTGACAAAATACAACACTTATTCCTATTAAAAACACTAGAAAGCATAGGAGTAAATGCAGCCTTCCTTAAAATTATAAATAGCATCTACCTAAAACCATCAACAAGCATTATGTGTAAATAGCTAGATGCATTACCAATAAGATCAGGGGTGAAACAAGAATGTCCATTATCACCCCTACTATTCAATTTGGAACTAGAAACATTAGCTGTAGCAATAAGAGAAGGAAAAGAAATTGAAGGAATTAGAATAGGCAAAGAAGAAACTAAATTATAACTTTTTTGCAAATGATATGATGATTTACTTAGGGAATCCTAGAGAATCAAGTAAAAACCTACTTGAAATTATAAACAACTTTAGCAAAGTTGCAGGATATAAAATAAACCCACAAGAAAACCTGGAACTCAAAATTATGTAGAACCGAGTGTTGTAAACTAAAAATAAAAAAAAAAATCAACCTGGTAATACGTCCGCACATTTAAAGGAGCAGCTGTGGGTATTGCATTGATGATATACCTCCCAAAAAAAGAAAACACCTGCATTTCTTCCATTCCTTGGAGACATCATTAAAAGAAGAAATAATTATGGAGATAGGGCACCTTTCTCATTAATACCAACAGTAACTGCTGTTCATTTACCACCAATAGTGAGATAGGTACAGAATTGCCAAGAATGGTACCAACTCATAGACCACCATTCCAGGTACAGTAAATCACTCACAGACATCCAGGGAAACAAATCTTATGGGGAAAGGGCAATTCATCCTCGACAATTGCTAAACAACTATCATACAGAGAGCAGGCAAGCACACCTAGCTGGAGAAACAAGGCACTCTGAGGGAGAGACAAGGTGCAATAGGTACCAGGCAAGTCAATCATCAACATCATCATCACCATCTTCAATCATCATCAACACCTAGGTTACCATTTACCCTCATATCCTCCTTGAGGTGCCTCAGTGAGTGAACCCAAGGAATGCCTGTGGGTCTAACCCAGCGACCTCAGCCGTCATCCTGGAGATGCAGCCTGTCAACTGCTCCTGCTGGTAAAGCAGCTGCAGCTACTGAAGAACCATGAAAGCAAGTTCTCACCACCAAAGAAACTGAAAGCATTTTATAATTGGAAATAATATTATGGAAGAGGAACTAACGTTATTTTGCCACTGCACCCTAAGGAGTGTGGGACCTTTCCAACTGCCTTGCAGCTAAGACCTTCCCTATGTGTTGTCTTCTTCATTAGAATTTTAGTTCCTTGGAGCAGGGGCTATCTTACTTTTCTATTAGTATCTCTTGTGCTTAATACATGATTTGTATATTGTATGAGCTTAATAAATAGCTAAATAAATGAAAAATCATCCATTTATTTTCATTCTCTCCTCCACCTTATTATATATGACCATGGACATCTATGGAAAATTCTGTTGCCTTGGGGGAGAGGCAAGAAAGTATAATAAAAGAATCACTGCATTTGTGGATTCTTTAACTGCATGTGTTTGTGGGTATATCTATTCATATAATATTTCATATTTAAATAAATTACATATAAAGATAGACTAGTTATATACAACATATTAGAAATAGTATGCATAATATTGATGTGTACCATATCAAAAATATTATGTGTAATATTTATATATAACATAAATATATGCTATATAATATGAAAGAATAAAATAAGCACAATAAATCATGTAAATGTGTTTGTGAGTGTGTGTATGTGTATAGGATGTTCTGAAATCTTAGTGCAATTTTAAGCTACCTAAGCAGTTAAAGCTTAAAGCTGCTCTAAGACTTCAGGGTTACATATATGTACAGTACATGCATAAACATACACACATATACATGCACACATATGTGTAAATGCATATATGTATAGATAACACATATATGTGTAAATAGATTATGCATGTATATGTGTGTGTGTGTTACTCCTTTAGCCCCAGTAACACTTTGAAACCATTTATTAAGATAAAGAAGGATTATAATCAGAATCAGTGGAAGGAATGGCCATACTAGGGCTATTATTGATCCTTGAAATAAGTAATGAATACCCAATATGTCAATAGCTGACATTTATGTGGAACTTCAGTATACTTACATATGTGATCTTCCTGGATCATCTAAATAACCCTCCAAAGGAAGTATTAATAGGAATTTTTTTTTATCTATTCTTCCACTTTTACAAATGAGGCAACTTGGTCTCGGATAGTTTAATTAGCATGCTTGTGGTCATAGAGTTAGTCAATGTTAGAGATGTGAGTCTAGGTAAGGCTTTGTTTGCTTCTGTGTCCTGGGCTCCTTCTAGTGTACTACCTTTGAGAATTATCTCATTATATGTATCAAGGTCTGTTGCTCAAGGGCCACCCTTGCTGTGTTCTAGAAAAGCTCCTCCTCAGAGTTTTGCCTCCAGGAGTTTGAGATTCTTGGACCCCAATGAGCACTGAATCTTCACTATAGCCTGAAGGGCCATTGCTCTGCACTGGAAGAGAGAATATCTACATAAAAGAAAATGCAGAGCTCTTAAAATAATGAAATGCTGAAGTAACACAGAGCTACACAAATAATTTAGCAGAGAACATATTAGGCAATGAGATGGTTGTCATTGTCAGAACTTGGTCCCTTTCCTTTCTTTATTACCTGTTCCAATCTAAATCAATTTTTGTTTTAGGTAAATAGAGTACAAATTGCTAAGACCTACTTAGTTATTTTATGACCCATGCCAATTAGTAAAATACTGGTAGAAAGAAATAAGTGGGAGTGTTTCATTTCAGAAGGCCAGAGTAGAAGTATTCAGATCAGAGGGAGAAAAATTACTTGTTAGGATTTTATTCTATTTTTCTCATATTCTTTCAGCTTTTGCAAGTCACAAAAGAATTCTGACATAGCTCAGTTGGACAGGCTGTCTCGCCTGAAGAGGCTTCCAGCCAGGTGTTTCAAGGTCAGTACCAAATTGTTGGCAGGCTCAGGGTGGAGGAAATCAATGGTAGACCAGCCCACAGCACACTTGGCTACAGTTCTTCAGTGTTCCTAAGTACTAATTTCACTCACTGATAAATTTTGGTAGAAATATTATAGTCTCTACAAATCATTTGCCAATGACTTATGTGACTTTATATCCTCTTTCTTTCCATCTTCTTATGTAGCCCTGGGAATGGGGATTTCTCTTAAATGAACAATCTTTCATAGCATATCAATCACTGGATGAATGGGCTAAACTTTTTTCTTTCTCTTTTTATTTATTTTTTTTATTTAGCTTGAACATTTTGTGACATATACTTGGCAGCTTTTCTTGTCCCTGGTTAAAGGCAATCCTCCTACTTAAAAGTCAATTTTATATCATAACTCTGCCTAGAAAAGTAACATTTACATCACTCTGTCATCCTTTGACATGTTTCATGTGTTGACACCTTAGCAACCTGTTATGATATCCAGGAAAAGCAAATGTAGAGTTAGGGAATGTTTGCTCAGACCAGGACTGTTGGTTTGGTTTATGGGTTTTGAGGAAAGTTGGGGAAAAATGGTGAAAGGGCAATTTTTTTCTTGTCTTCAAATTCAAAAGGAGGGTTTATTTACCCAGTTCTCCCACACTTATCTCACATCAGGAAAGCACCAGACTTGAGATTGTGTCTGTGTTTGGCCCAACTCTGAAAGATTTCTTGTGGGGAGGAGGGGAGGGGGTTAGTTTTTTGTTTTGTTTGCTTTGCTTTACTTTGCTTAATTTTTCCTTTCCACCTCTGGTTTCCTTCACTAAATCCAAAGATCTAGGAAGCAAGAACTGCTCACCTCCTCCCCAAAAAAACCTTTCCCTCTATCTTAATTTAGAGATGGCATGTGGGAAAGTAAATGAAATAATAAATTCATTTCAACAAACTCTTATTAAGTGGCTTACGTGACATACAATAGCGACAAGCACAGAGTGAAACAAAACACTTTCTGCTCTTAAGGAGTTCATATTCTATAGTGGATAGAGGGGTTACAACATGTACATAGAAAGCCAAATACCAAATATATGCAAAATAAGTACAAATTATTTTAGGGGTGATATCATAATAATTGGAGGGAATCAGGAAAGTCTCATGTAGGACATAGTGCTTGACTTAGGAACTGCAAGATACTTAGTTGAGAAAAGAGAACCTTCCAGCCTCTGGAAAGGCATAATGATAGTGATAAATGGTATAATAATTTAAATTTTGCAAAGCATTTTACATTTATTTTCTAATTGGAGGCCTCCCAAATTACTCTCTGAGGTATGTTCTACTCTTATCCCACTTTCATGAATGAGGAATACTGAAGAAATAAAATAAGTCTTTAGTTAAGTATATTGCCCAGTACTTAATAAAAAGAATGAGTTTCTAGGGTTAAGACTTGAACCCATGGCTTTCTAATCATAGTCCAGAAGAGTTGTAGACGTGGAGTCAGGGATACCCAAGTTAGGATCATATCTTAGACAATTATTAATTGCATAAAGTGAACATTTTATTTAACTAAATATGTGTTTCCCCAGAGATCCTTGTCCAGTCCACCTGTCTGACCACAAATGTTAATTAATTTATCTTTGCCTCAGTTTCCATATCTGCAAAATAAAGGGATTATGCTCCATTGCCCCACAGCTTATCAGCTCTAAATCTATTATCTTATGACTCCTTTCCATCCCTTCTACTTCTCAACACCAACTACAAGGCACAGAAACAAGAGGGTGAGGATCAGTAGCAAAAATTTCAATTTGAGGGGTTGGGGTGGGCAGGTGAACATGAATAAAATATATGTATATTTAATGTTAAAAATAAAATTTAAATGAAAGTTCTGCTTTAAAAACCAGACCAATTTGTTATGGAGACTTTGATCAGAAAATTCTGTCAGGTAAGTTAAAGATTGATACCAAATTTCTTCATCTGAGTGCACAGAAGGGGTAACCACTGCTTATAGTTTTTCAAGATTAATTCCTACTCAATTTTACTGTATTTCTATGTTTGGAATTTTCCACATAACTTGATCTTGTACTGCGGTCAGGTTATTTCTTCATTCTGCAAGTTGTCATTTTGCAAGGCATTGGGGTTTCTCCACTCAACTTTAAAAACATATTTTTGCAAACCATCATCCTTTTAGACAAAAAAAACCATATATCCACTTAAGTGGATATAAATAACAAGATTTCACTTGTGAAACAGGCATTTCCTATGTCATATTCCAAAAGAATATAAGAAAATATTATAGTTATTAGTAGAACTAATGTCCCCAATAAATACATGCATTTTTCATTTATGTGGATAAGTTTAGAAAAATCTCAAAAGCTATGAGACAACTTTCCTATAATTTAATGAATAGCTCAGTCATCATTCTTTAGCCTAGTGGGTGTATGAATTTGGTCCGTATCATTCTTCTCTTGTGTTTTCTTTAATAGTTCAGTATCAAATGGCATGCTTGGCATAAAAATAAGACCTAGATTTCAATGCCTGGGACATTTTCCTTACAGCAGAAGTACCTGCATCTGTGACAGTTTCCCTTGTTAAATCCTTGGCAAGTTATTTGACTAATTACTTGGCTGGCTTGTTCTATGTCTGTATCTGCTACTAGTGCATTTGGACGAACTTTCATGTCAAGTTATTGATAAGCTAGTTTTCTTTCTAAGAGACTGTTTACCTTTTTTTTTTCTCTCTGATTGGCAAATCATTTCCCTGTATTGTTCTCTGTAGGGAATCCTGTCAAGAGCTCTGAATACCCTGGAGGTGACAGAAGAAAGTTGATGTTGAGATCCCGCCTCAAAAAAAAATGGAAGGATGTCTTTATGATGGCTAGAAGCCAGAGATGTTCTTGTAATGTGATCTTATCATGGGTGAGCAATGAGCTTTTTTGCATAAAATTTACATTCAAAACTTATATTCAAACTTAAACATATGTATTGATTATATATCTAGCTATTCGTTTTATTCATTCTAGTTATCTCTGTTTCTCTGTGTCTCTGATATCTCTGTCTCTGTCTATCTCTGTCTCTCTGTTTCTCTGTCTCTGTCTCTCTGTCTCTCTGTTTCTCTCTCTCTCTCTCTCTCTCTCTCTCTCTCTCTCTCTCTCTCTCTCTCTCTCTTGACCCACCCCCAGACTGGAATTGTAGAGACTTGATTCCATTCTTTTGGCAAGGGTTTTTACTCCTCTTTTTCTGATCTGAGCTGCTTCACCCCTCCTTAGGCAATCTGGAGGGCCCCTGACTCCCAGAGACTCAATATATTTTGCTGAACTTAGTGTGGACATCTGATTATCATAGTCCCCTGCAGTTCAGAAATCCTAAACTCATACAAGTCTCCCAGTCTCCACCTCCCTGAGCAGCTGGGGTATTAGGCATATATTACCACATCCGACAACTCATGCATTTTAAAAATAACTTTCCTGAAACTTCCCATAAGTTTGTATAAAACTAATATTGCTTTGAACTATATTCTTGGCTTTCATGCTTACTGCCAGCAAAATTTTTGGTCAATCACTTAATTTTTCTAGTCCTCAGTTTCCTCCACTGAAAAATGAGAAGGTTAAATTAAATTACCTCTGTGGTCCTTCCTATCTTTCAATTTATTAAACTATGAAACTTCTCCAGAAAAGACTGAAGGCTAGAACACTTCACTGTGTTTAGACCAGGAAAATCAGTATTTATCTTCCACATAAAACTAAAAATTTAATTGCTATAATTTTCTTCCAAACACATCTCATGTTTAATGCCACTATATATGAAAAATCTCCAAATGGCTTCTGAATTAAATGTTTTTATTTAGAAAACGTCTTAGAACCTCACAGTAAATAGAGTGATCAGATATGTGTCCAATGAGATATAATGATCTGCACATTGAAGTAAGTTAATTAGAACTTTCTGGTCATAAGAGAATTGGATCACCTTTCTTGCTCATTTGTTTAGAGTTGGATCCTTCTGTGAACTTTAGAGTTCACTTAGTGATTCCAGCAAATAAGACATATAAAAATGGATACAAATTACTAACTGAATCTTTTTTGTTCACACATTCAAACAATAGGCCCCTATTAAACAATGTAGGGTGGTGGGAATATAAAGAGAAAAATAAAACACGTCTTGCCCACATACCACATGAAAGAAACTTGCATTTATATGTGGCAGAGATGAGGAGTACTTATATATTTCAGATGTGAGGGACAGTTTATGCAAAGGAATGGAGTTGGGAAATAGAATGTTTTGTGTAAGAAGGGCAAGGCCATTTTTGACTAGATAATAGAGGTTATAAGAGGGGATTAATGTTTCATAAGGCTGAAGAGGCTGGTTGAAGCCAGACTGGGTTGAGGGTGGCTCTGGTCATAACTCTTAGACTGACAGAGCTTTTTCTGAGGATATATTTACCCCATGGTAGGTACTAAAAGTCACTACATCCAATTCTCTCATTTAAAAAAGTGAAGCTGAGAGAGTTAGAGTTGCCTGAACTCACTCAAGTAGTATGTGGCAGAACCAATGCTTGAACACATTTTTTGAATCTTTATCTAGTATTCTTTCTGATACACCACATTACCCCCTTATCAACTATTTTTGTTAAGATATAAACAGTATTTAATAATAGTATATAAAATAGCTGCTCGATTTGGTTAATTCAGTGAAAAGAAAATCAAACTGGATATATAAAATCATGGCAACAAGCCAAATGGTTAATCAAAGTGGTAACATTGTCCTATTCCTGTGTAACTTTGTATATATAATATGTGTATATAGTCTGCCCTTATTCTGTGTCCATAATGCTGCTAATTTACCTTGGAGCAAGGAAACTGGGATTCCACTACTAAATTTACTATGAACTAAGTGTCTGACATTAGGCAAGTTACCTAACCTTTCTAGGACTCATTTTAATCCTCTGGAAAATAAAGACATTTGACTAAATTATGTTTTGTGTTTACTTCTAGGTTGTTTTACAAGGTTAATACTATTCTGATTTTTAAGGCAGTTGGAAATCACACATTTTTAGTAGTGTTACTGAAAGCTTCATGGCAGGGACAGCTGAGTTAATGCTTTGAGGACAGGTAGTATCTTGGCAGAAAGTGATAACAGTGTTTAGGAGGGCCATTCTCAGAAGAAAGATCAAGATAAACCCTAAAATGGATAAATATGTAAAGCATGTTCCAAGAAAGTTGAGTAGTTTGTAGCATAATGCACGTATAGGATAGTACTGGAAAATAAAAGTGGAAAGGATGACAGGTGTCAGACCATGACTGATGTTACAAGCTAGCGTGAGGTGTTATTTTATACAATAGGCAATGAGGATAGATCTGAAAGAATACTGAGTTAGGTAAACCTCTAAGAGTGCTGGTTGCAACATTTTTTTTGAGTCCAGTAGATAATTCAAACTGTCAAGCTAGTATCTTTAATATTTGTTACAAGTCCAGCTATCATTTTCAATTATATATTTCCTGGACAGTGTCTTTTTTGTTGTTCTTTTATATATTATCATTGACAGTAGAAGGAAATTAATCAATCAAAAATATTTATTAAGTACCTATTTTGTGTGAGCATTGGAGGAAAAAAAGATAAGAAGAAAAGTGGTTTTGTTTTGAAGGACTATGCATTCCATTTAGGAAGATACATATGTCTATAAGCATGGGTACATATAAAGGAATGTATGTATACATGTAAGTGTTCATATATGAATATACCCACATATATATAATACACATATATAATATATATTTCTGTATATTGGGCTATATGCATGCATCTATATATATATATGTATATGTATAAATACATTCATACATACATGCACACATACATATATACTTTCAGGTAGAAAGCCCTAATGGGGGTGGATAGGCATTAAGAAAGTCCTCAATTACACTTATTATATGTGTTTTGACTGCCCTTTGAGTCACAATTTCACTTCTTTGAGGACTGGACTTGCAGTGATAAGCCATTGCCATATGAATATTACCATTAAAAAATGATATGGCGTTATTTCAGGAAACAGTAGACAAGTCAATTAAACTTTCAGCTTTGGTTTTCTCGTTGATAGAATGAGGATGATAATAGCACCTACCTTACAATGTTGTGTCGAGAATCAATTAAGATAACATATGTAAAGCATTTTTCAATTCTTAAAATGTAAATGCTAGTCATTAATGTCTATATTATTATTTTGAGTCAGTATTGTAGATATTTTGTAGTCATTTTGTAGATAGAGATATGGATTTGCTATGATTAAGATTAAAGAAATTAAGACTTTGTTACTAATCCATTGTTAAGTTTTAAAAGATAATATATTTTCCTCTTTCCCTCAGAGAACCTAACATGATGTGGTCTTAAAACATTGACAAAAGGTAAGGTATTGCTAAAAAAAATTGTTTATTTAGATCAAGTATGTCAAAAGGTACCTTGTCCCTATCCTGAGCTCTGCCAAATTATTGGGTTTCTTTTTTCAGCAAAACAATTTTAAACTAAAATGGTTAAATGGCATGTAAGGAGAATATAAGGAAGCCAAATACTTCATATTAAGCAAAGATAAAGGGACTTCATGGGGTGCATCATATTTGATCTTCCACCTGATTTTAAAATGAACTAAAGCATTAAATGTGAGAGTCTTCTATTTCCACTAGGAGGAATTAAAAAAAAAACACAAAAAAATAGAATTAAAAGCCAAGTCATCAAATAAAGCACCTTTCTAGAGTAGATTATACACACACACGTATCTATGTATATATGCATATATATGGATACATATGGATATATATGCATGTGTATATACTCATGTGTATATCTAGACATATACATGCATGTATACATATATACAAACATGTATGCATATATGTACACACATGAATATGTGTGTGTAGACACACTACTAATACCATATATAAGGTACAAAATTTTGAATTCCATATTTACCCTGAAAATTGCCAGTCATCTCAACTCATTTGGTTAACTTTACAAAGGCCGCCTGTCAAGGTTGATACCAGGGCTAAGGTAATGAAGTATGCTCAAAATGGATAGAATTCACTGAAATGAGAAAGTAGTTAGGGAAAAATTCTGTCATATTCTATTTTAAAAATTTGGAGGCAAAGAAACATGCATCAAATTAAATCACTGTTTCATCAGCCAACAAATTATGCCTATCTATATTGCTCAAAAGAATAACAACACTTTTTTTGTCTTTGACAGTTTATATTCTAAAACTTCTCTGGCATTTCCCCCATGCAAATGTAGGTTAAGTGTGGAGATCTAGAGATCCAGTCTCATCGCAATTAATCACTAAAGACCCAAACATCACAATTGAATCAATCAAATTAGAAGCCAACCAATTATAATTCCTTAGTCAATTTGAAAGGATCATGGAGATTTCGTGCCATTGAATAAAGTCCAATGACAGCACACAGAGAATATTTTTGTGATTGGTTGAAGGAGATCAAGGCAATTGAGCATCAATGACAGTGAAAATTTGGATAGTAGCTGAGAGGAGCTACACAGCCACTCCTTATGTTTCTAGCAGGTTGCCATGAGAAACTAGGCTTTCTAGTGTTTTCTCTCATAAACTCCCACTGATTTACATCACATTGATTATCACTCTTAAATAATTAGCTTTTAGAAAGTGTATTTACTGAGTAGATATAGGAAAGGTACTCAGCTACAGAAATGACTTCCTCCAATGTAGACTCTCTCCTTGAACATACCAGGTCCCTCAGGTGAATGTGCTTATTTTTGAGTAAATGTTAATGAGGCACATTAGAGAAACTGTGGCAAAGAGATAATGTTCATCTCTTGGTTCTAGGAAGTCCCTTTCTGAATCTTCATTAAATTTCACTTAGATCTGGCTCTTTTATAGGATTCAATGGTTAGTGCCATTATAGAGTCCTATAGAGTCCTCAGTGTATCTAGTTAATCCTTGGTGTGTTGCTGAGATCCCACTTCACATACCACCATCTACCACTGTTACACCAGGTCCCTGATAAAAGCTCTGATAGGATCTCTTGGACTTTTGATCATTCAAAATCCATAACGCGCTACCCTGGTTAATCCTTTCTCTGGATATTAGATTACCTTTACCTAGGAGCAAATTTTGCATGCCACTCAGCATGTGTTACTTCAATTTCATTCCTTTCAAAGTGAATTTCTCACTAATATGGTCAATAAGGAAGACAGAAGAAAAAGAAGTATCTCACGAGAGAGTCATTTTTCGTTGGAACAGAGAGAATTTAGCAAAAACAAATGAACAAATAAAAAAAAAGATTCCCTTTCATGGGCCTCAAATTGTCAAATTGCTGAATTTTTCCAGCCAGCTTCCACTCAAACTGTCTCTGCTTTTCTGTCTCTACCTCTGTCTCTCTGCTTCAATCTATCTATAAATTAGATATAGATTATAAAGAGATATAGATTAAAGAGCAATAGATTGTATATATGTATACATACTTTGAGAGAGATAGATTATATAGATATAAGTAAACAAAAGATGTTGCCTATGTTTCAATTTGCACTCAGAATTCATGAGTTCTCTCTCTGCAGTTAGATATCATTTTTCAAAATGAATCCTTTGGGATTTCCTTCGATTATTTTCTTGATTAGTTTAGTTAGATCTTTCATAATTGATCATCCTTACAATATTGCTATTATTGTGTACAATGTTCTCCTAATTTTTCACTTTGTATGAGTTCATATAAGTATTTCTGGGTTTTACTGAAGGCATCCTGCATTCTATACATATGTGTGTGTATGTCTGTGTGTATTATACAAATAGGTCCTTTTCTTGGATCTCTTTGGGATATGGACTAAATAATGGCATTGCTGGTTCAAAGGGTATACAAAGTTATATAGCTCTTTGAACATAGTTCCAAATTGTTATGTAGAAAGGTTTGATTAGTTTGCAACTCCACCAACAGCATATTGGTGTCCCAATTTTTTTTTCCAAATCCCTTTCAGCATTTGTCATTGTCCTTTTCAGTCATATTAGCCAACCCGACAAGTATGAGGTCGTATCTCAAGCTTCAGTATTTTTTGTGCGGCTGTATTTAGTGTTAGTTTGGGGATTTAAAAATTTTTGGTTCTTCCAAAGCCCTGTCCTCAGGGGAAATATGAAGTCACTGCCCTCCTGGACAGCAGTCTCAATCCCTTGAGACCAGAAACAATAAAATTCCTTCGGGTCCTTGACCCCTTGGGGCTAGAAGTGATACTGCACCTCAGGGCTCCCCATCCCTTTTGACTGAAGGTATTCCTCCCTGATCTTGAGCTGGGAATCAGAAATGAATAAAGGTAACGGAGTTCACAAACAATATCTGGTCCTGAATCCAGTGTTAGCATAAAGGTCACTTATAATTTATTTCTGACCATTCACTATTCTTTGCTTGAGAGCCTCTGAAGCTGCTGCTGCTTCTATCACCATCACCTAGTCCCAATATTGATGTTTCATCCAAGTAGTTCCCAGGGCAGCCTTTTGTCCCATGCACAGATATATTCTTTTAACCTCCTATATTGTCTTAGTCTGAAATAATGTCTCATTCTGACCTGTTGTTGGCTCTGCTGCTCCAGAATTTGATTTGAGGTGCTAAAGTATTTTTAAAAGAGGAGAACTAAGCTGATTCCTTTCTCAACTCTGCCATCTTATCTACTCCCCCAGAAATGTGTCCACCTTATAACTATAAAGAAGGGGGGCAATGTGCTCTGGATTGGTTAATTGACTTACCCACTGTAAGAAAGATATTAAGTAGCAAAATAAGAATTAGAAATCATGCTCTATATATTACCTGAGAATCTTGTGAAAAGATGTAATTCACTTTTCATGACTACCATTTGTTAAAGCATACTATATTCTTTTAACTTGATATTAATAATATTGCTTTTATCCTATTAAATGCAAAGCAACATTACCTCGGTGTTGACAGTATTTGTAGAGTAGCTCAAATTTTTCTAAACTCATGAAGAAGGCATTATAAACAGTAATGTCCCCATTTTATGGGCAGAAAAATTAATTGAATTCTCCTATAGAACAAAGGTGGTGTTTGAACCCATGCCTACTGTCTCTAATTCAAAGACTCTTTCGCCTATACCAAAGTTCCTTTTTATAAATCAGAATATACTACAAAATGTAATATACACCATCACTCCCATCAGGTGTGACCCAATGAACTCTTCCCAGTCTTCCTAGGTAAATGTTATTGTTGTCACTCTTATGCTTTATATAATTTTATTTGTTTCTATTTACTTATCTGTTTACTGGTATATACGTCCTTTTAGAATGAAAGTACCTTGATAACAGGGACTCTATATCCTTAGTACCTAGTCCAGTGCCTGGCCCATAGTGTGTACTTGTTATGTTTATGTTTAATGGGATTGGATTGAATTTATTGAAATTTAAGTGCAAAAACAATGCTTTGGGGGAAGTGGGAGAGATAAATGAACATGTTCCTGAGTGAATAATAAAGGAGAAAATGGGAGATTATTTTTACCTCTGAAAATTTGGCTTATATCTATTTACCATTAATGTTTTCTTCTCTATTTTACAAAAAAAAAAAAAGATAATTAAATTTATAGAGCCCTTCCAGAATCTCAATTTCCACTTAAATTAAGAATATGTACATTGCACCTTTGTGGGGTAAGAGAGAGAGAGGGTAGATAGATGAGAAAAGGAATGAGGATATTCCCTTAGGGTAATGCTACTCAGGGAATGGGAAGTATGAAGAACTCTGATATTATCTTCTCAGTATGACATCAGGCAATCAAAGATTATTCTGCTACTTACTTGTCTATAAAAGGGACATGAGTTCCTACTTCACAGAGTCATGGAGAGCATAATAATTAAAACAAGGAAAAGTGCTGAAATTCTACAGTAGGTTTCATCAGATAAATTCTTAACTATCATGGTTTTTATAACATACTTCTCAAATAAAGCATTACGTCTGAGATAGACATTGACAGCCTTTGAACAACACAGTATGATCCCAGGCTTACTGTGCCTCTTTCATATCTCCAATCAATTTGTCTACAGTGAAAACAAGAATTTCAGTAACTGAATAATACTCCTTTATTCAAAGACAGAAGTGGGATTATTTAGGAAAATTGTCTTGCGGCTTTGGCATTTAAATCATGGCATTTTTGCTAACCTCTCATCCATTTTTTTCATGTCCAAGTGTTTCAATTTTAACTTTATTTCACTTGAAATGGCCATATTGAAAATTGATACTGACAATTTTATAACAAAAACCTTGTTCTTTTGATCTTTCGTCAATCTGAGACCATTATTTCTGTTGTGAATTTGCACAAATTATGTTTCCTAAGATAGAAAGTCAGTATTAACATCAAACTACCATTATATTAAACAGATTAAAAAATTTTATAATTTTTTAATTTGTCAGTAATAGTGAATTTCCTAAAGTTTCCATTTGCACTGTTTATATTGGTGTCAGAAAGAAATGTATTTTGCTTTCAAGGCCAGTACGGTATCTACTGTGTCCTGAGTGAAAATTATGTCTCTGATAGTAATTAGCTATGTGACACACTGAGAAATCACTAAATTCAAATTTCTTCATTGATAAAAAAGGGAATAATGTTACCATCAGTACTGATCTTAGAGGCAGCAATTATTTTTGTAAATAATTGTAAAGGTCTTTATATATAAATGGTTCAGTAATTGCTGTATTTGACCTGAACTGAGGAAGATCTGAATTCTATTCCTGCCCCAGTCATTTCCTAGTTATGTGACTCTGGGCTAGTCATTTAGCCTACATTTGCCTCAGTTTCCTCACTTGTAAAATGAGGATAATAACAGCACATCCCTCAAAGGATTATTGTGAGGATCAAATCATATGATATTTGCAACATGCCTTGCAAATCATAAAAGAACTTAGTGTATATCTATTCACATGCATTATTAGTATTATTAGTAACATTCATTATATTTTCAGATAACTGGATAGTACTTTGCCCCATGACAGTGCCCATAAGATGCTAATGATTATATTGACCTGACTTGTCAATCTGGAAGGACATGATCTCTTTCCTGGATTTTTAATAAATCATAGATAAAATGCATCATTATACCCTAATAACCAGAAAGGTGAAGATGATGATCACTACATAATTTTTAGAATATTGTACAAAATGCCTTTAGTTTTTAGTAGTCAATTCTCATTAGGTGTCAAATAACTTACATGTTGGGCATAAACTGTCAGAAATCATATTTTAGTAAAAAGTTATTGAAAAAATATTTTCTTTAGAAGATAATACAAAATGGCCATCGGGGACAGAAACTATTGACATCAATCTAGATATCATAATGTAAGAGCAGATCACCACTAAAAGATAATTCCCAGTTTAACTTTTGGAAAAGGTGAATGTCAAGGTTCAAAGTTTTAGGTCAAAGAGAAAATATTGGGAAATGCTACAAAGTATTACAACAACTATATCCAGAATCACTTAGGACTACTCATTAGCAATAAGAAAGAAAAATAAGTATTTTAATATTATACATATATATATATGTTTATGTGTATTCGTACATAAAGATATGTGTTATGGCATCATAGAATTACATTATATTCATATAATATTTTCAGCCTTTCCTCAATTGATGAAAAACCTCATAGTTTCCATTTCAAAAGATGTTTTGTTATTGTTTTTAAATATGGGTACTTTTTTGTCTTACTTTGATTCCTTTGGTGCAGAATCCTAGGAGTGGTATCACTGGGCCAAAACTCATATATGATTTTGAAATTTGGGGGACCTACTTCCTTCCTCAGTTATTATTTAAAAAGGTTATGTTAATACTACTTACATCATTAATATTTTAAGCAATTAAAACAAGTATAGGTAAAGAAAAAACAAAAATTACAATTCTTAAAATTTCATGTCATAGTTTATTAGAAAAAATATATTAATGAAGAGAATGAATAGATTTCATAAATTAGCAAGCTATTAAAAAAACACAAAATCATTAGCTTTTCTGTGTATAACTGAACCCCACAGGAAAAGATGGGAAAAT
The DNA here is from genome assembly GCA_028646595.1 of Phalanger gymnotis. NCBI lineage: Eukaryota > Metazoa > Chordata > Mammalia > Diprotodontia > Phalangeridae > Phalanger > Phalanger gymnotis. Next base: position 190,002,951 of record CM053623.1, read on the forward strand.
AAATTCAATTTAAGTTAACAATGCAATGCAACATTTTGAGAGATTAACCTAATAACATACCTGTAGCACTTAAATACAAGTACTTACTGAGTTTGATTTTTAAAATCCTTAAAACTTTAGAAAGCTATTTAATGTCCATTACTGGGCCACAAAAATATAATGAATGTGATGGTTTAAACTGAATTAATCCAGAGATTTAGGCATATACAAATGAAATTAGTAAATCCATACTTCATAGAATTACATGAATATTAAAATTTAAATGAATGAATAGAATATGAAATGTACCAAGAGGCATATGGGGAAAATGTAAAAAAAAAATAATGAAAAGAAAGACTTGTACTACCAGATCCCAAATTATGTTGCAAAAAAACCCAACAAATTATCGAAACTATATGTCACTGGATTTTTTTAAAATTGAAAACTTGGTTAATGGAATGGACTAGATAAACTATATCCTGAAGCAACTGCACAAAGTAGTCTAGCATTAATAAGTGAGTAAAAAAGAAACTATCTGGAAAATGATTTTTCTTATTAAATCAGTACTCCTGGAAACTGGAAATCGGCTTGATGAAACACAGATTTGCATTATATTACAACTCGTACCTCAGAAAATTCAAAAAAGATAAACTATAAAACCAGCAAAAGTCAGACTGATGATGATGATGGGGATGATTATGATGATGATGATGATGATGATGATGATGATGACAACTGTGGCAATGGTATTAAAGGAGAATGGAAAGTTAAAACTTTTCAAATGTCAGGTATTGGAAAATATATAACTAGACATATGTTAGGAATGATAAAGAGAAAAAAATGCCTTTTATTAAAACAAGAATCACTTACACAACTACAATCAAATGGGCACTTTGTGAGTTCCATGCCTGGAGTTCAGGGGATAGACTCGGGCTATTACGTCTGGGCGTTATCAGTCAATAATGTTATGAATTTTAGGAAAGTTTTTTTTGGTCCATCTCCTATATAAATATGATATTCCAAACTTTTATAAATCAATAAACATTTAATTGCCTATTAGTTGCCAGATACACATGGTGCTTTGTATGAAAAACAAAATAATAATAACACAAATGTGAAAGCATTCCTTGGCCTCCAGGAATTTGCATTCTTTCCAAGGTAGATAAGATAAGTGGAAGAGAGAGTGCTAATGGGGAAAGGTGGGCAAAACAGTTCCCAGAAGCTCAATATGAACTCATGAAAATCTGGTGAGAGAAAATGAGGAATCTGGGAAGACACCAAAATTGTTAACCCGCATGACTAAAAGGATAGTGTTTACCTTGAAAGCAATGGGGAAGTCCAGAAGAGGTATGAATTTTTTGGGGAAAAATGTGTTGGTTTTGTTTTTCACATGTTGAGGCTTCTCCATTCTGCTTCTACTGCCTGCCTTGGTTTACCTCCACAGAACAAGGTGCTTCCTCCAAGGTTAACTTCAATACTTCAAATTTCATCCTTATGCTTCTAACTCAAGAGGATTCTGATACCACCTCCCCAAGGCTTTTGCCTCCTATGATTTGAGTGCTTGAGGATGGAGTACCAAACTAGTAATACCTTCCTTTTTAGAGGGCAGAAACTAAACTTGTCAATCCACTCCTGTCTGCATCTTCTGCTCTGCCCAGTTTCAACCTGGACAGGTAATCCTTGGTCTTCTCTGCTCCTTTTCCTGACTCCTTTTGTGTGTCATCTTCCCACACCCACCCAATTTGATTGTATGCTCTTTAAGGGCAAGGATTGTTAGAATCAAGAGAGGTCTATGTGGGACTCCTATCTAGGATACCTTTCCCCCTGTCCTCCTGCATGGCCATGGGCAAGTCTGTAACTTACTCTGAGACTCATCCGTAAATTTGCTTTAACAACATTCAGAATACTTTAACTTCCCTGATCATTATGAGGCTCAAATGTCAACACATGTGCAAAAAAGAAAAATTGGCATTATCGAGTACTTTAAGGCTCTCAAAGTGCTTTATGTACATTATGTTACTTTTGTTATATTCCTGTTTTGACTCTTTTTATGAGTCTCTGGAGTTTGTCACTATGCCTGCTCCTTGGTACTGCCTCATCCCCTTTTCACGTATTTAGTTCCTTCTTATAAATATAAGCTTCTTGGGACTAGAACTATCTTTTTTTTTTAGGCGGGGGGAGGGGAAGGCTTGCATTTCTATTCCCAATATTAAGCACATTGTAGGGCTTAAAAAGTGCTTAGGTGATAACTTGTTGACTCCAAGACTCTGGGACAGCTAGCTGTTGCAGTAGATATGGGACCAGGCCTGGAGTCAGAAAAACTCATCTTCTTAAGTTCCAGTCTGACATTTACTAGCTGTGTGACCCTGAGCAAATCACTTAACTCTGTTTTCTTGAGTTTAGTCATCTGTAAAATGAACTGGAGTTGTAAAATGGCATACTCCAGTATCTTTCCCAAGCAAACCCTACATCGTGTTATGAAGTAAAACGGACAGTTCAGTTGAACAACCGCAACAACTCTGTGACTTCGAATCCAGCAAGCTAGTCACTAAAATATCTCCTTCAAGATGTATCTTAAAAATCCATCTTCTGCTTGAAGCTTTTCATGATCCACCTAACTACTAGTACCTTCCTTCATGAATGATCTTGTGTTTAACTTCTTGGTCTATATTTTTATTCATTTTATATTTATGCTGTAGATACATATGTATAAATATCAAATATACATGTCTATTAAATAAATAAATGTATATACGTGTGTTAATTATTGTAACAACAATGTTGCTAGCAGCTGCTGTGGAGGAGAAAGACCAACGCAAGAACAGCACACAGGAGGGCTGCTAGCACAAGTTCTTTGATCTGCCTTTCTAAAGAAAGCAAATTTAAGGGGTTAACATTCTCACTTTAGTTAAACATACATATTTCATTCACTTAGCTCAGGGGGAAAAGCCAGCACCCTGAACTTCAGAGAGTATGCAAACAGAAATTACAAGCATATGTTATACAAATAGATAGAGTAAATAGCACAAACCAGTCTATCCATAGGAATATCTGTAGCAACGACATCTAGGTTTTTAAAAGCCAGGGTTCCAACAGTCATCCAGAGTCTCATCTGGACAAATCACCAACACTGTTCCAAAGAGTGTTCTCCCAAACATGACATAATAACCTCTGAGTATACATACACACTTCTTCAGAGTCAAAGTGTATCACAACCATGCAACTCAAACCCAGGTGGACTAGGCCTTCCCTTGACATAAGCAGGTCATCAAAGACTCAAAGATTCCTTAGTGCTGAAAAGTCCCCTGAAATAAAGACAACAAAAAGTTGCTTGCCATTACATTTGAAAGGCAAGACTCATCAAAGGTACTTGATTACCTCAGTGCTAAGAAGCACTCCAAAACAAATGACAAAAGGGTCCTACTCTACCTGTCCCATTCAAGCAAAGGAAAGAGTCATTAAAGGCACTTGATGGTCTTAGCATACCAAAAGAGAACAGCAAAAGAAGTCCCACCCTAATTACCATAATAATTATATACACATATGTGTATATATGTATATGTGTGTATGTGTATGTATTTGTCTCCTCCATTCAAATGTAAGATCTTTGCATATAGAGTTTGGTTCCTTCTTGATATCTGTATCATCAGAGCCTAAAAAAGCATTTAACCAATACTTGCTGTTTGACATGTAATCTTTTTTTTCTATGCAATATTCTTTAAAATATCATCCCATGAAGTAAATACAATGTTGTTATTTGAATGCTCTAGCAGTCTGAGCAGTACTAATAATAACTTCCACTTACTTAGCACTTTAATGTTTATAAGACACTTTATATCTTTTATCTTATTTGTGTTGCATTTGAGTAACTTTTATGGGAGGGAGAGAAACAAAACAGATGGTATTCAGAAACAGGAGGAGGAGAAGGAGGAGGAGAAAGAGAAGGAGGAGGAGGAGGAGGACTAGGAGGAGAAAAATATTTATTGGAAGGATAGACCTCTCAAGGAAAGGTGTCCCCTAGAACATGGAATTGCAAAGAACAAAATACTGCCTTCTATGACTAATAGAAGACAGAAGGCTAATGGTGTTGAATAAATAGCTATTAAACTTAGGAAATTGTGTCTGTTAGTGAATCAGATGAAACTTTTAAATGATGTGAAATTTTTATCTTGTTAACAACTTTGTGATAACTACTCTATAATATGAAGGCTCTGGCATACCAATTTAACATGTAACAATTTAATTATTTTTTCATCAGCCATATAACAATCTTGTAAGTTCAAGAATGTATAGAGAACATAGTGAAAGTTATTAAAAAAGTTATGCTATATGTACACAAAACCTTTCTCTTATATTCAGGCAGCTAAACAGCACAGTGGATGTGCTGGAGATGGAGTCAGGAAAATCTGAGTTCGAATTCAGCCCCAGACACTTACTAGCTGTTGGACCATATTAAGGTGTTTAAGATTTTTTCAATCTCAGTTTCTTTATATTAAAAAATGAATAATTGTGCTAACTAAATCAAAGAGAGGTGATGCAATGAATGAATGTAAAAATGAATGAATGAATGAATGAAAATGATGAATAAAAATGAAAAATGAATGAAAAAAATATATATGAAATGAAAAGTGATTTGCAGACATTAAGGTGCCATGCAAATAGAGTATTAACTATTATCAATCTCCATTATGCCCTCTATCACTATCATAGGACTCAGAAATATTGCAGAAAATTGAATTTTTAGATTAACCCCTAAACTTAAAGCTAATTATGTGACACACCTCCTTCAACTTGACCATTTAAATTTGCTAAGACATATTAAAGTTGGATTCCTTCCTTATCTCTAGCAAATCCTTAGAAGTAAGATCCCAAATGAACTTGCGATAGGAGAACAACAGAAGGTTTTTTTTTTTGTTTTATTGTTTTGTTTTGTTTTCTCCTGTATTACTTGCTTATGTCTAACCATACAGAGGTAGGAAGACTCCTTGTATCTGTGATATCATTATTATAGGGAACTCCCAGGTGAAGAAACTTGCTCTACCAAGGTGAGTTGGCACTTTTTTTGCAGCTCATAGTCTTAGAATGTTTCCTACACTTTCGTGAGGTTTGCCTAGGGTCACATAGCCAGTAGGTGCTATAGACAGGTCTCAAACCATACACCAAGAGGCAAATAGAGTCTAGATAGGACAGTATGGCAAAATATGCAAAAGACCACTAGATTCAGAATTGGGAGACCTGATTTCAAAGCATGAATCTAATATAAACTAGTTGATGTGATGATGGAAAAAACTATTGCTACCTCTATGGGTCTTAGATTCCCATCTATGAAATCAATGCATTTCATGAGATGATTTTAAGGTGTCTTCTACAAGTAACATTCTGTGATAATGTACTATATCCTCAATTCTTTCCAGAACTAGTTTTCTTTTTAATCTTTTAAAATATATTATATTCCTGATAGTGTATTTTAATTTTTGTCTTTGACTTATCCATTTTATCCCAGTAAAAAAAATACCAAATACATTTCTTCTACCAGTAATAACAAGAATAGATGACATTTGTATAGCATGTTAGTTATTAAAAGGCAATTTATATACACATGATCACTCCTTCTCAATAGATCAGAGAGGGAAGTAGGGAAAGTGTTATTTATGTTTTACACACGAAGAAGTACTTAAGTTTAGTTATTCACCCATGGTCATACCATGTTGTTGTTGGAAAAGGGGAAAGACACAAAATATTTAATAATGTAATTAGATGAATTTTTAAATGTTGAATGGACAGCTTAAAAAAGATGTTATTAATAGTTAAATATCAATATAGTATGTTCAACAAGGTTGCCTACTTGACTCCATGCTATTTCATATTTTTGGCAAAGACATACCTGTCCCATTCATCACTTTTGTAGATGGAACAAACTTGGGAGGCAAAGCTAAGATAATGGATATCAGAGTTGGAATTCAAAAACATATACATAGACATGTTATATGACATGCAATACAAGACACGGAATACTATGTGAAATGAATCATCAACATTGGCCTGACAACAGCAGTAACAAAATAATAGCAAAATATATTATGCCTATGTAATGTTTTATGTTTTACAAAACACAGTGCGTATATTATCCCATTTGATCTCCAAAATAACAATCTACTTAGATATATGCTATTATAGATAGTATCTGTAAACAGGTACTTTTTATTGTCATCATTTTATATAAGAGGATTTTCAGACTGAGAGGTCAAGTGATCATTCAGCTAGTATTTGTGGCAAGATTGAAACCCAATTCTTCCTGAAACATTTTTTACATAGTATAGAGAGGAAGTGGAATTTATACAACATTTTTTTTCCTTGAAAATGAGATTTGGAGTTCTCGTAGAATGAAAACTCAATTAGTCATCATAGGTGTGTTCAATTAAGAAAAGTTACCTAAGCTTGAACTTCGTTAAGAGAAATTGTGCTTGCATGAATAGTAGGTGATAGATCCTTAATATTCTTCCCAGGTTATCCGAAGAATTATATTCATTTCTGTGCATCAGTTGAAGAAGACCATTGATAAATTGGAGATCATTCAGTAAAAGGCATACAAAATGGTGAAGGGCCTCAAATCAATGATGTATAAGGATTGGATGAAGGAACTAGACATGTCTCCTCTGTAAAAAAGAAGACACAGAAAAACGTATAAAAGCTGTCTTCAAATATATGAAGGTCAAATATATTGAAGGAGACTTATTTTGTTTGGTCCATGCAGAGAGAATGAGTAGCAATTGCTGGCAACTGCAAATAGTCCATGCTAGATTTTATTGCAGGAAAAACAAAAACCACAGCAAAGAGAAACAAAAAACCCAACAATTAAAGTTATTCAAAGGTGGAATGAATTACCTTAGAAAGTGGTGGGTTCTTTCTCATTAAAAGTCTTTAAGGAAAAGACCAATAGTTGATTTTCTGGTATCAGGTTCTGGATATTCCTTTCCCTCAAATGTAAACATAGATAAAAACAAAATTACCTTTTCTCTAGTCATTTGAGGGAGACAATTCACACCAGTTCTCAAGAATTATTTAATTCACCCTATACCCCATGTACTATCTTGATCAGCTACAAATCAGGGCTCAATTTAGTGTTCTGTTGATTGTCTAGACTTAAGAAAGTATTGGAGAAAATGATAATAATTTAAATTTAAAAGTGCATATTGTGGGTATCTTAATTTTGGTGGGGGAGGATAAGTTGTTAAACATTTACCAGCACATCACTATTTAGAGCTCTCAAAATCCTCTCATTCTCTAAATAGAGTTGGCTCAGGAATTAACAGCATTTATGGTAATTCCACTTCCAAGTATGTTAAAGGATACATTAAGAGCTATGAAAGGGTTTTTAAAGAACAGTTGTTTGCCTATAAGACCTTAAGACTGAAGTGTCCACACATTAACAAGCCTTCATATGACTTATAAAGAAACATAAAAGGGATTATAATTGTGATGAAAAATGCATAAGGAATTAAGTGAAAGAACAGTTTGATTGTAATACAATTATCCAAAGGACCTTCCTGGATTTGCTGCATTTTGAATTGGACTTTAAAGAGCAATGAAACGGCACAGAGAAGTTGAAAAAGCTCTTTGATATGAAATGTACAAATATACAATGAGAGAGTCATGGACAAATGGTCAAGTACAAATGAGAGAGTCAACAATGTCTAGGAAGTACATGTAGGATTTCAAATAGTTTTACTAATCTCGAACAGGCAAAACATACTCCAGTTTTCTAATGCTTTAATGACTTCATCAATGTGGTGATACCTTCCTGTCATATAGACTGCAACCCACATATAAATCAATATATTTTGATAAGCATTTATTAATTGTATCTTATGATTGTTCTTAGGGACACAAAAAGGAAAATATTGCTACACTAAAAGTGAGGAGAGACACATTGTCTACATACATTCTCATCCTATATAATTTGCATGAGTCCTCCCATAAATTCTCCACATATTGGAGGAAAACTTCCTCCAATCTGTTAGCATTTTGTGGGTACCAGGAAGACACATTGCCCATTTTTTAAATCATTCATTCAGATCCCTTTACCGTTCTAACTCTACTTCTCATCATGCATTTCCTAGATGGCAATTTTATGTTTCTCAATAAGAATTGATAACATGCTGGAATCTTATTTCCAAAATTTTTTTATTACTTTATAGATTACTTACAATAGTCCAAATGTGTGTGGTGTTCAAGGAACATTAACACTCTACTGTGAGGGCTTATTGAGCCTAACCTGTTTTCAGGATACCTCATCTACTTTTGATATTCACCTGGCACTCAACTCTCACCTGTGGCTCAAAAAGTTGTAGCAGGTGCAGTGCCCATACCCCAATAGAATCATCTTGGCAGATGGGATAAACTAGGTTAAAAGTAACAGATATGCTTCAAATCTGTCAGTGAGTTAGGAGATCTCTGCTCTATGCAAGTGAAAACTTTCCACGGTAGAATGAGGGGATGAAAGTAATTTATGCCAGTGTTCATGAAAGTGGCTGAAAGAGTCATTGTGGAGTACATAGCACTTGGTTAGCCATCAAAGACAACAGGGTCATCCACTGCATCTCAGACCATTGGTAGTTGTCTTGACATTTTCCTTGCCACTGGACTTTGATGACTCTGGAAGACAGAATGAGGCTGAAATCTTTGTGCAATTCTGCCTCAACTAATTCCAATTCACACTTAAGTCAAGACATCACCTATGATGTCATTGGTCCTCTTCAAAAATGAAGGGCAAACAACTACAACCCACAATGGTGATTGTTTGAATAGTATGTTTCTCATGATTTACAGCCATAGAGGATCTAAAGAATTAATCAGATGTATATATAATTCACTTGTCAAGTCATCTGATCTTATTTTGTTTTTTTCCTCCTTTGTATTTTAAAATTTGATTTAACACCTTTCCTTTTTAGTATATTGGCTATTTTTATTTCCACAAATTCTCCTAGTTTCACTTATAAAGTACATATTTTATTTCACTTGCATTTATTGTTTGATTTTCACAAATCCTATAGTTTGTGTTTATTTGGAGTTTATAAACTGTTGCTTACTTTCTCTTTTTTTTTTAATTTTTGTTTTTTTTTGGAGGGGGGAAGGCAGGACAATTAGGGTTAAGTGACTTGCCCAAGGTCATACAGCTAGTAAGTGTGTCAAATGTCTGAGACTGCATTTGAACTCAGTTCCTCCTGACTCCTGGGCCAGTGCTCTACTCACTGTATCACCTAGCTGCCCCTGCTTACTTTATAAAATTTTTCTCTGTCTAAAATTCTCTTCATAGCTGCTGCAGTATTACTCTCTTATTCTAGCTTTATGTCTTAGTTTTCTCTTAAAAAGGCCAATTTCTTATTGAGTTTATCTTTTCAGTATATTTAAAATGATCAGTTCCAGAAGATATTTTCTTCCTCTTTGTGTTAGTTCTTCAAGTCTTTGCCTATTTTAGGGGCATTTCCAATTCTTAATTTAAGAAATTAGAGACTTAGATTTTGGGGTTCAAATAAGCTGTTTTCACTGTTAATCATAAAGAAAATAATGAAGTCTTGAAAAGCTGACATTTTCTCACATTTCATTAATGTGTGACTCAGTTTCATCTTTAAATTATATGATTTGGCTTAACAAAGGCTTACAGCAAGATTTCTGCAAAGTTAACTTTTCCCTTCATTTAACCATTCTTATGTTTTAATGTAACATAGCTCATAAGACACCATTCCTCTATATTTGGAAAAGTTGTACACAAAAAGTTTTATTGTAGCCCAGTGCTACTCCTGGAAGATCATTGTTCCCTCAGTTAGTTTCTGGTTCATTTAGGCTTCTTATGGTGCTTGTTACTTTACATATTAATATGAAATGTCTCTTCTGTGTTCCAATCCATTAATCAATCAATCCAATGTCAAAAGTTTGCTTGAATACATCTGTTTGAAATTTTATTGCACGGTATATCTTCTTGTCTTTATTTTATCTACTAGTTTGTTATTTTTTATAAATTGTTAAAAAAAACTCAATAGCTTGACTAAAAATATAATTTATTCTCAAGTGAACCTCACATTTGTAGACTATTTTTCCCATTCTTATTAAGATATAATTTATTTTTGATGACAATATTAAGTGCTGACCATGTCAAATGCCTTCCAGTTCTCTGAGAACAAAGACAATAAAACACTTAGTGTAAAGAAATTTCAGTAGATATAATTATTAGTGTCATTAAGTATTTAAATGGGTATCAGTTAAGTAAATGAGGGTCAATATGTGTCCTGCTTAGACACAGAAAGTTAAATTACGTCAGTGTGTGAAAATGAACCAAGATACAATTTTACTCAATGAATGGGAGAAAAAAGATCCTCACAATGAAATATTAAAAAATATAATGGACTACCTGAAGAGGAGGGGAATAAACAGATTTAATTTGACCTTCTGCCATAAACATTCTGAAATGGATTGCTGTTCCTCTAAAGGTTGAATTACATGACTCCTCAGGTCCCTTACAATATTGATTTTCCCTAATCCTAAGGTTTTCAGTAATCTAAGCCTCATTTGGAGAGAATCTAGATTAGCAGGATAGCAACTGGAAATAGAAAAGAGATGGAGATTGATACAAGTGGCATTATTGAGGAATGAAAACTGTTGCTGAATGTATCTCTGAGGTTTTCTAATCATAGAAGCCACAATACCTTAGGCATTGTATTCCTATATAGCAAAGTGTGACAAAATAATACATCTAAAGTTCGTTTATTTTGAGAATAATAATCTTCTATGGGAACATCAGAGGGAACCAGCAACCTGCATGGCAGAATTTAAAGAAAAAAGGAGGAATTTTGATGTTTGTTATTGTTATTGTATGCTAATATCAATTCAAAATCAAAAGTGCATTGCTTATTTTGTGATCATTATTTTCATGCTGAAAAGAGAACAGATGACCTAGGTTCATTGATTTATCTAAAATGCCTATTTTTAAAATGCCCAACACCCTGAGTTTTCCAGAGGAATAAATGTGAACTCCAAATGTCCAGATGTCTCAATTTAGTTATGCAGATGTGGCATTCCATTTTCCCCACCCCCACCTCCACCCCCAGCTAATCTCTTCTATAAAACCTCCATGTTGTGGGCAATAATTCTGTTTTTTTTTCTTTTCTTTGAATACAATAGAATTATAGCATACCTTATCTTTCATATTGAAAAAAAAGTTCATATGGACAGTAAACTCGTTATATGGAGTGAGTGATCAAAAGAGAATTGGACTTGGAAAAAAAACTCTTTTGGGGTTTACTTTATGTGTCTCAGATTTACTAAATGTGAAGAACTGGGCATTTTTCTTGGCACAATTTGATTCAAAAAGTATTAATTAACCACTTGCTATGTTTCAATTGATGTAGCCACTGATCAAACATAGACAAAATTCAATATCCCCTGTCCTCAAAGAGATTATATTCTATTGAAGGCAAAACAAAACAAAACAATGACAAGCAGGCATGTTAGTAAATGCAAGATACCTTCAAAGTAATTTCCATATGAAAGGTACAGGCCTAAGGTGATGAGAAGTTTGTTAACAATTGAACAGGGATTCATAATGAACAATGCATTGTGAGGAGAGGAATAAGGACATTGGAAGAAGGGGGCTGACATATGTAGTTGTGAGAAAAAATGGCGGTTGGGGAGGAAGTTTGGGTCTAGTTATCTCTCAACTCAGTTGCACAGTGCAACACTATAGGATAGTATAATTGTCACCTACTTCACAGTAGCAAAGATTAGGCTTATTTAATTTTAAATAATGGAATAAATGATTAAAGAGAATAAAGGTATACACCTGCTATTAGGGAATATGCTTAGATGTTCGGCCTGCCCTAAGGAAAAGATAACATTTAAGGATTACCAAGCTTAGTAATAAAGATGTGAGACCTATATAAAATACCTAACTTAGTCAATTGAGCTCTGCCCTAAGACTCACTTCAGAGTGAGTTTCAATTACATAATCTGTAAAATGGGCATAATAATACCAGTGTGACAGAGCTGTTGTTAGAATAAAATGAAATTATAAGTTTGAAAACACTTTGAAAACTGTCATGTGCAGAGATATTAACATTGAAAATTACACAAATATACTGTGTCATTTTGCTCTTTAGTAATGGAAATAGATGGAGTTTTTAGCTACATCTCTTACCCTTTATGTGTAGCTTAGTGTTCTAAATTCTAAGTTTGACACAACTGTTCTAGTAAAAAATAAAGCAAAACAAAAACAAAAAAGAGAGTATTTAAGGAACTATGATGCTATTACTGAATTGTTGCTTCATAAAATCTGCAACCAGTATCTTTCTTCTATTACACCAGTTTAATGTGGTTCAGTGGTAATACATGCCTCATTAATCATTCACAGAAAGACAGGTATACCTCTTTGATAATGACAAATTCTTTCCTTACAACCCCATGATCAAGGCTCCAAACTGGAATTTCTTTTCTTTTCTTTTCTTCTTGTACTTCTTGTTCTGTTCTTCATCTTTTTCTTCTTCTTGAACTTCATCTTTTTCTTCCTCTTTTTTTCTTCTTCTTTCTTCTTCTCGTGTCTTCTTCCTTCTTCTTGTTCTTGTTCTTATTATTTCTTCTTCTTCTTGTTATTCTTCTTATTAAACTACTTGAACTTTATTGTTGACTTAATCTTATTCACTGCAATTTTTATTTTAAAAAACACAACTTTCACTTAGATGGCAGTCTTGGGTCATCTGATGAGAAGTTTTGATAAAATATGTCTCATCATTTATATGCTTATAAAATGCTTTTAAAAAGAGCTACATTTCCTCTAGTCACAGCAGTACCTTATAAACGCACCTTTATTTAATTACAAAAGATTTCCGTCACACAGTCTTGTTCCATTGCCTTTGTCGAGTCCTTTGGACAACACTCATTCCCAGCTTTTAGCAGCTTGAACAGCCTACCTCTCAGTTCCTTTAGTCATTCTTATTGTTCCAAATCTTTGCTTTTCACTTGCATCTAGGTTCCTTTGACTTGTGTTTACAATGACTATGAAGAAGGCTGCACCTACTTCCAGTTATTATAGATCCTTTAGTGCTTTTTTTAAATCACTCTCTTGTTTCAAGACCTATGAGTCATTTGTTGTAGGCATTAGGAAAGTGGTGAGTATCAAAAACTGCTTTTAACTCTAAAGTCTTAGAAAGTCTGAGGTACTGAGAGTTTAGCTGAGTTGTCCACAGAGACACTGCAAGCAAGTGTAAGAGGTCAAATTTGAATGTAGATCTTCTGGAATCTGAGGCTAGCTATCTACAGACTATATTACACTATTTTTATAGTAATATTTTTATGTAATGAATTCTTGAGGTAGTTGGATTTCAGGTAATTATTTTATAAAAGAAAACCTCAAAGTCCTGGCTCTCTCTTGTCTTAATATTTCCTTAGGAAAGTCAAACTATTTTAGAGTTTTCCCATTTCCTCACTAATCTCCAACATATTTTTTTTTGCAGAAATTCATTTTAATTTATTTTTGACATGTTTGGTTTCCAGCATTGATTTTCACAGGCGTTTGAATTACAAATTTTCTCCCCATTTCCTCCCCCCCCCCACTCCAAGATGGTGTACACTCTGGTTGCCCTGTTCCCCAGTCTGCCCTTCCCTCCATCGCCCCATTGCCCTCCCATCCCCCTTTCCCTTCCTTTCTTGTAGGGCAAGATAAATCTTGCCTGTGCATCTTCTTTTCTAGTTGCATGGAAAAAAAAATAAAACTTTTTTACTTTTGAACATCTATTTTTTTAAAACCTTGAGTTCCAAATTCTCTCCCCTCTTCCCTTCCCATCCACCCTCCCTAAGAAATCAAGCAATTCAACATGAGCCACATGTGTAACATTATGTATAACCCTTCCACAATACTCATGTTGTGAAAGACTAACTATATTTTGCTTCTTCCTAACCTATCCCCCTTTATTGAATTTTCTCCCTTGACCCTGTCTCTTTT